>JACEVL010000082.1:0-45000 GCA_020284085.1 Aporrectodea caliginosa
TCTCGCCTGTCACGCGGTATTTCCATCCCACTTCGCCACGTGGTGAATGCCTTCTGTGAACTCGTGTCAAAGTCGGAATTTTTCTTGGCCAAACCCACTTTATTTTCGTTACTTGATATAGCGGACAATTTTTAATTGTCAGATTCATATAAACTGTCATCATTTGAATCTAATTCTTCACGAAAATGGTGAGTTTATTCGCGAATCTATTCGTCCCCCGCGTGTGTTGACATCTTGGGGTCATTTACATACCCAGGTCAGTGTAGATTTAAATGTCCGTTTTGATTGGTTGTATTACGCGATTAGGTTCCCTTTCTAAGAATATCTTCCACTGTTTGTGTGCTTAATTATATTATCTTGGCCTATATGACGTAAAGTGTCAAAAATATAACGCTTTTCATAGGTCAATAGGCGTCATTACGTTAGTACACCGTAGTACACGTAGATTTAAATGTCCGTTTTGATTGGTTGAAAAACGCGTTTAGGTTTTGATTCTAAAAATATCTTCCATTGATTTCTGTGCCTAATTATATTGCCTTGGTCTACGTGTTGTAAAGTTTCAGAAATATAAAGCTTTTCATAGGTCAGCAGACGTCAATATAGTAGTACACGTTTAGTACACTTTAGTGCACGCTCGTTAACACCCCCTAGTACACTTTAGTGCACGCTCGTTGTTTAAGGGTTAAAGTGAAATTGTAGTCAAAGTCATTGGAAGAACCAAGCCGAAAAGGGGAGCAATGTCATTGACTTTTTATTAGGCTTGGCATTTATATATCGTCTGGTTCAAGCGTTTTAAAGGTGTCTAAATCGAATCTAGGTATATAAAGTATTTAATGACATTTCATGGCTGCCAGGGCCGTTGACGTCGATTTAACCTTACCTGGAGTTAAAAATTGAAGTCGATTCTTATTTATATATTCTAATCTCATTCTTATTAGAAATCGAGTGGAATCGAATGAAGACCAACGGAAAAAGAAATTTCCATTTTTGTGTGTTCTTTGATGGTAAATTACTAAGGAATACCAAAGGAAGCGTATATCTTGTCTGAACATTTTGTACAATGGATGGTAGAATTGGCGGATGGATGGATGGATGGATGGATGGATGGATGGATGGATGGATGGATGGATGGATGGATGGATGGATGGATGGATGGATGGATGGATGGATGGATGGATGGATGGATGGATGGATGGACGGATGGATGGATGGATGGATGGATGGATGGATGGATGGATGGATGGATGGATGGATGGATGGATGGATGGATGGATGGATGGATGGATGGATGGATGGATGGATGGACGGATGAATGCCTTCTTGGATAACGGATGGACGGGTGGATTCTCTGGTATGCTGCAGAGTTTGTTATCAGTAGTTCACCCTATCAGTTGTTCGCACCAGAGAGCGTGTGCATTGTCTTCCCATTATCGTACGTAGAAGTTGGCAAACGAAGTATTCTGACGCACATAATATTTGCTTCTTCGGCAAACGATCTCTTGGTTAGAGGCTGTTTATCGACACTGTGTTATAGCATATAGCGCATGGATACCGGGTTTAATTTGATCTTTGTCGCTTGGATTGGATCCACAGTTTAACGGCAGCTTATGACAACATAGGCCGTTGCCGCCGACAAAGATTAGTTTTTGGCATATTACAGCTCTTGATCTTTGTCGCGTTTGACGAATATATAATTATAGTGCCATTTGGATGCGTTTAAAAGGTGTCTAAATCTAGCTTAGGATTATGCAGTATTTAACGACATCTTATGGCTTCCAGGATCGTTGACGTCGTCCTTACCTTACATTGAGCTTAGCATTGAATTCGATTCATTTATTTATTTAATCCAACGTTTAACGTCGTCCTATGACATCAAAGGCCGTTGACGACAATACAGGAAAGATACAATTCAATGATTACAAGAAACTTATAGCATCCGAATGACACCATCAAATGTGTCAAACAGACGTTTACTGTGTAGGAACCTCGAGGAAGTCCTTAGCATTAAAATTTAGAAATATCGAAAATCTTGAGGGTTTAGACTTAACCATGAGTAGTTAGTTACTAATTTGTACTGGTAATCATTCATATTTGTAATTCGTAACTTCTATAGCGCCGAAGCATAACGCACAAGGCATTAAACGATGGCGCTCGTAATTCCAATTCTATGTGAAGATCAGGCTTTGTGATATTCGCATAGAAGATCAGGCTTTGTGATATGGATTCCAGTTGGTTAGAATTAGCGCCTTAGACACCTTTAAAACAGAAATAACTGACGCTATATAAAGATGAAAAACGAGAGTCAATTAATAACTGCTTCTATGCACAGTATTTCGCAGACATGGCCACGCGTAGTTAGTTTGTAACTTCTAAGTACTAGCATTTCTAATTCGTAACTTCTATTGCGCCGATGTCTAATCAACAAGGTATCAAACGATGGCGCTCCAAAATCCAATCCATTACAAATACGTCGGGGACATAAACCCATCAGTTCAAGAGCTAAATACGAGAGCACACAGGAAGCTCTTCCAGAAATCACGTTTCTTTGGCCAATGCATTCATCTGCTATTGCAACCTCTTCGTGAGGACAAGTACTTACTTCTCAAGTAAGGACATCATTTCATGCTACCTTTTGTTAAATCTAAATTGTTTAGAAGTAGTTTTGTAAGTCGATGAATCTTTAGTAATATTAACTTTGGCTGTGCACGTGTGATTTTATAATCTGCTCTTGTCACAGTTTATTTTTAAAATGTGTGTCATCGTTGTATACCATACAGTGTAATGCATGAGATGCAAATAAGGGCTACTAACTTACTTCCTTACTTACATTAACGATAGATGATTTTTCTTATTCAGTTATTAGCGACATCTTGCGGCTGTCATTGCCCCGATAACTATTATTATCGCCAATCGACTGTCGTTCAACTGTATCTAACTTCTTCTTTACCAGAGTTTAACGACATCTTATGACAACAATGGTCGTTGAAGTCTTTGTGTTTCTTATGTATTTCCTTAAGGCTTGGTCCATTGGCTCTTTTATTGTAATTCTTTTCTCTCTTTTTTCCTTTTCTTTTCTTTTTCTGTTTCTTTCTTCTTTCTTTTTTTGTGTGGCTATCATAGCTCTTTTTTGGCCATTCTGACTCGTTTTTTTTCCCATTCCGGCTTTTTTTGTCCATTTCGGCTCTTTTTCAATATAATTACATATATCGTTCATACTGTATCTAACGATTTTTTTTTTTTTTTTAATCCACAGTTTAACGTCATCATATGACATCAAAGGCCGTTGACGACAATTCAATATTATGTACAGTACAATTGAAACAAAATTGATAGAGTTAAAGGCATCTAAACAGTACTTTATAATGTCACTAATATTAATTGTTTAGCAGCATAATATTATAGTCAGTTAAGATACTAATGTCAATGTTACTTGTATAAGATAACATACTGTAGGTTGGTCTTTCACACAAATTATAGGCCTTACACTGTTTTGCAGCAATTATCACACAAATCTTTTTTAATGTACAATGAAAAGATTCCTGATAAATAGCAATAATGTACATAAGATTCCAAATCCAGCTATTCAATTATATAACAGCATTGGTTTCAAGTTTACAAAACCTGTAACTATGAAGTTTACAAAACCTGAAATTATTATATGAAATTTATATTTTAATTTTAATTTTCAAACATTTCTTTTTTTTATTCAATGCAACCAGACATCATAAATAAAATACATGCATAGGCATACATTGAAAACGACAGTTCTTTATCATATGTTATAGATATGAATAGAAAAGATTATTGTAATTTGACCTGAGAGTCTTAATCTTTCACTTTCAATTTTTAACTTCAGTATACCTTAATGGTTATTAAAATTTATTATATATGTTATTTCGACATGAAATTTTTAGTTTAGATATAAATGTTTACATAGGTAATTAATCATTACAAACAAGCAATGTTAGCACAATATATACAAATGGCTTCAAAATAACAAACCCACAACGCATTCACATATCACACCCTAACAACAAAATGTCTACACAAGGGCAAAACTAACCATCAACGTCCACTGACATTATAAACACTACAACCTAAAAAACTTTTCCCTTACCGATAAGGTTGACCAGCCTAAAGACTTCACTTTGCAAGCAGCCCACACCAAGCAAGGTCCTAATATTAAATTCCAACTTGAATACTTTACATTTATCTGTTAATATATTCGAGATATTTTCTTTGTTACAGTGTAACAGTAGATGAGTTATATTTTCTTTGACTTGACAAGAAGTGCATAATCCATTTTCATGCTTCTTCATTACAAAAAGTCTTTCATTAAGGTTTACCTTTCCCAATCTTAGTCTGGAGATTTGCACTTCCTTTTTTCTACTAAAATCTAGAAATTTATTGCTTGCATCTACTACAGGACAAATGCTCTTATACTGAAGACCCTTGATATCACTGTCATATTCCTTCTGCCATTTAGAGATTATATACGATTTAATCATTGAAAATACTTCTTGTAATTCTAGATAATCTGTTGAGTTAATTATGGGTAACTCCAATGATTGCCCTGCCAATAAATCAGCTCTTTCATTACCCAGTATACCTACATGACTAGGGATCCATATCAAATATACCTCACTCATCTTTATTTGATTAAATATTTTTATCGTTTCTTGCAATAAAGTGGGTCTGGACTTAGAGAAGGATTTTTTTAGAGAAGTAAGCACACTTAAAGAATCAGAAAATATAGCGAAATGGTTAAGTCCCTGACTTTCATTATCTACAATCCAGGTAAATGCTTCTTTTATAGCTGTCAATTCAGCAGCATATATACTGTTATTATCACAAAGACGCAACTTTTTATCTATATCTAAGCTTGGTACAGTGTAGGCCGCAGCAACTAAGCTATCTGCCTTAGAACCATCTGTATATACATGAATATAGGAATTATATTTACTCATGTAGTCCCGAGTAAGCAGTTTTAAAAGTTCAGGATTATCATCCTTTTTACTAATTGATTTATGGAGGCCAATGTCAACATGAATGCTCTCATTGAGCCAAGGAGGATCTGAAGGAAAAGAAGGAGCCTTATAAGGAATGTCAAAGGAGGAAAAGAAATCAAGTGTACGTTGATATGTAGATAGATTCTTATTATCTCTAGTTTTAAATTCATTAGTCCAGTGAGGTTGAAAGACTGTTCTCATTGGATGATTAGGGTTTCCAATGACTTTAGCTCCTAGTTTAAGTGAGTTATGCAAGTTTCTTAAATGCAAGGGAGGTTCACCACATTCATTCTGAAGAGCTACAGCGGCAGTTCCTTTAGCAGCGCCACAGCAAAGTTTCAGTGCTTCAGTTTGAATAGATACTAATTTATTTAAGTGAGTTTTAGAGGCAGAAGCATAGGCTACATCTCCATACTCAATAACAGATCGAATTAAGGCTCTATATATATTGAGAAGTGCTTTTTTGAAGCGCCCCATTGTAAACCTGAAATTGCTCTCATTAAGTTCATACGCTTTTTGCATTTATTTATAATATATTCAATATGTGGTTTCCAAGATAACTTATTATCAAATATAACTCCAAGGAATTTAGCTGTTTTATCAATTTTGACAAGTTCGGTTCCAATTTTAATGCGAATTTTTGGCACATTACGTTTTTTAGTAAATAATACCCCTACTGTCTTACTACTTGATATTTTAAAACCATTTTCATGACACCATTTATCAATGGCATTTAAAGAATTTTGAATCTTTATTTCTAATTGTTTAATGATGCGATGTCCTGCATATCTACGATTGACTGCAAATGAGATATATGTTGTGTTAGTTGAAAACGTTTCAAAGGTGTTTAAATGAAGACCATATTAAACGCAGTTTTAAACGACATCTTGCGACTGACATCGACTTAGCCTTCCATGACGCATGGGGACTAGTCGTAGGCCTATCAAGATATTGTGAATTTAGTTAGGCTATTGCTTTTCAGCTAAGATAAATAGCGTTGCCCTCCTCCTTCATATAAGCTCAGGACTGGCACAATAAAATATGTCAGTTGTACAAGATCTGTCGATTGAGTCCAATAGCCATCTTATATAGGTTCGGTTAAAAATGTTTTAAAAGTGTGCACAAGATCGCTGTGTTATTCAGTGATGTGCGATACCAGACCCGAGCAGTGGCCTAGTAAATTGTGTTCATAATAGCCGCAAGAGGTTATTGAAACTGGATAAAACTTTTCTCTTAGACACCTTTCAAACGTTTTAAATCGACCCTACATATAATACAATTGCGTTCAATCGTTTACCTCAAAAAAAGAGCTGTAATATGCCAAAAAATCTTTGTCGGCGGCAACGGCCTTTGTTGTCATAAGCTGCCGTTAAACTGTGGATCCATCCATCCAATCGTTTTTCTTTCCCCTCGGAGCGCCGTTCGAGCAACTGCCTCAGAAGTTTCACTCGACGGCGTGGATGTCCGATGCGTACGCCTTGACGGGGCGAGGGGGCTTCAGCCGATCCTGACATCTTGCCAGCCAGAGAAGACGAGTTCAGCCCGGTCTGACTTCTGGCCAAGCGGAGACGAGGATCGGTGACCAAGATACGCAGGGGCAAAGTTACCTCCGCCACTGAATCGTTCGTGCATTGCACCTCCGTGCTTTGTGCCAGTCTCAGTGCCAGTCCCAAGCCTGGAAGAAGGAGGAGGGCGACGCTAAGGGTCTTTGTTACCATACAGTTAGTCGTTAACTAGTCCAAAAGAAGAAGAATCGTTTTTGAGTTGTAATATGCCAAAAACTAATCTTTGTCCGCGGAAACGGCCTATGTTGTCATAAGCTGCCGTTAAACTGTGGATCCAATCCAATCGATAGATCCTCTACTCCTGATAGTAACCGTGTCTGATGCAGCCACAAGATGTCGCTAATGACTGAACAAAACAATTATCTCTTATTAAACTTAACGAGAGGTATTATCAGTGCTGTTCCCTTTTCCTCGGTCAAGGATTGGGAACTGCATTGGGAAGAGGATTGGTAAACGGAGAGGTCATAGGTCAACAAAGAACACAAATGAGCCAAATCGCAATCAAAATTTCTAAACCTAACGAGGGGCACCAGTTTATTCACGAGCGCTGCGTCATGTCAGATGGGTTGTCAAGGGATGGTTAATCGAAGATCTGAGTCCAGAGAGTGGAAATCATAGAGAATAAATAGTTGGGACGATAGGGTATTAAGGGACAAATTCCAGGGCGCTGGTAAGTTTGGAACGACAGAGGACAAATGTTCAAGGACACTGATTAGTTGGGGGAAATATTTAATGAAACTGACAAACATGGACACTCATTAGCGGGGTATGGTAGTACAAGAGCGAAGTAAATTCACATAATATAAGTGTAATATAATAAAACAAAAATTGTCCTATAATATAATATACAGTAATATCAGTTAACGTTACTTTTATTGGTGTAGCGCTATTACTTGTCTCTCAATGACGCATTGACCTGAAAAGATTTATTTCTCTATTTCTCTTTTAAAACACGTTTATTATAATTTTCAAAGTTTTACACACGTGCATATAAAGTGGTCGTTTATCAGGTATCGTAATCATTTAAATCTAGCGCAATATAAAGGCTACAACTTAATAATAATCATAAATTAATAATTCTTCCTTATTTGAAACAATCCAGTTGACACATCGCAACCGGTACAGTTTACAGTTATGCAGTTGAAACAATTAACAGGAACACATATGACAGAAGACATAAATCTTAACTACTAACAGAACAGACAACCTGCAAAACACGGCGCTAATAGCAGCCTACTCTAATAGCATGTCTCTCCTACGGGCTCGAACTCGGTACCTCTCGCTCTCTACGCCAGATGTTATCCAATGCGCTATCGGCCACCCCTAAATGTACCAGTACCGGTATCCCGAAACAGTCTCCCCTCTGCAAGTCTTCTCCCAGACAATCTGTGGGAACATATTCTCCACACCTCAGAGGATCTGTTTAACAATATATTTTGTCCAACCCCTCTGAGACTAGTGAGAAACGATATCGACTGTTTAGAGCGGTCGCCTTAGACACCTTTAAAACGTTGTCAAACGATGGTATATAAGAATGGTACGCTCCACTCGATGGGTCATAGATAGTATAACACACCTTTAAAACAATTACTACTGAGGCTATATAAGACTGGAACGCGATAGACAATTAATCCTTTTCAGAGTCATCCTTACACAATAACGCCAGAAATTGACCACGCAACCAAACATTTATAGAAATATTGCACTGGAAATTCTCTGTCCATTCCCCTTCGATACAGTTTGGCAATCATCTTGTTTACGCTCAACCTAAATAGATCTGCCAAGTCCTTGATCATAACCCCATTCCATTCCTACACCCCTACGATTAATACCCTACAGGAGATTTTACAGGAGACGTGTCTCTATGTCTCTCTGTGTGTCTGTTCTTAACCCTATCTCTGTCTGCCTATCCATTTATTGCGTTTGACAAACATATAATGCAACATGCATAAGTTTTAAAGGTGTCTAATTAGACCTTTTAAACGAATGCAATTAATGAGGAAGTATGGTCAGGCGAAATCTGTCGTAATCGTAATCGTAATCAAGCATTTATATAGCGCCACTCAAAACAGAGGCGCTCCCGACCCGAGCCAGTCTCTTCACTGGTAAAGGGAGGTTTTCAGGCGCTTGCGGAACTGGTCAAAATAAATAGAGAAAAGGTCAGTCCTGAGGGACTGAGGTAACTGGTTCCAGCTATTGGGACCAACAATAGCGAAACTCCTAGACTGGGCCGTAGAAGTACGCACCCGCGGGACAACCAAGTAACCACGGGCCGAGGACCGAAGGGAGGAACGACTGTGCAGAGAAGATAATGGGGTACAAAAGGCCATAAGATAGTGAGCAGCAGACTCAGCAAAACAGCTTTGCATAAGGGAAAGACCTTGAATTGGATGCGCTGGCGGATGGGGACCCAGTGAAGGTAGTCACGGATAAAATAGGAGATATGGTCAAACTTTGCAATACCCCCTATGAGGAAGTGTTGAATATATACATGTATATGTAGCGGGACACTGTGTAAGATTAGTTCGAGCGTTGAGACGGTTACTGTGTAGGAACCTTGGGCAAGTCCTTAGCATTAAAATTTAGAAAGTTCGAAAATCTTGAAAGCGAAAACAGGCAGACATAGCCATGAGTGGTTAGTTACTAATTTGTGTTGCTAACTACTAATATTTATAATTCGTAACTTCTATAGCGCCTTTGCGTAACGCACAAGGCATTAAACGATGGCGCTCAAAAATTCCAACCCGATCAAATTCTCTGTGAAGGTCATGCTGTCTGATAGTGATTCAGATTATGTAGAGCGGCCGCCTTAGACACCTTTAAAATGGTGACAACCGATGCTATATAAGGATGGGTTACGATAGGCAATTAATAAAGGTGTTCGGCACAATATTCCACATAAAATAATAAAAGTGTAAAATAATTATCAGAAACCTGAAAGTCTTCAGGGCGAACACAAGCAGATATGGAAATGCGCAGTTAGTTTGTAACTTCTGAATACTAAATAATGTCTAATGCACAAGGCTTCAAACGATGGCGCCCCCAAATCCAACCCAGTTCAAATACGTCGGGGGATATGTAAACCCATTCATCCAATCGTAGTGAGACCTGATAGGATGAACAGCTCCTGACAAATATTTACAAAAAATCCATATTCGGCAGAAGAGGTTATTACGCGAGTTGACAGGAAGCTCTTCCAGAAATCACAGTTCTTTCAACTTCTTTGGTCACTGCATTCATCTGCGATTGCCACCTCTTCGTCTGTGCGTGCTGTACGCGGCAATATGGTTTCCTCTAAAGTATAAACTCTTAAAGACGCACTTTTTCAGCTGCTTGATGACCACGTGTTGAGCGCTTCTGAGAGACTCTTAAGTGGCGCTTTATAAATGCCTTGTTACAATACATTGTTACATTACTTACTTCGCAAGAGAGGTCATCATTTCATGCTGTATTTTCTTAAATCTAACTTGTTTAAAAGTAGTTTTATAAGTCGATGAATCTTTAGTTATATTAATTTCATCTGTGCACGTGTGATTTTATTATCAGCTCCTGTCTTAGTTCATTTAAAAAATGTGTTTAATCGTTGTATAGCATACAATGTAATGCATGTGTAATTGTCAGATGCAAGTAAAAGATACCTACTAACGTACTAACTTACTACTTAGTAGCAGATAATTTTGTTATTCAGTTATAAGCGACATCTTGTGGCTGTCAGAATCCCGATAACTGCTCTCAGCATCTAGCAAAATTCTCCAACTATAGACCATATACATAATCCAATATTTAACGACATCCTATAGCTACAAAGGCTGTTGACGTCTTTAAAGTTGTTGATGTATTTCCGTTCATTTTCTTGTAATGTTCTCACAAATGTTCTTTCTCCTTTCTCGTCTTTGATTCCGTTTCTGATAAGATGCTGACGTATTTAAAGTTTCTGACGATTTAAGTTCATTTTCATATAATTTCTATCAACAGTTTTCTTTTTCTTTTCTTGGCTTTGATTCCGTTTCTGATAAGATGTAGACGTATTTAAAGTTTCTGACGGATTAAGTTCATTTCCGTATAATGTTAATAACTGTTTTCTCCTCAATCTTATTAACAATATTAACAATATTTGATAGATACATATTATTTGATTTGATACATATTAAAGTATTGTATCTCCGTTATGTTTGGCCCATTGGCTCGTTTTATTGTAATTCTTTTTTAACATCTTTTTTTTCCTTTTTTTTCCTTTTTCTCCTTTTGTTTCTTTTTTGGTGGCTATTTCAGCTCTTTTTTGGCTATATCAGCTCTTTTTTGGCTATATCAGCTCTTTTTTGGCTATTTTAGCTCTTTTCAAATATGTTTACAAAGTTATTAACAGTACTTCTTTAAGTTTTCTAAAATAACATGTAATGCTATTTGCAAACAGAAATTCAGCACAGATGTGTAATATATATACATGTATTATATACACATTTTATTTTAACATACATCTATTTACAAGAATGCATGTTAACAATTATTTACATGACAGAATACTTAATTAAACATTTCATTAAACATTTTCCTATGAAACAATGTAATATCATTAGAAAATGCAATGAAATAATGAAACTATAGACCGCAAATGAAACATAATTATATAGGGTTGGTTTAAAACGTTTTAAAGGTGTCTAAGCGTAACTTCTATCGCGCCATTGTCTAATGCACAATACACAAAAACAACGCCGTAAACGCGTCAACATGGTTAGTTACTGTTTAACGACGCTCATGCCCTCCTCCTTAATCTAGTCTTGGGACTGGCATTACCACAGGTGAACATCCAGCATTTTAGTCGACTATAGGACAGAGGGACAACTTCTATAACGCCGGTGTCAACAGTCTATGGTGGATAAGCAATTAGTAAAAGTAGGTCCCAAAAGTCTTAATTTTAGAACGAAGGCAGTGGTATGTTTTTGAAGACTTTGTGTTTTTTAGAATAGCGCTATAAAAGTCATCAGATAAGACGTGATCGAATCAGATTAGATTTAAAATCGAAATTCCTGATCTGCGTTAAAGTTGTGCATTGAACACCTTTTTTAAAAAATACCAGAGCTTTGAAATGCAACCAATCTTCAGCTATAGAGCTGTAATATGCCAAAAACTAATCTTTGTCGGCAGCAACGGCCTATGTTGTCATAAGCTGCCGTTAAACTGTGGACACACTATTAGTGTCTAAGCGATTAACGTATTATTCAGTTTTCAACGATATCTTGCGGCTGACGGCGATTTAGATTTACATGATGCAAGTGACTTGTGTCCAGCAGTTGTGAATTTAGTTAGGCCACTGCTTTTCAGCTAAGATAATTAGCGTCGACCTCCTCCGTCATATAAGCTCAGGACTGGCACCATCAAGAAAGTCAGTGGTACACGATCTATCGATTGAACCCAAATGCCATCTTATATAGGTTCGGTTAAAAATGTTTTAAAAGTGTGCAGAATATCGCTGTGTTATTCAGTTATATGCTACAACAGACCCTACCAGTGGCCTAGTAAATTGTGTGCATAATTATAGCCGCAAGAGGTTGTTGAAACTGGATAAACTGTTCTCTTAGACACCTTTAAAACGTTTTCAATTGACCCTACATATAATACAATTGCGTTCAATCGATAGATCATCTCCCCTCATTCCAGTAGCTAGTTACCGTGTCTCATGCAGCAACAAGATGTCGCTAATGGCTGAACAAAACAATTATCTCTTATTAAACTTAACGAAATGTATTATCAGTGCTGTTCCCTTTTCCTCGGTCAAGGATTGGGAACAGCATTGGGAAGAGGATTGATAAACGGAGAGGTCATAGGTCAACAAAGAACACAAATGAGTCAAATCGCAATCAAAATTTCTAAACCTAAGCGAGGGGCACCAGTTTATTCACGAGCGCTGCGTCATGTCAGAGGGGTTGTCAAGGGATGGTTAATCGAAGATCTGAGTCCTGTATATACAGAGAGTGAAATCATAGAGAATAAATAGTTGGGACGATAGGGTATTAAGGACAAATTCCAGGGACGATGGTAAGTTGGGAACGACAGAGGACAAATGTTCAAGGACACTGATTAGCGGGGCGAGGGAGGGCAATATTTAAGGAAACTGACAAGCATGGACACTCATTAGCGGGGTATGGTAGTACAAGAGCGATGTCAATTCACAGAATATAAGTGTAATATAATTTAAAAAAAATTGTCCTATAATATAATATAGCCTACAGTAATATCATTTAACGTTTCCTCTATTGATGTAGCTCTATTACTTGTCTCTCGAAGACGGATTGACCTGAAAAGACTTATTTCTTCATATGTTATTTAAAACACGTGTATTATAATTTTGACACACGTGGTGGTTAATCGTGTAACGCATGTGTCGTAATCGTTTATTTGTAGCGCAATATAAATGCTTCAACTTTGAAGTACTATAACCGAAACAATCTCCCCCTCTACAAGTCTTCCCTCCCCCAGAGAATCTATGTCGGAAGATATTCTCCGCCACAGAGGATCTGTTTTAGAATATATTCGTCCCATCCCCCGAGACTAGTGAGAAACGAGATCGACAGCCTAGAGCGATCGCCTTAGACACCTTTAGAACGTTGTGAAACGATGATATATAAGAATGGAACGCTCCACACGATTGGCTCGTCTAAGATACCTTTAAAACGATATCAATTGATGCTATATAAATATGGACCACGGTAAGAAATTAATTCAGAAGCCTATGGCCCAATGGGCGTTCAGCGTTTTCAACCTAAGTAACCTTTTACAATAATGACATCAAAATAGCCAGGGAAACTCAGTAAGGGAAGACTGTTTTGGGGTAGTCTTTACACAATAAAGCCGGAATTTGACTAAGCAACCAAGAAATTGGGGGAAATATTGCTCTGGAAATTCTCTTCGATAAAGTTCGGCAATCATCTTGTTTGTTTACGCTCATCCTAAATAGATCTGCCAAGTCCTTGATCCTAATCCCATTCCATTCCTACATCCATGTAAGACTTATACCCTAGGTGGAGTTGATGACGGTGCAGGTGACAGCCGGCCAAGCACGCGTCACCTCGAAGGGAAGAACGACGGTGAAGCCGAGGGCGCAGAGAAGGACGCTCCCGATGAAGATAAAGAAGGCGCCGAGGCAGAAGTAGTTCACCGTTATCTTACCAGAATCAGACATCGCCAGCGATTGGATAGAGCGCTCTCCTTAAACACCTTTAAAATGTAAGCATTCGACGCTATATAAAATATTGAACTGGTTATTTATCGTTTTAGCTCCGTCACTGCCGGAGTGCTTTCGGAGATTACGCAACCATGCTAAGCAAGTGAAACAACTTTCAGATTGATCCTGATTCTTATATAGCATTTTTTGACCACACTTTAAAGGTGTCTAAAGCGAGCGTTTTTAACTAATCGCATGCTGTGACTTATTCCTATATCGTATGATTTGACAACGTTTTTAAAAGGTGTCACAAATCAGAGAGCTCTGACATCGTGCAACCCAAAATGCGGCCTACGGACTGATTTTAAGAGGTGCGTCCGTGGTCGCTAAATGTATGCAATTTGTATAAAAATGAAGGCTATTCGTTCGTGAACACAAAATTCAGTTCCATGAAGCATTCATTATAATTATTCCAAAATGAATTTTAATGAAGTTAGTAATTTTAATAAATTTTGGTCGTTGCTTTTGAGTTCAAGCATAATATCTTCGGTGTCAAAGAATCACTGCTCTAACCAATCCAAGTTTGTTGATAGATTAGCGACTGTTTACTGGCACTGACAGAGTACGATCAGTGGCGGAGTGTCAGGTTAGGCCTTAAGCCTGTACAGCGCAGTTTGACATCATTGTAAAGGTGTCTAAATCCAGGCGCTATAACTAGTGGCATTGTTCTACCACGTTTCCACTCCGACCCCTCTCCTCTTACCAATTAAGACCTAGAGCACGCAACCATTCTCTCCCACCCAAGGACAGCTCTCTCCCATCCCAAAATATTTTACTAGACAACTCTCAATTTATTCCCAGATCCGAATATATATTTATAGTTTATTCTAACATTTTCTAATTTACTTTAATTATCCATTATCACTCATGTCAGTATTTCTGCGTTTTTGTCAAATTGTGTTTCTCAATAAACGAATATATATTGTAAGGTGCTACTCTACGAATGAAGAAAAACTCGTGTCTAGGGTAAAATAGAATGTATATTATAAAACAAAATCCGTAATAGTAACACACATACAACCTTATCGAAGAACATCAGCTCCACACGTCTCCAGTTCTTGAGAACGTTGCACAGCAAACAAACAACTTGGTTGGCCACAGCGGACACGAAACCAACAGTTTAACTAGTTAACTAGACTTATCTAGTACATGGAAGTCTTGGTCAGTTCTACTGAGAATTCGACATCACACGGCAACAGGCCTAACGAAAACTGCCAAGCTTCGACGACGAATCTTTTACATTGGTTTAAATAGGAGAGAACACTCCTTCTTAACTATACCTGATATAGTTCATCAACTATCCTATTTTCTGTCTCTGTTACAGTAACGATATTCGTATATTTCTAGTAAGCATAACATCACGCCTACTTTCAATATATAGTTCAGTTCAATACTAAATATATTTAGCTTTATCCAGAATGTCTCTTGACAGGACAAAGTACCGTCAACAGTGTCTCGGTTGGGAAGGTCTCCCAACATACCCCCAACCACTACGAGAGAAAACCTATCGGTTTTCGACAAAACGAAAAAAAACACAAAAACATGACAAATGAAACTACGCAAAACACAACCAAAACCCCCAACTTCAACTCCCCAACAACACACTCGAAGATCCCACAGGCGACGGTCGACTCAAGAGATCTGGCATCCAGTTCTCTTTTCCCGGTCGATGCTTAATGTCGAGAGTATACTGTTGTAACTCTAGGCTCCATCGAAGCAATTTCTGATTTGAATTTGCCATTGTGTTTATGAACTGCAACGGACTGTGATCTGTATAGACCAAGACCGGCGAAGACCCAAAGTAGACGCTGCACGCTCGGACCGCTGTCACAAGCGCCAAGGCCTCCTTCTCGATCGTCGAATAGTGCATCTCATGAATCCTCAGCTTCCGACTCAGGAAACAAATCGGATGTTCCACGTCATCAGTAATCTGAAACAGACAAGCTCCCACACAATTTTGAGAAGCGTCTACAGCCAAACAAAACTGTTTATCGTAATCAGGTGGTCTCAAAATTGGTCTAGACGCCAATCTAGATTTGAGATCCACAAAAGCCCTTTGAGCATCATCATTCCAAGAGAAAATCTTATTTTTCTTTAACAATTCATTCAAAGGAACCGTTATGTCAGCAAAATGCGGTATATATCTCCTGTAATATCCTGCCAACCCCAACAAAGATTGTACCTGTTTTTTATTCACAGGAGTAGGAAATTTCAACAACGCCTCTACTTTTTGCGTTCTAGGTTGAATTGAATTCAAACCCAAATGATGACCAAGAAAATCAATCTCAGCATTCGCAAACACACATTTCTTCAAGTTCAATTTTAAATGCGCATTCCACACTTTCATCAACACTTGCTTCAAATGCATCAAATGATTATCCCAATTTCTACTAAAAATTATCACGTCATCGAGATATGCATCACAAAATGATTCCATACCCTGAAACAACTTCCTTACCAACCTACTAAACGTAGCTGGTGCATTTCGTAAACCAAAACTCATATAGCGCCATTGAAAATGCCCATTTGGAGTCACAAATCCAGTCAAAGGAATATCCTCCTTTGCAATCGGTATTTGCCAATAACCTTTTGTCATGTCCAATTTTGTCATGTATTTAGCACCTCCCAATTTATCCAATAAAGTATCCACCCTTGGCATAGGAAATGGATCCGCCACAGTTACCATATTCAATTTTCGGAAGTCTGTGCATAACCTTCCTGACCCATCAGGTTTGGGAACCATTATAATCGGAGCCGCCCACGCGCTCTCCGATTCTTCAATGATCCCATCCTGCAACAAATCCTCAATTTCAGTTGTTACCAACCGTAATTTCTCAGGATTTAACCTGTATGGCGTCTGCCGAATAGGTCGAGCACCCTCCTGTAATTGAATCCGATGTTCAATCACGGAAGTACGTCCTGGCTTGTCACCAAAAACGTGTTGAAACTCCAACAATAGAGTCATCAACTGCTGCCTTTTCTCCACATCTAAATGATCAAGAATTACATCGTTAAAGACAACTTTTTCATTTTCAACATCTCTTCCCTGATTTGTCAAGACTACATTTATCTTCACTGCTTCATCCGTTTCCAACCCACGTGTAACATATTTTTTCAACAAATTAACATGCACTACACGTTTAGTTTTTCTCCTATCCGGAGTTCCAATGACATAATCCACTTCACCCAACCTTTTCTCTATCACATATGGACCACAGTATTTTGCCTGCAATGGTTTTCCAATCAGCGGCAACAATACCAACACCTTCTCACCAACTTCAAACACCACTTTCTTGGCTTTCTGATCATACCAATACTTCGCTTTCTCCTTTTCAATTCCTTCATTTTCATTCACCAATGCCATTGCATTTCGAATTTTCTCCCTCAAATCCAACACAAAATCAATCAAATTTCTCTGTTTTAAGTCCTTAACCCAATCATCATGCAACCATGCTTTCTTAATTAATTGCAAAGGACCTTTCACGTCTCTTCCAAACGTTAAATCAAAAGCAGAAAATCCCAAACCTTTAACCGGCACCTCTCGATAGGCAAACAAGACCCACGGCAGAATTTCATCCCAGTCTCCCTGAAATTTCTCACCCACCGCTTTTAACATGTCCTTCAACGTCCTGTGAAACCTCTCCAAACATCCGTTGGTCTGCGGGTGATACGGCGAACATTTCAGCTGCGTCACCTGACACTCATTCAAAAAAACTTGCATCACTTTAGACATAAACTCAGTTCCACAATCAGACAACAGTTCCTCTGGAAAACCAAACATTGTAAACACCTGTATTAGACATTTTGCTACTTCAATGGCACAATGCTTTTTTAAAGGAAATGCCAACGGGTAATGTGTAGCTAAATCCATTACAGTCAAGATATACTCATTTCCCGATTTCGCACATGTTTTCAAGGGACCCACGATATCTACAGCCAATCTTGAAAATGGACTAGAAATCACTGGTAAGTTTATCAATGGAGCACGAACCTTCACCGCACCTTTTCCCAATCTCTGACACACATCACAACTCCTACAATATTCCTTGATGTCCCTGAACACACCAGGCCACCAAAAATGACACAACAATCTATCAATGGTCTTTTGTGTTCCCAAATGACCACTTGACGGAATGTCATGTGCCACTTGCAGTAATTTAGTCCTTAAGGCTGTAGGTACAACAATTTGTTTTACCTCAATGCCATCAGGAACTATCTTATTTTTCCAATGTCTTACCAACACATCATTAGAAACATCATAGTAACTCTGTTCCCTCATTGACGGATCCGATTTAGCCAACTCAAACAATGGCTCCATCGAGACATCGTTACGTTGCAATTGAATCAAATCATTTCGAGACACAATTTCTCCTATGTTTGACTTAATGATTCTATTCTCGTCAAACAATTCACTAACACCTGAAAACTCCAAATCATTTTCGACTATTTCCAACTGTGTACTAGCATGAGCGTTCACGGCATCTTCATTCCCAGTGACAACCCTATCCAATGCTGCTTGTGCTCTAGTTACCACAGAAATGTCTATAGGTCCCAAGTCTGCAATATCATTACCTATGAGCACATCTACTCCTTCTGGTAACTTATCAATTAAGCCACACAACACTATTCCCTTCACTCGTTCCGAATCCAATTTAATTTCCACTAATGGAATCTCAATGGGATCTCCCACTACACCCTGAATCAACCTATTTTCCTTTGTGTCTTTAAACTCATCATTTCCTACTCTTTCCCTGCTAACCAAAGTTTGCAATGAACCTGAATCCCTCAACAACACTATCTGACGCCGTGTACCTTCATGCCCATACAACCATGCATTTGAACAAAAAGGCTTATACCTATCATGCACATGCATCGAACCTTGTGAGTTTTCAGTAAAGCAGTTGTCATTCCCCACTAACTGAACTGATTTTGGGGCAGTTTCATAATTTCGTTGTCCATTAACCTCCTGTCTACCTTTCAACTGCCAACAATTTGAAACCACGTGATTTTTTCCTCCACAAAACGCACAAGACGCTGGTGACCCCAAACTCTTAGGAAAACCCGTCTTACTTGCCTTTTTAGGTGCCCTCCAATCAGAATTCCACGGTTTGTTCTCAAATTTCGGTGTATTTGAATATTGTCCCCAATTTCCTTTTTCCATATTCAAATCCACTTTGTTTTCACCTCTGAATCCTCCAAATGTTTCCACTTTAAATGGTTTGTACAAAATAGCAAATTCATCTGCTAATTTGGCTGCTTCACTCAAACTCTCAGGTTTTTTTTCAATTACCCATCTATGAAGTTCTGTTGGCAAACAATTCACAAATTGTTCCAACTTCACAACTTCAATGAGTTTATCCACTTCTTTCGTAGCACCTTCCCCCTCAATCCAACTGTTAAATGGCAAACTCATTCGAAAAGCAAAATTTGAATATGTTTCCAAATTTCCTTTTCTCATTGTTCTGAACCGTTTTCTATAAAATTCCGGAACACGAGCATAAGCTCTCAACAATGCTTGCTTCAGAATGTCATAGTCTTGACATTCCTCCACACTGAGCTCTGAGAACACTTTCTGTGCCTTGCCAGTTAACTGAGTATGAATGAGTCCCGTCCATTTATCTTTTGGAAATTTATGTATTTGCATTGCTTTTTCAAATGCCAACAAGTAATGTTCAACATCTAATTCATCAAATTTCGGAACAAATTTTACTGCATTAGACATTCGAAAACCCTGCTCCATGTCCTCATGTTCAATTACATTATTTTCCAATTTTTTCAATTTCAACTCATGTTGTCTCACTTTATCTTTTTCTTGCACTTCCAATTCCAACTGTAGCTTACTCTGAGCTGCTTCTGCTTCTATTCTCAATCTTCTCTCCAATACTTCAGCTTCCAATTTTATTCTCCTTTCATCTGCTTCTACTTTACGTTGTTCAGCTTCTTCTCTACGTTGCTCAGCTGCTGCTTCTGCTTCAGCTTTACGTTGTTCAGCTGCTGCTTCTTCTCTACGTTTTTCAGCTGCTGCCTCTTCTCTACGTTGCTCAGCTGCTGCTTTACGTTGCTCAGCTGCTGCTTCTACCTTACGTTTTTCAACTTCTGCTTCTAACCTTCTTGCTTCAGCTTCTGCTTCTAACTTAAGTTTAAACATTTCCAAGTCACGCTCTTCCTTTCTCTGCTGTCTTTCTGCTTCCTCTCTCTTAAATTGTCTTTCCGCCTCGTCTGCTTCCTTTGCTGCTTTTAACTCCAAAGACTTACTTTTTATTTTCCACTCCTCACGCATAGCCTTAGACGGAGATACTAACTTTGCTAAATTCTTTTGCATCTGTGCTTTACTTAAGCCTTTTGTTTCCTGACCTAAGCGTTCTAACTCAACTTTTAATTCTTCAACCGAACAGTCAAAGACATCTTCAAGCGTTAACGCTTTTGCTGCTACAGGCGACTCCATTTTGCCTGCTTATTCTCTAGTCTATTCTAGACTTACTCAAATTATTTTCAGCTCTGTTGCCAAAACTTTCACTAAGAAATTTCCTTTTCAAAGGTTTAATTTCCCCACTTTTGTCTCTAGACTCTTTTAGAAAAGTCCCTACAAAATTTTCGCTTTTAGACTTTTCGAATTAACGTCACTTTTGGACGAAGCCCCCAAATGTAAGGTGCTACTCTACGAATGAAGAAAAACTCGTGTCTAGGGTAAAATAGAATGTATATTATAAAACAAAATCCGTAATAGTAACACACATACAACCTTATCGAAGAACATCAGCTCCACACGTCTCCAGTTCTCGAGAACGTTGCACAGCAAACAAACAACTTGGTTGGCCACAGCGGACACGAAACCAACAGTTTAACTAGTTAACTAGACTTATCTAGTACATGGAAGTCTTGGTCAGTTCTACTGAGAATTCGACATCACACGGCAACAGGCCTAACGAAAACTGCCAAGCTTCGACGACGAATCTTTTACATTGGTTTAAATAGGAGAGAACACTCCTTCTTAACTATACCTGATATAGTTCATCAACTATCCTATTTTCTGTCTCTGTTACAGTAACGATATTCGTATATTTCTAGTGTCTCTTCAATCTAACATCACGCCTACTTTCAATATATAGTTCAGTTCAATACTAAATATATTTAGCTTTATCCAGAATGTCTCTTCAATCTAGGACAAAGTACCGTCAACAGTGTCTCTAGGCAGTTGGGAAGGTCTCCCAACAATATTGTATTCTAAAATTGAATGTAAGCAATGCCTCTACTGCATAACGATAAACAATTGTGCTTAAATAGTATTAAAGATGCAACTTGACATTCCCATATCGGTAGTCATCATTTATTCTTATCCATCGCCGCCAAATGGTTGGCTTAAGGATCTGATGATGACGATTGACGATGACGACGACGACGACGATGACGACGACGACGATGATGATGATGATTATGATGATGATAATGATGATGATGATCCAGACAATTATAGGTAAATACTTTACTTTTAAATTGGAATTAACTTAACACTAAGAAGTTAAAAGAGACGTCGACGCTTTACCTGGGATCTAATTGGCTCTATATTTTGCTTGACAAAAATATAAGGCCATGAGAACGCGTTTTAAAGGTGTCCAAGAACGTGCAGTGCCATCTGTATGGGGCTATTTATCTTGGCGAGTGGTCATCTGTGCGTTTCCTTTGCTGCTATAATAGCTCTATTACTTTTTCTCTCGAAGACGTAGTGACCTGAAAAGACTTATTTCTTTCTTTCTCATATATAACACGTTTATTATAATTTTACATAAAATTCTCACATGTTCTCAACGCAAAGTAATCGTTGAAAATCTAGCGCAATATAAAAGGCTGCGGTACTTGTCGGTTAATTCACCGGAATTAATTTTTTCAATGGTAATGACTTCCCCACGTAAAATTAATTCACCGGATTTAATATTTGCAATGGTATGAATATTTGCAATGGTAATGACTTGCCCACGTAAAATAGATGTCTGTACTTTCAAGCACAATTAAGCTGACGACCCTATTCCTGACCCTAACCGACCCTCATGTTAATATAATGACGACACTAACCCAACCCTGATCCTAAACGACCCTCACGTTAATATAATGACGACACTAACCCTAACCCTGATCCTAAACGACCCTCACGTTAATATAATGACGACACTAACCCCAACCCTGACCATAAACTACCCTCACGACTTCAAGTTGAGGTGTTACGCGCCGTGAGGGTCGGTTAGGGTCAGGGTTAGGGTTAGTGTCGTCCATGCTTTCTGATGACGAAACGGTGCTTAAAAGGAAAGAAACAAGTAGAAATTTATTCCGGTGCATGAACAGGCAAGGTATAGACGCAAGAATTAAATCCGGTGAATTAACCGACAAGGTACAAGAAAAAATTAATTCCGGTGAATTAACCGACAAGTACCCAGGCTTCAACTTATTAGCACTAACACGAAACAGTTTCCTTCTCTGCAAGTCTAATCCGGACAATCTTTTTCAAAACAGATTCTCTACAGCGGCGGATATCTTTTAAAATAAATTCGCCCCATCCATGGAGACTTATAGGATACGGTAGCGACTGGTTAGAGCAGACGCCTTAGACACCTTTAAAACGGCGTCAACCGTGGCTATATAAGGATGCGACACGATAAGAAAATTTAATAATAACAAATGCTGTATGTATGTATGTATGAGCACTAGTAGTAGTACAATACAATACAATACAATACAATTAGACATTTATAGCGCGCTTTAACAAGACAAGTCTAGCACGAAAGCGCGTTTGCGCTGTGTTCTTTGTCATAGTATAATGAGAATAGTAGTAGTAGTAGTAGCAGTAGTAGCAGTAGCAGTAGCAGTTTTGTATTGTATTGTATTGTATTTGAACACTTGTTATAGCGCCCCAACCAGATTTCCCATTCAGAGGCGCGCTCCTCGACTACTGCGCGAACGCTGAATCGGAGTTTAACGCCGAAGATTGGGAGTGAAGGACTTGTCCAGGGTCCCTACGCGGCGACTTTTGAGGTGGATCCGAACCCGCAACCCTCCAGCTGCAAGGCACCGAACATACCCCTAAACCACCGCGCCCCAGTTGTATTGTGATGTGTTGTATTGTGTGTTGTATTGTACTCCACGTTTATAATGCGACCGAGCCACCCGCAGTAAAGATCCGGAGAAATTAATCTCTGATAATCCGACCCGACCGGGAAGCGAACCCGGGGCGCCGGCGCGGCGAGCGGGCACCAACCCACTCCGGCCACTCAGGATCCTAGAAGTAGCAGTAGCAGTAGCAGTAGCAGTAGCAGTAGCAGTAGCAGTAGCAGTAGCAGCAGTAGTAGTAGTAGTAGTAGTAGTAGTAGTAGTAGTAGTAGTAGTAGTAGTAGTAGTAGTAGTAGTAGTAGTAGTAGAAGCTGCTAATTGCAATAACGCAATTACATAATAACGAGCATTGAAGATATATAATTTATTGAGATACAAACGGATTTCATGTTTAAGACGGTGTCGTATAAAGGTCTTCCAACTATTCGCCATGACGTTTATATAGCATGCTTCATATACATCTAAAAGGTGTGTAAGGATAACGCTCTAGCCAATCTGTGTTCCGTTTATATTAATTACTCATTTCTATTATCCCTACTTCCTAATTAGACCACAGCCTACCTCCTTAATTAACCAATCCTGATTCCAGACAGACAGGCAGGCAGACAGACATACAGACAGACAGAGACAGAGGCAGACAAAAAGAGAGAGAAACAGACAGACAAACACAGACAGAGGCAGACAGACAGACAGACAAACAGAGACAGCAGACAGACAAACAGACAGAGAGACAGACAGACAGAGAGATAAACAGACAGACAGACAGACAGACAGACAAACAGAGACAGAGGCAGACAGACAGAGAGAGAAACAGACAGACAGACAGACAGACAGACAGACAAACAGAGACAGAGGCAGACAGACAGACAAACAGAGACAGAGGCAGACAGACAGACAGACAAACAGAGACAGCAGACAGACAGTAGTAGCAGTAGTAGCAGTAGCAGTAGCATTCTCTCTCTGTCTGTCTGACAGAGAGAGAGAGACAGAGAGAGAGAGACAGAGATCTGGAAGCGTTATCATCGGCAGCTATGAACAAAGGTCGACTAAATGAACCGATTTGCTTCTTAAATAAACTCATGCAAACTAATGACAACCTTAAACAAATGATCTGCAGTGAAGATAATTAACTCATAGCAATTAATTTTTTCTAAGGAAGTCCCAAGATCATTAATTAACTAATATGCAATTAATAAATTATATTCTAAAGAAGTCAAACCCAGAAATGTGGTTGGAAATCGGATTGTACTTTACTCCTAAAACACCTTTAAACTGGTAACAGTCGAGCATACATATACCAGAATAATAATTTGCGTTCAATGGATTGAACTTGCGGTACTTTGACTATATAATTACCGTGGCCCTTCAGCCACAAGATGTCGCTAATGACTGAATAGCAAAACTTTTCGTAGTGCAGAACAGAAACTTTTATATTTTAACCAGGTTTTAGCTAATTATGTCAGGATTAAAATGGTTTTGGAATTTTAAAACTCGACGAGCATTTACTTGTTTATTTTCATATTCCCATAATGGGTCCTTTTCGGCTGAAAACTTACCTCACGGATGCTTTATACTTAATTTTTTTATATTTGATGATCTTTGTACACCAAAATGCGGTTAGCAGTTGGTTTTTCAATAAAGGATATACTTACTTACTTACTTACTTCTTCACAAATTGCTTATCCACCGTAGGCTGTCTCTCTGTCTCTTACGGACTGATCTTTTGGATGTTGACCTGATTAAGGATTGGTTTTGGTGTGCCATCGGTTGATGCCTTGTGCATTAGAAATAAGCGCGATAAAAGTTGCTAATTAGAATTAAAACTACAATTACACCTTTAAAAGTTGTCAAACGATGATATATAAGAATGGTACGCTACACACGATTGTTCTTAGCGCTCGTCTACAACACCTTTGAAACGGTTTCAACTTATAATATACAAGACAGGAAACCGCTATTCGATTAATTAAGATATCAAAGTATGCGCCATTTCCACGTCTCATATAATAGTCAAGCGCTGTCACAGCCACAGCCGACGTAGAACACCACGGATGTGTCTTGCTTCTAAGTTGTGACATATAAAAATACAATAACCATTTCAGAAGGTACTTCCCGTTATCCTCCATCTCGTATTTTGATATCCGAAGGGATTCAGTCCAGTTTACACCTGGGACTGTACAACGTCTTGAGAGAGGGTCCCACTGTCCAGTTCGACGATATCCTCTTTCGACGGGTGTTTATTACTGACCGGAAGTAACGTGGACGACAACAAAGACCGACGTTAAACGAAACCAACATTTTCCAGTTCCTCAGAATCCTTTTCCACCGTTTCCAAGTACCGCGTCTCCATAGGCGTCGCTGGAACAGACGTGGTAGACTCGATGTCAGAGGCGGCCACTCCTGGAACGTCGTTGGCCCTCTGTTGGTCGAAGAGGACACTCGCGAAGCTGGTCCATCCTTCTGGAACTTTCTGGGCATCCGTTTCCATCGCGAACTGGATCTCTGAAGCGTTCAGATCCAAATCCTCTCCGATCCAGTCCGGACTTCTTCTCTTACGATCAGCGCCTCCCCTTCTGGATGGGGCGGACTCCCCAACAGTCCTGTTTGGTCTGGGAAAGAGGAACCCTGGGTTACCCGGTGGTACGTAGAAGACGTGGATCTAGAGACACGGGTATTTGGAGACGCAAGTGTCATTATCGGTGACCTTAGACACCTTTAAAATGTTTACAACCGTTGCTATATAAAACTGGACACTGTGGACGATTGTTAAGGGCGCTCATCTTTAGACACCTGTAAAACGATGACCACGGATGATATAAGTACGTGGTAATATTCAAAGATTTCAGATAGACAGCAGGGTCGCTAACGTAATAAAGTGTAGAAACTGAAAAGGGTTAAGATTCTGAAGTATAAATATTTTATATTGTATTGTATTGTATTTGATCATTTATAAAGCGCTTCTCATAACATAAGCCTTTCAGAAGCGCTCCCAGTGCGAGGTACTCCGAGGAAAAAGGAAGGTTTTAAGGTGAGAGAAAGAGGTAGAGATGCTACTAGAGAGGATTGTAGAGCGTAGAGAAGGGGGAAGTCGATTCCATAGAGAGGGACCTATGGACACAAAGGATCTGGATTGAACCATTGTGGTCCTTACACGGGGAACATAAAGGTCAAGCTGGTCAGAGGATCTGAGAGGACGCTTTGACGTGGCAGAGAGAGGGCGGACCCAACAATTTAAGGCCCTAAGTTAAATATAATGTAAATCACCCAGACACATAGTTACTATTTTATGCATTTGTTAAGCGCCACTATCTAATGACGAATAAGGATTACGATTATGAGTGGCTATGAATGGATTTGGTGTGTGTGTGTGTTTGTATGTGTGCACTGTGTGCGTGTGTGTGTGTGTGTGTTTGTGTGTGTGTGTGTGTTTGTGTGTGTGTGTGTGTGTGTGTGTGTGTGTGTGTGTGTGTGTGTGTGTGTGTGTGTGTGTGTGTGTGTGTGTGTGTGTGTGTGTGTGTGTGTGTGTGTGTGTGTGTGTGTGTGTGTGTGAGTGTGTGTGTGTGTGAGTGTGTGTGTGTGTGTGTGTGTGTGTGTGTGTGTGTGTGTGTGTGTGTGTGTGTGTGTGTGTGTGTGTGTGTGTGTGTGTGTGTGTGTGTGTGTGTGTGTGTGTGTGTGTGTGTGTGTGTGTGTGTGTGTGTGTGTGTGTGTGTGTGTGTGTGTGTGTGTGTGTGTGTGTGTGTGTGTGTGTGTGTGTGTGTGTGTGTGTGTGTGTGTGTGTGTGTGTGTGTGTGTATAAGTAGGGAATATAAGTATCATAGATATTGCCCTGATATGAACGTCCAGAAGTGCACGCACGACCATACATACGACAGAACAAGTCATCGATGGCGCTGAGCAATTGTGAGTGAAGGACTTGATCAACGTCCCAATTAATAATAATTAACCGTCTCAGAGGAAGAGGACCGAACCCGTTACAAACCCAGCGCTCAAACCAATCAGATATACTGTTTCCGAATATAATTATATATACAGTTATTCAATACATGTCCAGCAAAAAGTTACCATGGGACCAATCGACTGCCCTATGTGGCCTCATTCATATATAATATGTTTTGCTTGCATTTTAAAGGTGTCTAAAGGAAGCGCTCTAGCTATCCCTATTATGATTTCTACCTACATTGTATGGTTTGAAAACGTTTCAAAGGTGCATAAATAGAACGTTCTAACCATTCCATGTTAAGTAAGTAAATAAGTAAGGGCGCGCTATAAGTAAGTAAGTAAATGAAGTAAGTAAGTAAGTAAGTAAGTAGGAAGTAAGTAAAGTAAGTAAGTAAGTAATGAAGTAAGTAGTAAGTAAGTAAGTAAGCAAGTTAAGTAAGTAGAGTAAGTAAGTAAGTAAGTAAGCAGTTAAGTAAGCAAATAAGTAAGCAAGTAGTTAGGGCAAGTGAAAGTAGCATGTCTGGTAAGTAGAGTAAGTAAGTAAGTAAGTAAATAAAGTAAGTAAGTAAGTAAGTAAGTGAGAACAGACAGGAGTCGATGCACTGACAAAACTGTTTGAAGCTTTGTTGAGATATGGGAAGGCGCCGTTCTCTGACCATTCTCCTCAATACTGCCTGTAGTATTTCACGACCCTCTCGACCAATGACTCCCCAACAAGCGGGGGTCGAGTACGACACAGTACTCGGTGCAAAGTGGGGCAGGATCTGTTTTAAAGCGGAGTGCTCATACATGAAGTCTGTTTTAATGGGGAGTGCTCACATATGAAGTCTTTCTACTACTCCTTTGCCTGGGGAACTCTGCTGTTCCACCTCAGGCATCCAGCGGCGATCTGCTCTCCCATCGGCTGATCAAGCGGGACTCTTAGTCCCTCGCTCGCGGACTGTTATTAAGGACCAGCGTTCGGTAGCTGTTTAGTCATTAGCGACATCTTGCGACTACAAGGGACACGATAACAATTTCAGCGGGCAAAGTGGAACGAATTACAATCGGTTGAGCGCAACTGAATATGTAGTGTCGATTTAACACGTTTTAAAGGTGTCTAAGAGAGGAACGTATTATCCAGTTTCAACGACATCTTGCGGTTTACGTCGACTTAGCTTTACATGACGCACAGGGACGAAATGTATCCATCTAAATGTATTGTAACTATAACTTCTCAGCTAAGATAATGTCGCCCTCCTCTTTAATTTAGGCTCGGGGCTGGGACAGCCCTAATACGACTGTAGCGGGATGAGTGTTAACATGTGTAGGGCCGATTAAACATGTTTTAAAGTGTAATAAGAGAGCATATTTATTAATAATAAAATTAATAAATTACAATAGTTACATGGTGCATTTTTAAATTCAGTTGCAAGCGACATTTTGTATCTACAATGGTCCCGATATCTATACGTATTGTTTTGTGACATCTTTCAGTTTTATTTTTTTTATTTTATCCCATGTTTAACGACATCTTTCAGCTACGAAGGCCGTTGACGTCTAAAAGCTTTTGATGCATTTCAGTTCATTTTCGTGTAGTGTTAATTTACACCAGTTTTCTGAACGGCAGCCACGGTTATTTATGTAACCTTTTTTTTTTGGACTAGTTAACGACTAACTGTATGGTAACAAAGACCCTTAGCGTCGCCCTCCTCCTTCTTCCAGGCTTGGGACTGGCACTGAGACTGGCACAAAGCACGGAGGTGCAATGCACGAACGATTCAGTGGCGGAGGTAACTTTGCCTCTGCGTATCTTGGTCACCGATCCTCGTCTCCGCTTGGCCAGAAGTCAGACCGGGCTGAACTCGTCTTCTCTGGCTGGCCAGATGTCAGGATCGGCTGAAGCCCCCTCGCCCCGTCAAGGCGTACGCATCGGACATCCACGCCGTCGAGTGAAACTTCTGAGGCAGTTGCTCGAACGGCGCTCCGAGGGGGATTTATGTAACCGTCCATCATACCTTTAATTATAGCATCGGTGTTCAACATGTTAAAGGTGTCGAAAAAAGGTTTTCTAAGCAATCGTCTAATGTGTCCAATTTTTAATATAGCTCGGGCATATCACATTTATCCTCTTCTTTTGGTCTTCCGTAGTAATTTACCAGCAAAGCAAAATACAGGAACTTTCTTTTCCGTTGGTCTTCACTCGATTCTACGCCTCCGAAAGAAATCCAAATTAAGCCATTAGCGTCGAGAAAACAGAGACCGCTAGGTGGCGTCGTGTCGCCCACAGAATATTTACAAATAGCTCTATAAATAGAATAAACACAACAAATCGTGAATCACGTGATCCCCTCTTTTTTATGAATTTATGATCAAATAATTCTTTACGTCAACGGTCTTTGTTACTTATAAGATGTCGCTAAGCAATGGGAACTACTATTGAGGATGTTAATTTTGTTTACTGCGTCGTCCTTTTCGCTCAGAAGAAGAAAGAGAAAGAAGTTTAAGAATGAGAAGGCGTAGAATGAGGAGAATAAAAAGGTAAAAAATTGGTTACATAAGACACCTCTGAAACGTTTACAAACGACACTATAAAAATGAGAATTTAACAATCGCGTCAAATCGTAAATAGATCGGATAGCTTTCTTATTATGATCTAGGAAGGTAAGAAGAGAGAACTGTTCAAAATAATTTCTTGCCATAAAAGTCGGTAAACAATGGAGACCACTATTGACATGGTTGAGATTGTTAACATAGGCGTTCTTTTCGATTAGAAGAAGAAAGAGAAAGAAAAATAAGGAGGAGAAGTAGAATAAGTTGAAGGCGACGGAGAAGGTAAAGAAGAACGACGACGAGAAGGACGAAGATTTTGTATTCTATTGTAATGTTTTATAATGTACTAGATTTTGACCGTCCTAAGACGGTTGAAAAGAATTTGAAAAATCACCACAGGTTAGGTTTCCAGAGTGGGAACACAATGGGTTGTTTTTGCGAAGCCGATTGGCAGGTTCTCAGAATGGGATCTATTAAATAACGGAGCTAAATAATCTAGAACGTTGACCAAAATTAATGGGGGGAAGTGGGTCGAGCATGTTAGAATTATGATTAGGTGTCCGAATCACACGGTAAAGTTCAGTCTCAGGAATCGTGCGTCGATTGACAAGAATCGATTCCATGCAAAGGTCCTATTCTTATATACCGGCTGGTAACTCTGTTGTAAAGGTGTCTAAGACGACCGCTCTAACCAATCGGATTTGTTGGTTACTTGCTGTTCATGGACACTGTGTCAACAGAAAGATGATTAGCGTCGCCCACCTCCTTTCTCCCGGATTGAGACTGGCACTACCACAGGTAGGGTAGAAGCGGAGTTAAACAATTGGATACTGTGTCCTGTGGAGGATTTTTGGGGTTGCCCTCCCCGGCAGGGGGACTGGCTGCTTGTCACTGTCCTTGTATGTGTGTTCCCCCTGCCTTGTCACTGTGGTTGTGTGGGTGTGTCCTTCTTGGCTTCTGCTCAGCCCTTCCCTTCCCCTCTCGGCTTCTGCTCACCTCCGGCTTCTGCTCAGTCCGGCTTCTGCTCAGCCCTTCCCTTCCCCTCTCGTCCTTCTTCTGCTCAGCCCTTTACTTCCCCTCTCGGCTTCTGCTCACCTCCGGCTTCTGCTCACTCGGCCTCTGCTCAGCCCTCCCCTTCCCCCTGGGCCTTGCTCACTCGGCTTCTGCTCACCTCCGGCCTCTGCTCATTCGGCTTCTGTTCAGCACTCCCCTTCCCCTTGGGCCTTGCTCACTCGGCTTCTGCTCACCTCGCGCCCGGGACACCCCCCGCAATTGTACTATATATAGCGGACGCTTTTGTGTAGAGATTACGATGCATCTGACGGGGAAAGACGTGTGCTCTGACGTGTGCTCTGACTTGGTGGACTTGCTGTGGTGATTGTTGACGGTGCATCTGACTTTGCGACCGAGAGGAGAGAGATCGGTTCTTGTATGCCGTTGCTTGTCTGTGTGACAGTGATAAAGTGGGCCGACAATTTGGCAGAATATACGGGTTCAAAACCTAGTGACTTTGACTTGTCTTGGTTGATTGGAGCGCGTCGTCAGCGGCGATTGCCTTAAGCCGTCTGCAATACTCCAGACGCCGGACTTGCGCTCTTTCGAGCGACACGCGAGACTGCAGTCCTCCTGCGCAGAAATCCGCCGCCTTCGCAACACGAATAAGCGTGCGAATTGCCCGACTTGGGAGAGAGGCGATTTCCGCGACAGTCCCATTGCTTAATAGTTATTCACCCATTCAACAACTTCTTAAATAAGCAGAGAACAGAGTAATTTAGAAAGACCGAGAGATTATCTATTTTGATTGAGTTTACAAAAACATATATTACCGCGGTTAAACGTTTAAAAGGTGTCTAAATGAAGTCTAGGATTATGTAGTATTTAACCTCATCATATGGCTGCCAGAGTCCTAGCCGCTACGTTGCAGTCGATACTTAGTTATAATTATATTAAAATCTCATTCTTATTAGGAAATCAGATCGGCGTTTCATTTTTCATGAACGGCAATAATAGCGGAAGCGCAAGGACGTGCAGCGCCATCTGTACGTGGCTGATTCAAACGGCGACTTGACGCCAACTAACGGTCTAGGTTTTCTCGACAGTAATGGCTTAATTTGGATCTCGCTCGGATGCGTGGAATCGAGGGAAAGGAGGGTGGATTGGGTGGTGGGTGGGTTGGTTGGTGGGATGAAAGACATGCATGGTTAGTGGATGTGAGGATAGGTTGGCAGGTGGGTGAGTGAGTAGATTAATGAAATTTTTTCCTTTATTGATGTAACGCTTTAACTTATCTCTGAAAGACGTATTGACCTGAAAAGATCTGTCTATTTGTCATTTTAAATAAGTTCATTACAAAAATTTTCTCCTTTTTATCCATCTAGTTTAACTTGCGGGAATCTTGATTGCTTGCTTGATTGCTTGAATGTTTGATTGAGCCACAGGCTAAAAAGTCAAATCTTGCGACGACTAGTTCGATCACTTACAATCATTCAATCGTCGTGAAACTTGGCAGACAGACTCGCCCTCGCACACACTTCATTCTATCAAAATTTCTGCTCCCCCAAAAAGGCTAGCTTATAGAATCGGGGACTCAACTTTTCGAATCGGGGAATCCCTTTTCCGACACGCAGCGTTGTGATTGGCCAGCGTTGCCATTGGCTGCAACAGAAACGGGTGCGGTGCTTGATTAAACGGACGCTATGTTGTAAAATGAACGCGGACTATATATTTGTAGAGGTAACTGCTTCGTAAGACGCATTATAGGATACTAGATGGATATAGTAAAAAAAACTTTGTTTTTACTATTGGTTCTTTTTATTTATCCATCTACTTTAACTTGCGGGAATCTTGCTTGCTTGATTGCTTGCTTGATTGAGCCACAGGCTAAAAGTCAAATCTTGCGACGACTAGTTCGATCACTTACAATCATTCAATCGTCGTGAAACTTGGCATATAGACTCGCCCTCGCACACACTTCATTCTATCAAAATTTCAGCTCCCCAAAAAAAGGCTAGCTTATAGAATCGGGGACTAAACTTTTCGAATCGGGGAATCCCCTTTTTCGATACGCAGCGTTGTGATTGGCCAGCGTTGTGATTGGCCGCAGTCGTAAAATGTACGCGGACTATATATTTGTAGAGGTAACTGCTTCATAAGACGCATTTTAGGATAGTAGATGGATATAGTAAAAACTTTGTTTTTACGGGCTGTATTTTATTAAACACTTGTAAAAGTCTTGTACATAACGTCATCTTTGATCATGTAACGGAATTGTTGATCATGTATCGTTATCGTTCATTTATTTAGCGCCATATGTTTTTAAGCTGTAACACCGTATCCCCAAACAGACTCCTCCTCTACAAGGCTAATTCTCCCCGGGGAATCTAATTCTGAAGGGATTCTTCATCACGGAGGATCTCGTGTAGAATAAATTCGACCCACCCTCGGAGACTAGAGGGACAAAAAGCCGACTGCTTATGGCGGTTGCCTTAGACACCTTTAAAACGTTGTATGCGACTGATAATAGTGCTCCATAAGACACCTTTAAAACGGTTTCAACCGATGATAAATAAGGTTGGGACACAAGAGGCGATTAAATTATTTCCTGGTCTTGTTCCTTAGTACTTTTAATTACATGGAAAATTGCTTCCGAACGGGAAAGCCGTTGTTTTTGGGAGACACTGTTTTTAATAGAGACTTTGCATCAGGCCACTGTGTGTGTTCGATGCCCGATTCACAAACCAATGGTGGCTTATTGAAGGGGTTCGAATATTGGAATATACAATAGCACGGATCCTTCTTCTCCACTTCTTTCTTTCACTAATATCTTCCTTCTTCAATCTGAAATGAGCAGTGTCGGGTTAAAACGGTCACTGCAGAAAAACTTATACATTTGCATACGCACTCACACAAACACATACGTACTCGCATACACACATATACACACATATCCACACATACACAGACATACACTCATACGCATACACATGCATTTACAGCACCTGTATATATACCTGTCGTCAAAATCAATCGTTAGAGACGTGTACATCGTTCAACGTACCTGGCGATTGAATGAATCGTCCCAGGAACGGTAGAGCATAGCAAACACCTTTCTACCACGGTTCTCTTCCTCCCTCACAACATCGATACCTGCAGAAATAAATCATTCATTCGCCATATTCAGTAAATAAGGGAATACTAGATAGCGTAGTGGAAAAGGAAAGGGTTCGTACATGACAGGCATGGCAGAAATTGAATTGAGGCTAACAAAATAAGGTCGCTTACATTTCAGACTCACGACAGTTTGCTATATATCCTCTCCTACACTGCATATGATGGATGGATCCAGAGTTTAACGGCAGCTTATGACATCATAGGCCGTTGCCGCCGACAAAGATTAGTTTTTGGCATATTACAGCTCTTTCGAAAAGTGTTCTACTTTTTCTTATAACGCAAATGTAAGATTTAACAGAGGTGTGGAATGGATTCCTCGTCTTTGTCAATATCTTCTGTGAAGGAAATTACTAAACTCCGACAGACAAGCAGACAGACAGAAACACGGCCAGGCAGACGGCCAGCAGGCAGACAGTCAGACATGCAGACAGACAGACAGACAGACAGGCAGACAGACAAATACGATACAAAACTATGCAATGCTACGCAATCTTAGCAAAGCAATAATAGTCATAATAATGAATTTGAACGATTTCTGACTTATGTAGCGCCGCATTCATGATGCACTACGTATCGATTAAGTTACGCTTGAAGTCAGATTTTACTCAAAGTCATTTGAAAAACCAAATCGAAGAGTTTGGAAGTTATTGATTTATTTTAGAACAAGGTTTAACGTCGTCATATGACATCAAAGGCCGTTGACGACAAATTTATTGCAGGTGACAAATATATATTGTCGCGGTAAAGAATATTAAAGGTGTGTAAATCGCACATTGAATTTTACCGGTATTTATCGACAAATCAGATTCGTGTTGCATTATCTATGAACAGTAATGATGGCAGAAGGGTAAGAACGTGCTGCGCTATCTGTACGTGGCTGATTCTCTCGGCAATGAGACGCCACCTGGCGGTCTCGGTTTCATCGATACTAATGGGTTAATTTGGATTTCTTTCGGAGGCGTAGAAATTTCCGGTTTCTCCTTTGATGGTAAATTACTACGGAAGACAGAAGGAAGCGAATATCTTGTATGACCATTTTGTGCAATGGATTTAGCTTGAAGGGTGGATGGATTTGGATGGGCGGATTTTGACGATTTGACGGATGGATGGATGGATGGATGGATGGATGGATGGATGGATGGACGGACAGACCGGACGGATCTGACGACGGATGACTGACGGACTGACGGGACTGACGGCTGGATGGGTAGAGTGACGGATTTGACGGACGGACGGACGGATGGATGGATGGATGGATGGATTATGAATGATTTGGATGGATGGACGGATCTTGGACGGACGGATAGATCTGGATTAATTGGATGGATCTGGATGGATTTGATCGCATGATGACTGGACGATTAGACGGATGCGATGGCGATGACTGGATCGGACGGACATGAGGGACATGAATTACATGGAAGGAATGATGGACGGACGGACGGAAGGACGGATTCGACGGATGGACGGACGGACGACGGAATGATTGACGTGACGGACGGATTGATTTGGACGGATTTGACGGATCTTGACGGATCTGGATAGATGGATCTGACGGATGAGGACCGGATGGATGACCCGAGTGATCTGATCTGATCTGATCTGGATCTTGACCTGTATTTCGAATCTCATTTATCTGGATCTGATGGATCTGATCTGGATCTGATCGGATCTTATATCTGGACTAGAATCAGGATTAATGCTTATCTGACCTTATGGACTTATCTTTTTTGACCTGACTTTGACGCGACTGACCTGATCTTGATCTGCATCATATATTCTTTGACAGATTGATGTTACTAATAATCTACGATCTGACTGATCTGGATCTGACGGGACTGGACCTGATCTGACCTGATCTGGATCTGACCTGACGACTTGACGGACGGATTGGACCTGAATCAAGGACTGACGCTGGACGGACTGGACCGACGGACGATGGACGGGATGGATGGATGGATGATGGATGGATGGATGGATGGATGGATGGATGGATGGATGGATGGATGGATGGATTGATGGATGGATGGGCGAATAGAGATATACATGCATGAATAGACTGATTGAACGGAGGATTCTCTTTCAAGCGTTGTTGATGCTCTAGAAAGAATAATTCAACTCTTATGAGATAGCGAAATATCGTCTCTCGTTCCAGACGATAGCTACTCAAGTTCTTCTATCCATCAAACAGGAGATGGCGCTCAATAGTTATGTGCGAATTGGATGGATGGAGGAAGGGACAGTGGCGTCGATTTGTTCCTAATATTGGGTTAGTGTCATGCTGTGATAGGTAAGTTCGCTTGTCTGATACACCTTTTAAACAGTATCAATCCGTGTAATGCAATAATAGGACACGATAACCGTTTAAAGAAAGAGCTCCTTCTTAGACACCTTTAAAATGTTACCAACAGATGCTATATAAATATGGAATACGTTTGGCATTTAATCATCGATACTGTGGATGGACCCACATATTGCACTTACAAGCAATAGATAACTTGAGGAAGTACCACTGCACGTCCTAGTAATGGGAAGGAAAGCGTTGCTAATCATAACTGATTGGTTTTCGGTTGATGCCTTATGCGTTACACACCGGCGCAATAGAAGTTACTCATTAATAATTTGAAAAGTGGCCGAGTTACCGTCGATCTGGAAGCGTTATCATCAGCAGCTGTGAACAAAGGTCGACTTAATTAACCGATTTGCTTCTTAAATAAACTGATGCAAACATATGGCAACCTTAAACAAATGATCCGCAGGGAAGATAATTAACTGATATGCAAAATTTTTTTTATAAACAAGTCAAAGGCCAGAAAAGCGAAAAAATGTCGTTGAAATTTGGATTGTTCCTTACCCTTATAGACACCTTTAAAACGTCAACAACCAACCATACATATACCACAATAATAATTTGCGTTCAATCGACTAGTCCATCAGCGATTTGATCATAATAATTACCGTGGCCCTACAGCCACAAGAATGTCGCTAATGGCTGAATAGCAAAACCTTTGGTAGATTTAAAATTAGGATCAAAAGAGACCAAAGATAGGAGGAGGCAGATCTAGTCGTAACAACGAGTGATTGAAGATAATTATGAACGACCTTTCTTCTTCAGTCGTTGGCGACATAATATTGTGGGTGTACGAACCTCAGTTACTATCTCACCAAGTTACAGCGTGGAGTGAGCTGTGGATTGGATTGGATCCTCAGTTTAACGGCAGCTTATGACAACATTGGCCGTTTCCGCCGACAAAGATTTTTGTTTGGCATATTACAGCTCTATATTGAGCTGTGGATTTTTACGATTGCGCAATATATAGTGTCGGTTGAAAACGTTTTAAAGGTGTCGAAGTGGGAAATGTAGTATCCAGTTTCCACGACATTTTAAAGCTACGCAAGGGAGTTTTTAGCATCTTGTTGTTGCCATGGCCGCGTATAGAACCCATGCCCTTTGCGTTGCAACAGGAACTCTTTAGCCAAACAGACACACAGACAGAGTCACACGGACGAACCAGACTGACGGACAGACAGACAAACAGACAGAAAACCAAACAAATACGATACAATACAATGCAGTGCTACGCAATTTTAGCAAAACAATAATAGAGTCATCATGATGAATCTGATTGAATTCTGACTTATATAGCGCCGCATTCATGATTCACGAAGCTTCATGCTTCAAGTGGAAATTTTTGTCAAAAACCATATCGAACAGAAAAGCGTCCCGAGCTGTAAAGTTATTAATTTTTTATTGCGCGTGATATACATATATTGCCACGTGGCGGCGTTTTAAAGGTGTCGAAGTCGAGCCTAATATTATCCAGTATTAATCGACATTTCATGGCTACTAGGACCGTTGACGTCGACCCATTTCATTACACATTGAGCTCGACATTGAATCCAATTATTATTTATAATTTCTTATTATTTATATATTCTCATCTCATTCTTATTACGCTATGAGATTCGCGTTGCATTTTTTTATTAACAGAAATTATAGCTTAAGGGTAAGAACGTGCAGCGCCATCTGTACGTGGCTGATTCGCTGAGTGACGCCACGCCACCAGAAAGAACTGTGGCGTCGGTTTGTTGAGAAAATTTTGGAGTGTGATAGATGTCATAGGTAAGTCGCTTTCCTTAGACACCTTTTAAACATTATCAAACGATGCTATATAAATTTGAAACAAGATAGGCTTTTAATGAGAGCTCTCTCTTAGACACCTTTAAAATGATTGCAATAGATGCTTATAAAGATGGGATACGTTTGAGAATATTTATAATGTTAAATGTATGGATTTATAATATGATTTTTTTTTTCTTTTCGTATTGGATAAAACTGATGCTGAATAATATTTCTAATATTCTTGGTCCTTAGTTATTGCTTAAAATTGGTTTGTGTTTGTTGATGAATACGATTCATTTTAGAGCTAATTTTGTAATACATAAAACCAATATTGAATAATATTGATACTTTGATTGTCATGTTGAAATTGATAATTGAATCTGTATGTACTATGACTGATGGATAATGAATATTGAGCATCTCCTGTAAATGTAATATTGATAGTTTGATTGTTATTTAGATAGATCAATGTGATATTTTATAAAATATTGTTAATAAGATTGAAGAGAAAACAGTATAAAACAGCCGCCGCGTAGGGACCATGGGCAAGTCCTTCACTCGCAATTGCTCATGCGCTTCGGCGTGAAACTCCGATTCAGCGTTCGCGCAGTAGTCGGGAGCGCCTCTGAATGGGAAATCTGGTAGGGGCGCTATAACAAGTGTTCAAAATACAATACAAATACAATACAATAGTATAATTATAATGATTTATATGAATAAGAGATCGACAACAATCACCTGTCAACTCACAGCGTCCTGTCAGAAATGGAATCAAAGCCAAGAAGAGAGAAAGCTCCAATGAATAACGCACCAGGCACCAAAGGATGGCGTTCCAAAATTCAATCCATAAAAAATTCTGTGTGAAGGTCATTCTGTATGGTTGAGATTCTGATTGGTTATAGTGGTCGTCTTAAACACCTTTAAAATGGTAACAACCGATGCTATATAAGTGTGAAACACAATATGCAATTAATGAGTCTCCCTGCCTTATATTAATTAACTAGCATACATGAATTTTGTTAAACTACTCAGGACATCCAGAAATTCGCGATTTGCCGCTGCGTAATTTTGGCGCAAAAATCTAATTATTGCGTTAAATATTGCGTAACGACGCAAAAATTAGCAATGTGCGCAATTTTCGTGAAAAATACCAGAACAGATCGTTGGCTCCGTCATGTGATTCGTAATTTGTTTTCATAATTTTGGCCTTTGGCTTTAAATAGCCACTGTGATAGTTGGGAAATTCAACAAAGCAACCACAATTGCAAATTGCTAGGTAGCCAAAACTGTACACTAAATAACAACAAAGGGCCTACTTTCATGTAGAAAATAACGTACTTATCACTTTTTAGTTTGCACAAAATGCGCTCAAAATTAGCGTTTTTGGTGTGCAATTTTTCAAGTTTTGTCGTAAATTTCTGGGACCTAACTACTGCTTATCAGCTGAGATTATTAGCGTCGTAAAAGCTCATTACTGTAACCAACAAGTATTTCAGTGTGTTCTTCCCCAGACCAAATACAGCAGAAAATCAACATAAAACGTTTTCCTGCAATTTTTTGGGGTCATGTTGTATATCTATCCGACAATGGTACAAGAATGTTTATTTTTATTTAATCCAACGTTTAACGTCGTCTTATGACATCAAAGGCCGTTGACGACAATACAGGAAAGATACAATTCAATGATTACAAGAAACTTATAGCATCCGTATGACACCATCAAATGTGTCAAACAGAGCTTTACAATTTCACTATATTCAATATTTTTTTAACATAAGGTAGTTCATCTTATTCTGTCTATGATTTCTATATTCTGACAAAAGATTCCATGCAAATTAAACAATGTTATGTAACTATGTAATAAAAGTTCATTCAATAACATAGCATACATGTATTATAATTGTTTAAAGTATAGTTTCAATACATTAAAATTATAATCACAGATCTCTTATTATAACACATTACTGAATATTATGCAACATAGTAGCTATTGTAATACAGTAACCAAACCAAATCATATCTTATATTGAGGAACCAAAGTTGAATAACAATAATATGGTAATAACAGAAATTCATTTACCAATAGGTAATATTTAAAATTTTCTCACATCAGTTCTTGTTATTTTGACATAACATATTCAATAATCAACAGTTGATAAGAAGTAGTTTATGAATATTTCAATAATCTGCATTGCAACACAGTACTGCAGTATTATGCAACATAATATCTACTGTGATATAATAACCAAACCACACCACATGTAATATGTATTATTGAAAAACCAAAGTTGAATAATAATAATAATATGGTAACCAGCATTGCAACCAACATTGCAACACAGTACATACATGTAATTGCATAATAACAATGTATTAGTAAAAGAGTAATTAAATATTTACAGATTTGAGTAAGATATAAAACTAGTTGCATTAAAAAAAAAACACTAAAACATCCATTTACAAAATTTTACCTTTATTAATTATTTTAACTAACCTATACACTTCATTCTGAAATAAATTTACCGTCAAAAGGGTTTTAACGGAAACTTCATGTTTATATAATTGACATTTATTTCTTAATACCTCTGAAATATCTTCTTTTTTACAATCAAGTAAGAGGTGATGGATTGTCTCCTTGACCTTACAAGTATCACATAGACCATCATCATGCCTTTTTATAATGAACAGCCTTTGATTAGTATTGGCTACTCCTAGACGTAGTCTAGAAATTTGAACTTCCTTATGTCTAAAAGGTTCTAAATATTTAATATCTGTACTAACAATTGGACACATAGATTTATAAAAATGACCTCTACTATCACCACTATATTCTATTTGCCATTTATTTATTATATAAAGTTTTATTAAAGTATAAATTTCCTGAAGTTCAAGATAATTAATAGAATTTATGTGATCAATTGTAAGAGCCTCTTTAGCCAAAGTATCTGCTCTATCATTGCCTGCCACATCAATGTGACTTGGGATCCAAATGAATCTTATTTGGTTAGAATTTAATTTGCTAATGTGATATAGTAAATCGTTTAATAAAGTAGGTCTAGATTGACAGTAAGACCTCTTTATTGATGTAAGAACACTTAATGAATCAGAGAAAATCGCAAACTTACAGTTAATATAACATTCACTGTTTAATATCCATAGAACAGTTTCAATAATTGCAGTCAACTCGGCTGCATATATAGTTGATTTATTACACAATCTAAATTTCTTATCTACATTTAAACTCGGTACTGTGAAAGCAGCAGCAACAAGATCATCTACTTTTGATCCATCAGTATAGATATGTATATAAGAGTCATATTTAGAAATTAATTCTAAGGCATACTGTTTTAGAAATTCAGGATTATCAGTTTTCTTATTAATACATTTCTTCAGAGTTAAATCAACTTCTATTTCTTTGTTACACCAAGGAGGAGAAGAAGGGAAGGATGGGCCAATAAATGATGTATTAATTGAAGAAAAGAATTCAGTGGTACGAGTATAGATTGAATGTTCTTTACTATCAGATGTCCTGAAAACATTTGTCCTGTCTATTGATCGCAAATGCCCTCTTATATATCTTCGGTTAACAAGTTTTAAAGGTGTGCAGGAGAGCGTGGTATTATTCAGTTATAAGCGACACCTTGTGATTGATCGATTTGCAGTTTTAATTTTTAAAGATCGTTTACTGTTCATTTCATTGGCCATTGGGACTATCTGCGATGAATTTGGTCGATTATTATTATTAATCAAAGGTTTAACGTCGCCTTATGACATCAAATTCACAATGTAAGCTTATACCATACAATGAAAACGATTTTGGTCGATTGAACGAAATTATGCTTTATATAGTCTCCATTGAAAACGTTTAAAGGTGTGGAAGATATAACGATAACTTTCAGTTGCAACGGCGGGAAAAACAAATGGATAGACGGACGGACAGACCGACGGACAGAAAGACATACAGATAAACAGACACACAGTCAAACGGATGAACCGGACGGATAGGCAGGAGATAGCGAGAAAGAGACAGACAGACAGACAGACAGACAGACAGACGAGCGGGAAAGCATAGGGGCAGAGAGGCGACATCTCTAGAATAAACTGAAAAACTGATGACAATCACTAAATTTCAGATCAAATTAGTTTCGGTTTCGCTTTCAGTTTCATAACTGAAATGAAGTTTCAGTTACGATTCCAATCTAAATACTATGAAACACATCTTTCCGACCGCATCCTTATCCTTCTCCCGCTTTCCATAAAAAAATACGGCTATTGATGTCCTAATCGTAACCTTAATGTTAAGGTTTAAGACGAACTTAAACCTGTTACTACATCTAATGCGGAATTACCCTCACGATGGGAAGAGTGGAAGATAGAACGTCGGTCAATAACGAATGGATCGAGCGTATGCTTATTTATTTCACAAGACAGACAGACAGACAGACGGACAGAGAGAGGAGACACAGAGACACACGCAGAAAGTGAGGCAGAGAGGTAAAGCGACTGATTGACTGAATACCAAGTAAAAATCGTAACTGGAAATGTTTTTATAACCCTCTCTTCTTAGCGAAATCTTGACTTGTGTGGCAACTGTTAATTGTTTCGATTGCACGAGATATATAATGCTGGTTGAAAACGTTTTAAAGGTGTCTTAATGGGGAATGTGGTATCCAGTTTTCTACGACATTTTAAAGATGCGCAAGGGAGTTTAACATCTTGTTGTTGCAATGACAGCGTATAGAACCAATACTCTCCGCGTTGCAACGCGAGCTCTTTAACCACACATGTAGACACAAAGACAGTCACACCGACGAACCAGACGGACGGACAGACAGACAGACAGACAATGCTACACAATTCTAGCAAAGGAATTAATAGAATCGTCATAATGAATGAAATCGAATTTCTGACTTATATAGCACCGATCAATGGTCGCTGAAAGTGAAATTGTAGTCAAAGTCATTGGAAGAACCAAGTCAAAAGAAGGCGTAAAGTCATTGACTTTTATTAGGCTTGGCATTTATATATGATCATGATCAAGCGTTTTGAAGGTGTCTAAATCGAATATATAGTACATAAAGTATTTAATGACATTTTATGGCTGCCAGGGCCGTTGACGTCGATTTGTCCTTACCTGGAGTTAAAAATTGAAGTCGATTCTTATTTATATATTCTAATCTCACTCTTATTAGAAATAGAGTGGAATCGCGTGAAGACCAACGGAAACGATAATTATTTCCAATTGTTGTGTGCTTTGATGTCAAGTTACTACGTAAGACCAAAGGAAGCGAATATCTTGTCTGAACATTTTGTGCAATGGATGGAAGAAAGTAAGTAAGTAAGAATATTCTTTATTTGACTACCAGCAAACGCACAGTAGCTTACAGAAAAATAAATAATACAAACATTTTATGCAAAGTCATATAACATTCTCATAATAAAACTTCTTTTAGCAAAGGCATCAATTCTAGGTAGGGTGAGATCATGTGGTCTGGGTCGCGTATTCTATGGAGTGACCTTACGGGGAGGGAGGAGGTCGTGAAGGACGTGACAAGGGTTTGAGAGAAATTGGATGGATGGATGGATGGATGGATGGATGGATGGATGGATGGATGGATGGATGGATGGATGGATGGATGGATGGATGGATGGATGGATGGATGGATGGATGGATGGATGGATGGATGGATGGATGGATGGATCGACAAATTGATAAATGGATGGATTCTTTACGCAGAATTGAGAGCGTTCAACTCTTATGCGATAGCGAAATATCGACTCTCGTTGCAGCTGATCAAACACGAGATGGCGCGCGATTATTTTGTGCCTTGGTTGGAGGAAGGGAGAGTGGCGTCGATTTGTTTTGAAAATTGGGTAACGGACACGCTGTGCGACAGGGCTGCCAATTGGTAAGAGTACCTTTAAAACAATTGCAATCGTTGTTATGTAAGGACGGTACCCGATGATCCATAAGAGCTGTAATATGCCAAACTAAATCTTTTGTCGGCGGCAACGGCCTATGTTGTCATAAGCTGCCGTTAAACTGTGGATCCAATCCAATTCATTAATATTTAACAATTGAGAAACAAAGTCCCCTGCTTTGAGCGGTCACCTTAGACACCTTTAAAACGGCGACAACCGAAGATATATAAATGAAGATCAGGATGAACAATATTATTACTGTTAATAACTCGTACGTGTAGACATAGTTAGTAATTTATAACTTCTCCAGCGCCGATGTCTAGCGCACAAGGAATCAAACGATGGCGTACGAAAATCCAACCCAAAACAAACCCTTCTGGGGGGATATAATACTCACCCATCTGAGCTAATAGGTTGAACAGCGCGTGTCAGATGCCCTGGCACGGACTATATATTAAGACTTCTGAAGAGAGTCGCCATGCAGTGACGTCGTATGCGACCTTTGTCTGCTTAACGTTGACCTATTTATCTTTCCGTCCAACACCGACGAAGGCCAGATGGCGCCACGCGTCGTCGTTTGCGTTGACTCCTCCTTCGTCGTAATTGATATTTACTGGCAAAGCATCCGTTGGGATTTCATATAGAGGAAAAGATGCGTGTGGTTCACTCTGTGTACCTGCTTCTGCCTCTTCGTTTGTTACTGTCTCTCTATCTGACTGTTTGTCGATCGCTTCCTAGCCTCTCCATCCATCCATCCGTCCGTCCTCCCGTCATGTGTTCCATCAGATAACAGAAGCCCCAGCTGGGAGGCAGAATCTGCCCGATGTCAAATTTCTCCTCTTCCGATCAGAGCGAATGGAAGACGTAATATTGCCCGCCTCTAAAACGAAGAGCAATAATGTGCAGAATAGTTTTCCTGATGGAGCATAACATTTTCTATATCAGTAGATGTCATTTAATCGTATCCATCGCCAGCAAATGGTTGGCGTCAGGAACTGATGATGATGATGGTGGTGGTGATGATTATGATGTTGTTGTTGTTGTCTGTTGCTATTAACGCTCTCTTGTTATACTTTAAAATATTCACAATTGCGTCAAGTAAAGCTGAGTCGACGTCATCGTCCTATGACCCGCATGACGTCATTGAAAACTGGATAATACGTTCCTCTCTTAGACACCGTTTACATCCGAACCTACATATACAATTGCGCACGTTATATGTAAGTACAATAATTGCGTTCAAACGATAGATCTCCCTGTCTTCGTTCTTAATAATAGTTACCGTGTCTGATGCAGTCATAAGACGTCGCTAATGACTGAACAAAACAATTATCTCTTATTAAACCTAATTCACTCTTTCTAATGTCACCCTTTTGAAACTCACTGAATCTGATTCTAACTTCGGATTTATACCACGGA
>JACEVL010000082.1:50000-70000 GCA_020284085.1 Aporrectodea caliginosa
CTCAGAGGAACCATAGGTCAACCTAATTATTCAAAACTCATCATACGAGACCCGGTATCCGTTTGGTCAGTAAGGTCGCCTTAGACACCTTTAAAACGGTCTTAACCCTTAGGAGGTGAGGTGGGGTATGACAAACCCCACAGGTATTCTACGCTGCGTTTTCTACGGAAAAGGTGGAACCAGCTTGGAATATTTTTGTCTACCTTAGTGATTGTGAAATACAGACACTTTGGGACAATTTAAGGTACTTTTGAACGCACATTATTTTTATTTTGTTGCATATTCAAGTGAAATTATAATTTTTCGTATACATGTTGATTTTAATTAATTAAAAAATTAACGATTCAGTGCAGAAAAATAGGGCGATAATTGACTATATTGTAGATATGAGATATAAGATATATTATAATTTTGCATCGATGCAAAATTGATCCATTACTACGGTATTATGTCAAGTGTTCGCAAACGTTACATGTTTCAAGCAAGGGCCACTAAGATGCCATTGCAGATTGCCACTTTGATTTCCATTTCAATTTTGATTGAAAACAGTAATTTGTTCCCAATAATCACAAGTTTAGCTGACAATTGGTCACAAAACTATACCTTAGCTCACAATTAATGTTATGTAGTTGCTATTTCGACTTGCAAGTAAAAATGTGTATTGGGGTATGTCATACCCCACCTCACCTCTAACGTTCCAATACTTCACCTCACCCCCAAAGGGTTAAACGGTGCTATATAAGCATAAGATGCGATAGAAGATTAATGGATTTTTAGGTCAAATTAATGTTCTTTTTGGAAAGTGCAATAAGGTATACACATCGTGGCAGATGCATGTCACGTACTATATTATTAAGACTCATGTCAGGAGCCGCTCTGCAGTGACGTCGTTCGCGTAGTCGGTGTTGGCTACGTCGTAACTGATATTCACAGGGAACGCATCCGTTTTGATATCTACTCCGGGTTCATGTAGAGGAAAAGGTCCGTGTGGTTCACTTTGTATCTGCCTCTGTCTCTTCTGTTGTCACTGTCTCTCGGTCTGTCTGTTTGTCTTAGCGGATTCATTTGTAGTAATTTCAGTTTAAAGACACTGTTGTGGTCGGATCTATAGATTCAACGCAATTGTACTCTATATAGGGTACGTTTTTATTCGGTAACCAAAATCACACAGGTAACAATTTCATTGGATTGAACGCCATAGCAAAACAAACTACGTAATGGAATGGGTGAAAAATTCATTGGCTCTGTATTACGCTTGATCTATATATAGAGCCACGTGGAAGCGTTTTAAAGGTGTCAAAGAAGGGGATTTAGCCAGTTTACAACGACAGCTTGCGGCTGACGTGGGCTTAACTTGACGCAAGGCTACTAATCGTATCCTGCCACTGAAATATACGCATGCAAACCAGGGACGACCTGGAACTAATGATCTGAAATCAAGAAAATCAACTGATATGCAATTAATTTGTTTAGAAACGTCAACGATGGTATCGACCATAAGTTGTCACTGAAATTATTGGATAATGTATTAATATTCTATTAATAATCTTGTGCACCTGTAAAACATTTTCAACCGAAGCCACATATACTACAATTGCTCAAAACCAACTAATTTCAGATAGTTATCAGGGCTCTTGTAGCCACAAGCAGTCGTTGCCAAGTGCCCCACTTAGACACCTGCAAAACGTTTTCGACCGACCTTATATATAAAAAAATTCGTTCAGTCGATAGCTGGACCAAACTTTTTAAAATGTCGCTTATAACTGATTAATAAAAAGCTGTGTTATCTAGGCTATTATCAGCAGTAGTAGTTGATGTTTGCCGGTCCTATGACGGTAAATGTTTTCGAGTGTTGATAATATTTCCGTCTTGTAGCGAATAGATGAGGTAACCATATTTTCAGTGCAAGTTAAGCCTACATGAACCTATTTCCAAAACGGAAATAAATCAATTCAAATTAGCAGAGAATTACATCGATGAGGATTTAAGATACTGATAAACAAAAAAGAACTTAAACGCTGAGGCCGAGCCAGACGTTTGTTGTAACCAGGGCAGTAATACAAGTAACAAGTGTTGGGTGATTTATTCCCCAAATAAATTGTCGGCAGGGTAAAAATTGTGGCAGCTTTGTGACAGGGCAACGACCAAGGCAAATACTTTTTACCAGAGCATTTACCCTGGCTTGCCCTGCTGTAGCCAATGCTTAGACGGCAATGCAAGCGCGATCAATTAGTGAGAATCTCGTATGATGCGCAATACAAACGAATTTCAGATAAATATTTTTCGTAACTTTAAAACATAGAAAAGTGAAATGTTTTGTCGCTCTCTGGCGACGCCAGAATCGAGCGACCTCTAGCGGTTTCGCTCTCACTGTCTTCAGACAGATGAACAGACACAGGCAGGCAGACGTACAGGTGGATGGAAGGCTTAGTGGGAAAAGAACGAACAATTAGAGAGACAGTTAAACAGAGACAGAGAGACAGGCACACAGATACATGTACACAGAGACAGAGAGAGGAGATACAAGATAGAGGCACTGACACAGACATAGACACAAACACAGGATCACAGACAGTGTCAGACAAAGGAGCCAGAAATCGAAGCAGAGAGATAAAGAGAGAAATACGGATATATAGAGACCGAGACAGACAGACAGACAGACAGACACAGACAGACAGACAGACAGGGACAGGGACATAGAGCAAAGGAAATTACGTCATGGAAATCGACGGAGAGTTGGCAGAACAACCTGCTTTTCTTTATCAGCCGCAAGATGTCGTTGAAAACTTGAAAATACGTCCCTCTCTTACACACCTTAAAAACGCTTCTAACCGACCATACATATTCAACAATTGCGTTCAAGTGATAGATTTGAAACTCGGTTGCTCTTTAATTTGTAATAGTTTCCGTGTCTAATTCAGTCACGAGATGTCGCTAATGACTGAACAAAACAAAACATTGTTCCCTTATTAAACTAACCTAGTGCTGTTCCCAATTCATAGACAATCTATCGACTAGCATGCACGGAATCCCTCACTAATAAGTTCAGATCGACGTGAATGGTCTTGGCATCCGACAGATGTCATTAAAACTGAGTATTACATCAGAATACTTTAGACACCTTTAAAACGCTGGTCAAACACCTTATATATATAAAACATTTGAATTCGCCGATCACCTTCCTCTGGTGAAATCGCTAAAACTGAATAATATAACCTGAAATGCGATGAAGCGCTCTCAGCTGTCTGGATCATAAGGTCTTCTCCTGTTCACCGGGTGCTTATGATTACTCTTTCTAGAACCCTTAAAATAAAATGATGGCAACCGATATCATAATTAGACACGGTCAGAACGCTTTTCTCCGCCACTGATTGCACTCTGTCAGTGCCAGTCCCAAGCCTGGATAAAAGAGGAGGGCGACGCTAATGATCTTTGTTATCACACAGTGTCGTTAAACTGAAACTGCTACTTGGCGATTAATAAAATATCGTGTTGAATTGGTTAGAGTGCTGTCGATAGACAGTTTTAAACGGTTAGACCTGGTTCCCCTGGGATGGTTACTGTGTAGAAACTGTTGGACAAGTCCTTCGCATAAAAGTTTAGAAAGCTCGACAATCTTGAAGGCGAATACAGGCAGACATAGCCATGTGCAGTTAGTTCTTAATTTGTGCTGATAACTACTAATATTGTAATTCGTAACTTCTATAGCGCTGCTACATAACTCACAAGGCATTAAACGATGGCGCTCCAAAATCCAACCAAGATCAAATTCTGTGTGAAGGTCATACTGTGTGATAGGGATTCCGATCGGTTAGAGTGGTTAATTTAGACACCTTTTAAATGATGACACCCGATTATATATAAGGATGGGACACGATAGGCAATTAATGGGAGCCTCCCTGGTGAATATTTAACATAAAATAATAATATTTCATATAAAATCATAGTCAGAAACCTGAAAGTCTTCAGGGCGAACACAGGCAGACATGGACATGCGTAGTTAGTTTGTAACTTCTGACTATACTAATATGTCTAACGCCCAAGGCATAAAACGATGGTGCACCAAAATCCAATCCCGTGCAAATTATGTGTGAAGATCATGCTGTGTGGTATGGATTCTGACTGGTTAATGTGGTCGCTTTAGACAGCTTTGAAACGTGGTCTATATTATATAAAGATCGATAGGCAGTTAATTTAGCTTTTCTGAATATTTAACATAAAATAACGATTGTTTCATATAAAATAATCGTTGGAAACCTCAAAGTCTTCAGAACGAACACAGGCAGACATGGACATGCGTTGTTAGTTTGTAACTTCTGACTACTAATATGTCTAATTAAGAAGGCATCAAACGATTGCGCCCCCAAATCCAACCCATTGCAAATACGTCGAGGACATAAACCCATCCGTCCAATCGTAGTGAGACCTGATAGGATGAACAGCTCGTGTCAAATATTTACAGAAGATCCATAAACGGCAGATAGGAAGCTCTTCCAGAAATCACAGTTCTTTGCCACTGCATTCATCTGCTATTGCAACCTCTTCATGAGGACAAGTACTAACTTTGCAAGAGAGGACATAATTTCATTCTAACTTTTGTTAAATCTAAATTGTTTGAAAGTAGGCGATGAATCCTTAGTTACATAAACTTTTATAACCTGCTCCTGTCACAGTTTATTTTAAAAATGTGTGTAATCGTTGTATAGCATACAATGTAATGCATGAGGGCTTATCAGATGCAAGTAAAGGCTACTTACTAACTTACTAACTTACTCCTTAATAGGAGATAATTTTGTTATTCAGTTATTAGCGACATCTTGTGGCTGTCAGAATCCCGATAACTACTATCAGCAGCTAGCTAAACTATCCAACTATAGACCGCAAATGAAACATACTTATGTATGGTTGATCTAAAACGTTTTAAAGGTGTCTAAGCGTAACTTCTATCGCGCCAGTGTCTAATGCACAATACACCAAAACCATGCCGTAAACGGGTCAACATGGTTAGTTACTGTTTAACGACGCTCACGCCCTCCTCCTTAATCCAGTCTTGGGACTGGCACTACTACAGTTGAACATCCAGAATTTTTTTCGACTATAGGACAGAGGGACAACTTCTATAACGCCGGTGTAAACAGTCTATGGTGGATAAGCAATTAGTAACAGTAGGACCCATAATATAATAATAATAATCTTTTCTTTAATCAAGCGCCTGACAAACGCACTGCGCTGTACATTTACATGTGAAACAATCTTAACTAGTTAACTACTAACAGAACAGACAGCCTGTAATACACGGCGCTAATAGCAGCCTACAAAGCAAATCCGCCCTACGGGGCTCGAACTCGGTACCTCTCGCTCTCTTCGCCAGATGTTTTCCAACGCGCCACCGGACCCCCCAAATAAGTCTTAATTTGAGAACGAAGTGGCAGAGGTATTTCTCTAAAAAACTTTGTGTTTTTAGAATAGCGCTATAAAAGTCATCAGATAAGACGAGATCGAATCAAATTAGATTTAAAATGGAAATTCTTGAAATGCGTTAAAGTTGTGCATTGAACACCTTTTTTAAAATACCAGAGCATTGAAATGCAACCAATCTTCTGCTATTAGTGTCTAAGCGATGAACGCATTATTCAGTTTTCAACGACATCTTGCGGCTGACGGCGATTTAGCTTTACATGATGCAAGTGACTTGTATCCAGTAATTGTGAATTTAGTTAGGCCACTGCTTTTCTGCTGAGATTATTAGCGTCGCCCTCCTCCGTCATATAAGCTCAGGACTGGTACCATCAAGAAAGTCAGTGGTACAAGATCTGTCGATTGAGCCTAAATGCCATCTTATATAACTTCGGTTAAAAATGTTTTAAAAGTGTGCACAAGATCGCTGTGTTATTCAGTGATATGCGACACCAGACCCTAGCAGTGGCCTAGTAAATTGTGTTCATAATAGCCGCAAGAGGTTGTTGAAACTGCATAAACTTTTCTCTTAGACACCTTTAAAACGTTTTCAATCGACCCTACATATACTACAATTGCGTTCAATCGATTGATTTCTTTTCCTCCTTTGACATTCCTTATAAGGCTCCTTCTTTTCCTTCAGATCCTCCTTGGCTCAATGAGAGCATTCATGTTGACATTGGCCTCCATAAATCAATTAGTAAAAAGGATGATAATCCTATATTTTTAAAACTGCTTACACAAGATTACATGAGTAAATATAATTCCTATACTCATGTATATACAGATGGTTCTAAGGCAGATAGCTTAGTTGCTGCGGCCTACACTGTACCTAGCTTAGACATAGATATAAAGTTGCGTCTTTGTGATAATTCCAGTATATATGCTGCTGAATTGACTGCTATAAAAGAAGCATTTACCTGGATTGTAGATAATGAAAACCAGGAACTTAAACATTTTGCTATATTTTCTGATTCTTTAAGTGCGCTTAATTCTCTAAAAAAATCCTTTTCTAAGTCCAGACCCACTTTATTGCAAGATACGATAAGAATATTTAATCAAATAAAGATGAGTGAGGTACATTTGATATGGATCCTTAGTCATGTAGGTATACTGGGTAATGAAAGAGCTGATTTATTGGCAGGGCAATCATTGGAGCTACCCGTAATTAACTCAACAGATTATCTAGAATTACAAGAAGTATTTTCAATAATTAAATCGTATATAATCTCTAAATGGCAGAAGGAATATGATAATGATATCAAGGGTCTTCAGTATAAGAGCATTTGTCCTGTTGTAGATACAAGCAATAAATTTCTGGATTTTAGTAGAAAAAAAAGAAGTACAAATATCCAGACTAAGACTTGGAAAGGTAAACCTTAACGAAAGACTTTTTCTAATGAAGAAGCACGAAAATGGATTATGCACTTCTTGTAAAGTCAAAGAAAATATAACTCATCTATTGTTGCACTGTAACAAAGAAAATATCTCGAATATATTAACAGATAAATGTAAAGTATTCAAGTTAGAATTTAATATTAGGACCTTGCTTGGTGTGGGCTGCTTGCAAGGTGAAGTCTTTAGGCTGGTGAACCTTATCGGTAAGGGAAGGGTTTTTTAGGTTGTAATGTTTATAATGTGAGTGGACGTTGATAGTTAGTTTTGCCCTTGTGTAGACATTTTGTTAGGGTGTAAATATGTGAATGCTTTATAAGTTTTGTTATTTTGAAGCCATTTGTATATATTATACTAACATTGCTTGTTTGTAATGATTGATTACCTATGTAAACATTTATGACTAAACTAAGAATTTCATGTCAAAATAACATATATAATAAAATTTAATAACCATTAAACTGAAATTAAAAATTAAAAGTGAAAGACTGAGAATATCAGGTCAGATTGCAGTGCTCTTTTCTGTTCGTGTCTTTGGCGTGTGGTGGGGGGCTGTCTGTGTCGGTGTGTGCCTATGCATGTATTTTGGTTATGATGTCTGGTTGCGTTGGGTGGAGAAAGGAAGGGAAAATGAAAAAAAAAAAATGTTTGAAAATTAAAAATTAAAATATAAATTTCATATCATAATTTCAGGTGTTGTAAACTTCATAATTACAGGTTTTGTAAACTTGAAACCAATGCTGTTATATCATTGAATAGCTGGACTGGATATCTGGTGTACATTATTGCTGTTTATAAGGAATCTTTTCATTTTACATTAAAAAATTTTATGTGTGATAATTGCTGCAAAACAGTGTAGGCCTATAATTTTCCTGAAAGACCATCTTACACTATATTATCTTATGCAAGTAACATTGACATTAGTATCTGAACTATAATATTATGCTGCTAAACGATGAATATTAGTGACATTGTAAAGTACTGTTTAGATGTCTTTAACTCTATCAATTTTGTTTCAACTGCATTGTACATAATTTTGAATTGTCGTCAACGGCCATAGATGTCATACGATGACGTTAAACCATGGAATAAAAAAAAAAATCGTAAATACTAGGTCTTGGAATACATCAGATTAATATTATAAGCCCAAAATAATCTTTGTGGATCCATCCAATCATAAATCAGGTTGATTTCGTGGCATTGACCTTTGTTATCGTTAAACTACTGAAACTAAAACTACTGTAATTCATTCTGCTGTTCCTTCAAATTATGAGAAGTGCTGTAATAATTATGCCAAAAATAATCTTTGTTGGCGGAAACGGCCTACGTTGTCATAAGCTGCCGTTAAACTATGGATTCAAGCCTTTTGTGCTACTTCTTATTATAAGTTGTGATGGGTAAAAAAACTCTGATTGAAGGTTTCAACTATGAGAAGTAATTATAATATTGGCCGCCGATAACTTTGCTGTAATCGTAATCGTAAACTCAGAATTTCTAAGCATAGGGCACCAGATTATTCACGAGCGCTGAGTCCTGTCAAAGGGGTAATATCTACGGATTTAAAATTAAGATCCAAAGAGACCAGAGATAGGAGGAGAAGGCAGATCTAGTTGTAACAGCGGGTGATTGAAGACAATTATGAACAAACTCTCTTCTTCAGCCGTTGGCGACATAATATTGTGGCTGCACGAACCTCAGTACTGTTACTATCTCATGAAATCAGCATAAAGTGAGCTGTCGATTTTTACGATTGCACAATATATAGAGTCGGTTGAAAACGTTTTAAAGGTGTCTAAGTGGGAAATTTAGTATCCAGTCTCCACGACGTATTAAAGATGCGCAAGGAAGTTTTTAGCATCTTGTTGTTGCCATAGCCGCGTATAGAACCAATACCCTTCGCGTTACAACACGAACTCTTTAACCAAACAGACACACAGACAGAGTCACACGGACGAAGCAGACTGACAACCGACAGACAGACAGACAGACAGACAGACAGACAGAAAGCCAAACAAATACGATACAATACAATACAGTGCTAGGCAATTTTAGCAAACCAATAATAGAGTCATCACAGTGAATCTGTTCGAATTCTGACTTATAAGCGCCGCATTCATGTTGCACGAAACTTGATGCTTCAAATGAAGTTTTAGTCAAAGTCATTGGAAACACCATATCGAACAGAAAGGCGTGCCAAGATGCACGTAGTTGATTTTTTTAAAACCATAGTTTAACGTCGTCTTATGACATCAAAGGCCGTTGACGACTGTTGATTTTTATTTTATTTGTCCGTAGTTTAACGTCGTCTTATGACATCAAAGGCCGTTGACGACAATACAGAAAATATACAATACTACAATCAGAACAAGAAACTTATAGCATCCGAACAACACCATTAAAGGTGTTGAAACAGAGCTTTACAATTTTTCTAATATTCAATATTTTTGTAGCATAACGTATTTCATCTCATATTGTCTGTGATCATTATGTCCTGACAAATTTCATTAACTAACAAAGCATACATGTATTATAATTGATTAAGGTATTCCTTTAAACTGTTCATGTACATTATTATACCATTATGCAATATTGAAGAACTAAAATTGAATGATAGTAATATTGTAATATGAATATTCATTAACCAATAAGTAATATTTATAATTTTCTAACATCGGGTTCTTATTATTATGACATAACATATTTTAAACAAAAATCGACAGTAGAAAAAAAGTCGTCCATGGATATCTCAGCAAAAAGCATTGCAACACAGTACTGCAATATTATTAAACAACACAGCAGCCACTCTGATACATCAACCAAACCAAACCATTTGTAATATATAATACTGAAGAACCAAAGTTAAATAATAGTAACCAGCATTGCAACCAACATTGTATAATAGTAATATGGCAATATTGATATTCATTAACCAATAATTAATATTAATATTTTTCCAACATCAGAATTTTATTATAAATGTTATATGACATAACATATTTAAAAATTAACAATTGAAAAGATGTTATCTATGAGTGTTTTAGTAACCAAAATGTACACATACAACCTAAATTAAACTATAATAATCCATTTACAACTTGTGAATCACAATAATGCATTATTTACTTCAAAAATATAAAAGTGTATTAATTAAATATTCATAGTTATAACTGAGAAATAAAACTACTCACAGGAACAAACTTAAAATATCCAATTACAAAATTAATTGTTGATTTTTAATTGTGCGTAAGAAATATATATCGCAACGTTGCGGCGTTTTAAAGGTGTCTAATTATCTAGTATTAATAGACAATTCATGGTTAATAGGACCGTTGACGTCGTCCCATTTCACCATACATTGAGCTAAACATTGAATCCAGTTACTGTGTAAGAACCTTGAGCAAGTCCATCATATAAAACTTAGAAGCCTCAGAAATAATAATAATAATAATATAAGAATATCTTTTCTTTAATCAAGCGCCTGACAAACGCAATGCGCTGTACATTTACATGTTATGCAATTGAAACAATTGGTCAGTGGAGACGATGGAGACCTACAGACAGACAGACAGACAGACAGACAGACAGACAGACAGACAGACAGACAGACAGACACACAGACAGACAGACAGACAGACAGACAGACACACAGACAGACAGACAGACAGTGATACAGAAAGAGAGGGATATGGAAACAGACCGTGAGACAGACAATGCAACGCAATAATCTTCTTCTTCTTGTGGTTCTCTGCCTCTTAGGCAGGTTCAAATGTCCGACGTCGCCACTTCTCTCGTTGTTGGGCCTCTTCTTTCAGTTTCCTGTAGCCGTTTGTCATCATCCAATCCAGCATCATCTGTCTTGGTCTTCCTCTTGTCTTCCTCCCCTTTCATTTTTCCTTCGATGACCGTTCTTAGTAGTGAGTCTCCTCTCAGCGTGTGCCCGATCCATTTCCTTTGCCTGTCTCTTATTGTGCGTATAAGGACTCTTTCTTCTCCAATTATTCCCTGACTTCTATAGCGCCGTTTTCTTAATGAGTCAAATCCAATCCATTGACTTATTAAAATGCATTAAGCATCAATCACTTCAACTGAAATCGTAATCAGTCATGTCATTTCTTCAAGGTAATTTTTATTGCGCTTGACAATTATATAAATATATATAGTCACGTCGAAGCATTTTAAAGGTGTCTAAATCGACTAACTAGCATTTAAATTTTAAGGACATCTGATGGCTGCCAGGGCCGTTAACATCGACTTTACCTTACCTTGAACTCAACATTGAAGCCGATTCTTATTTATATATTCTAATCTTATTCTTATTAGGAAATCAAATTCGCGTTTCATGTTTACGAAAAGGAACCAGCATTTGGATTAAAAAGCCATTGTGTGTTTCTATTCGTGTTTCTTTTTATGGTAAGGCAGAAAGTCCGTTGACCGCCACATGCGTATAAACGATCAATTTTCTTATTGCGTTTGGCAAATATATATGGCCATTTGTGAGCTTTTAAAAGGTGTCTAAATAGAGTCTAGGATTTCCAATTATATTTAACGACGTTTTATGGCTGCAAGGCCGTTGACGTCGACTTTACCTTAGCTCGAGCTCAACAATGAACTCGATTCCTATTTATATAGTTTTAGCTCATTCTAATTAGGAAATCAGATTCGCGTAGCATTTTTTTAATGAACAGTCATCCATTATCACATCAGGGACATAAATCCATCAGTCCAACCTGGTGAGAGCTGATAGGACGAACAGCCCGTATGAAACATTTTCAGAAGATCCATTATACGAAAGGGCGAAAGGGCAAAGAACGTGCAGCGCCACCTGTACAAGGATATTTCGCACGGCGACGCGATGCCACCTAGCGGTTTAGGTTTACTCGACACTAATGGCTTAATTTGGATTTCGCTCGGAGGCCTAGATTCCAGCAGCCGTGCATGTGGCCTGTCCATTTACCTATCCATCTATCTATCTATCTATCTATCTATCTATCCGTCAGTCCGTCCGTCCGTCCGTCCGTCCGTCCGTCTGTCTGTCTGTCTGTCTGTTTGTATGTCCGTCCGTCCGTCCGTCTGTCTGTTAAATTACTACGGAAGACCAAAGGTAGCGAAAATCTTGTCTGACCATTTTGTGCAATGGATGGATGGGTGGATTGGTCGATGAAAGGATGGAGGGATGGTTGGCTGGATGAATAAATGGATGCATGCATGGCTAGACAGATAGACACCTAGATAGATGGATTAATATTTTCCAGATAGCGTTCAGCTCTTACGAGATAGCCAAATATCGGCTCTCGTACCAGACGATATCTGAGCTGCTGGCGTCTGTTTGTTCTGAATTTTTATCGTGTTTAGTGACGTCTTTGACAACGATGGCCGTACGACCTCGACTTAACCGATTGGCTTTAGACACCTTTAGAAAAGTGTCAACCGATGGTATATAAGGTTTGGACACGATAGTTAATTAATAAAGGATTAAGCAATTCATCGAAGAAGAGTTGAATGTATATGAAATGAGACGCTGTATACGATTAGTTAGAGCGTTTATTAATTTATGTTTCTACCATTTATTAATTTCAGATTACGTGAGATTCTCTTTCCTGGGTTTCTCTACGTCACGTTTACTGCAGAGGAACCTTCGGCAAAGTCCTTCGCATAAACATTTAGAAGCTCGAAAATCTTGAAGGCGAATGCAGGCAGAAACAGCCAGGAGTAGTTAGTTATTAATTTGTGTTGCTAACTACTAATATTTGTAATTCGCAACTTCTATAGCGCCGATGCATAACGCACATGTAGATGATAGAATGATAGATCATAAAGACATTCTTTTATTTATTTATACCAACGTTTAACGTCGTCTTATGACATCAAAGGCCGTTGAAGACATTCTTATCGCGTTTGACTAATATATATCATCATATGTATACGTTTTAAAGGTGTCTAAATTGAGTCCAGGATTATCCAGTATTTAACCACATCTTATTGCTGCCAGGACCGTTGACGTCGACTCTACATTACCTCGAGCTTAACATTGAAGCCGATTCTTATGTATATATTATAATCTCATTATTATTAATCAGATTGGCTTTGCATTTTTAAGGACAGTAATTATGGCGGAATGGCAAGAACGTGGAGCCATCTGCACGTTGCTGATTCTCTCGGCAATGAGACGCCACCTTTTGAAATAATTAATGCTGGACTAAAACACCTTTTAAACGGTGTCAATCGATGCTATATAAGGTTGGAACACACAAGGCAATTAATTTCTTCTGAATAATTCTTTTAACGACATAAACCGTTGCTTAAGAACGGGAAAGCCTCTACTTTGGGGACACTCTGTTTTTGGGATAGACTTTGCACCATGACACCGGGATTGGACTACCCAACTAAGAAATTGTGGGAAATACTGCACTGGAAATCCTCTGTCCATTCCACTTCGATACAGTCAGGCAATCATTTTATTTAAATCCAGTCCATACAGTGGCGTCGGACAATGCGCCTGATCCTAACCCCCAACGACTCAGATCAGATTGCAGCAGCTGTGTATATGACTATCTGTATCTGCAAGTGACTGTGTGTCTCATCGCTCCAAATGGCTGACGTCAGGAACCGACGACGACGACGACGACGACGACGACGACGACGACGACGACGACGACGACGACGACGACGACGACGACGACGACGACGACGACGACGACGACGACGACGACGACGATGATGATGATGATGATGATGATGATTAATCAAGTCTTCTTCTGAACATTGGTTGACAGATTGATTAGAGCGCTCATCTCAAACACTTTTAAAGTCCTTTGCATTCGATGCAATATAGGAACGGCACATGACAGCCGATTAGTAAAGTATCAACCTTAATGTGGCTGTGTAATTTATATAAATATGTAGTTGGACACACTATACAATTACTCGAACTCTGGTAGTGCCAGTCCCACGCCTGGTTGAAGGAGGAGGGCGATGCTAACGATCTTTGCTATCACGCAATGTCGTTAAACTGAAACTACAGCTACAACAAATGACTTGAGGGAACGCCTTAGACACCTTTAAAAACGCGTTAACCGATGCTATATAAAGATGGGATTAGAGAGGCGATTGTTCAAATTTTTCTTTGAATTTATGTAAACATTGTATACGATTAGTTAGAGAGCTGTCGTTAGACAGTTTTAAACGGTTACAACTGGTTCCAATTAAGCATGGTTACAGCATTAGCCTTGTAATGCGGAGACCATGGGTTCGATCCTCCTCTGGTGAGATGGTTACTGAATTTTGGGCAAGTCCTTCACATAAAAATTTATTTAGAAAACTCGAGGGCGCATGACCTAGCCATGAGTAGTTAGTTACTAATTTGTACTGCTAACTACTCGACGATGCATAACGCTTTAAAATCCAACACCGATCAACTTCTGTGTGGTAGGGATTCTGATCTGTTACAATGGTCGCCTTAGACACCTTTAAAACGTTGACATCCGATGCTATATAAAAATGGGACACGATAGGCAATTAACTCCGCCACTGTTCGCTTTCTGACAGGGCCAGTCCCAAGCGTGAATAAAGGAGGAGGACGAAGCTACTGGTCTTTGTTACCACACAGCTAGTCGTTTTAAAGATGCGCAAGGGAGTTTTAACATCTTGTTGCTGCCATGGCCGCGTATAGAACCCGTACTCTCCGCGTTGCAACGCGACACTCTAACCACACAGACACAAAGACAGAATCACACGGACGAACCAGACGGACAGACAGACAGGCAGGTAGACAATGCTACAAAATTCTAGCAAAGGAATAATAGAATCATCATAATGAATGTAATCGAAGTGAAATTGTAGTCAAAGTCATTGGAGGAACCAAGTCAAAGAGGTGATTAGGAACTTGGCTTTTTATTAGTCTTGGCGTTTATATAATGTCATGTTCAAGCGTTTTAAAGGTGTCTAAATCGAATCTAGGTATATAAAGTATTTAATGTCGATTTAACCTTTCCTGGAGTTAAAATTGAAGTCGATTCTTATTAATATATTCTAATCTCATTCTTATTAGAAATCGAGTGAAGACCAATAGAAACTACTACTGATAATGTTAATATTGATTAGTATTTATTTATTGTTTTTCTATTTGCTAAACACTCGGCCTCTGGTCACCTCTATGCTGATGATGTCCAGGCCTTTGTTCATGGCCCCTCTTCTCACCAGCTTGCTCTTTCCCAATCTATTGAATCTCTTTCTGCTGATCTCAATTGTTGGATGTCCTCTAATCGTCTTTCACTCAACTCTTCCAAGACACAATTGATCTGGCTTGGCACTCGCCAACAGCTAATTAAAATTGATTTCGATTTGCTTGCCAAGCAATTCACTCAGTTTACTTTCTCGACAAATGTCCGTAACCTGGGTGTTACTCTTGACAGTACTCTTTCTTTCTCTGCACATATCTCTAATCTCTCTCGGTCCAGTTTTTATCACTTGCGGCGTCTACGTGCCATTCGACGATCTGTCCCCTCGCCGATTTTTTCTTCCATGGTTCATGCCTTTGTCTGTTCACGCATTGACTACTGTAACTCATTACTTATGGGCCTACCAAAACTCCGCCTGGCTCCACTCCAATCAGTACTTAATGCTGCTGCTCGTTTGATTGCCCGCCTACCTCGTTTCTCCCATATTTCGACTTCATGACTGAAGACCTCCATTGGCTTCCTCTAATTGCTCGGATTCAGTTTAAAATTCTTTTTCTTACTTGTGAAACGTTTTTGGGTCAAGCTCCACGCTACCTCTGTGACCTTGTGAGACGGCCTATCTCAGCTACCTCTGGACGTCCTCTCTGCTCTTTTGACCATCATGACCGTCTAGTTTTTCGGTCTCGGACTGTCACAGCACAGCATTGTGCCTATGCCTCTGTTGGACCTTTGCTATGGAATGACCTCCCTGCTTTAACTCGTGCTGTGATGTTATCTGGGGGCACCACTGTTTCTGCTCGTTCTCTTAAACCTTTTCTTTTTTCGAAGGGCCTGGAAGCGCCTCTGATTAGGTTGTACTGCGAGAGGCGCTTTATAAGTCCGTAAATAGAATAGAAATAGAATAGAATAGAAAATATATCAGAATTAGACACGGTGGGTTTCTATTACAACGCCTTCTTTAGACACCTTTAACATGAATGCCATCGAAGCAATAAGTAATTGGACACAGCAGTTCGTTGTGTCTTCTTATCGGATTCATTTGTAAAGCGTAGAGAGTACGTCAAACTTCCTCCCATGTTACGTATTAATAATAATAATAAAAACTCTTTGAATAATCGATTTCCTATAAATACACCTTTGAAACGCAGTCAGCCAACATTGTAGCCTCGTGATTAGGGCCTACTGCTCTCTCTCTTTAAACACCTTTAAAACGTCGTGAAGCTTGCTATATAAGTATGGGATGCAGCATCAGCTTTAGATACCACATTCAACATATCTCAACTGATAAAACGATTCTGTAAACCTGTGACAGCCTTTTAAATAAAACCAATGACGACCTGGAACGAATGATCTGCAATGAAGATAATCGACTGAAATGCAACAAAGATGTCTTTGTAAACTGAATAAAACTGAGAGATCATGGAATGTCCCCTTTCGCGCTGCATGAATGTTGCTATAGCAACCAGTGTGGCACACCTTATGTATGCCTCCCAATCCTGGTGGGGTTATGTCAGAGAGAATGAAAGTGATAAATTGCAATGCATGTTAAATGAAGGTGTTTCATCTTATCTACTATCCTAGGCGTTGTGGATCTATCTGAGGCCGTCGACCATGGCCTGTTTGGGCCATCTGTTGGGAACCTCATGCCATGTCTTCCGAGGAATCTTACCACCTACACTACAAAAGAAATATGACTTACGTCCTAGAAAGCATAATTTCACCCTTCCCCACCAAAGATACAGCAAGTTTAAATGTTGACGTGTAATGAATTCGAATTAAAGCTTTCTACTATGAGAAGTAATGATAATAATAATAATAATAATAATAATAATAATAATAATAATAATAATAATAATAATAATAATAATAATAATAATAATAATAATAATAATAATAATAATAATAATAATAATAATAATAATAATAATAATAATAATAATAATAATAATAATACATCCAACTGATGCAATCCTACCACTTTGTCCCACTGGCTTTTGAAACCATGGGACCAATTAACGCCAAGGGACTGGCCTTTCTCGCCGACCTGGGTCGTCTCTTGGGCCAAATTTCGGGCGACCCAAGAGAAACCAGTTTCTTGTTTCAGCGCTTGTCGGTTGTGATCCAACGTTTCAACGCTGTTGCGTTCCACAGCACTTTTGTTCTTCCAGATCTTGACAAGGATGGCCACTCCAGAGTAAACATTGCTTATTAATATCTGACACCTGAGGGATTATAGATACCTCGGGTAAAAAAAAAAAAAAAATAATAATAATAATAATAATAATAATAATAATAATAATAATAATAATACATCACTTTTATAATTTCTAAGACCCTGGGGAATGAAGTACCTCAGGGCAAAAAAATAATAATAATAATAATAATTGAAGAGCAGGCTGTGGCAAGACAGACAGACAAATAGACAGAGTCTGAAAAACAGACAGACAGACTGAAAGACAGACAGACAGAAGGAGAAACAGAAAACATTTGGATTATTCACTTTTAAAAGACATCTTATGTCTGCCATTTTCGTCGATCTTTACTTACTATTTTGAGGCCTTCTTGAGATCTGTCGAGTGAAGGAATTTTTATATTATATAATATTTTCAGTAGCGTGTTAAAGGTGTCTAACAGAGTACTGTATTATTCAGATTCTAAAGATATCCTGTGGCTACTCAGAATCGCTCTCAGCCTGACATGCCCGTGCATAGAGAAAGGTCTATAAGCAGCGAAGTAGTATGTCATAGGCCGATTTGGATTCAGTCTAGTGCTTCATAAGTCAACAATCCATCACAGTAGGCTTTTAAACCCAAACGGTGGTCTTCCCAATGACCCACCATCGATACACTACAGTTTGAGGCCAAGATCGATTTCGAGGTGACTTCAGGGTTTGAACCCCATCACAATGGAGGTTGTATTATTGTAAGACCTTATTTAGACCCAGAGTACCATATAGTCCGACCCTGCCGAGATGAATAATAATTTTCTATTTCTTACAAGATGGCCCAAACAGGCTACCGTATTTATATTTTCTTTGACCCAGATATCGATCGCCCGATGCAACGGAATTTCTTCGCTTAGTGTACAATGGCTGCAGCTCTGACTGCCAGCTCCCAGGTTACGGCGGCTGTTGCTGGCACACAGCACATACAGCGGCCTACGCCCAGTTAGAACCGGTTCTTGTTTGTTCAGGCGTCATACGACATACGACAGAGCAACATTCTAAGCTTAAACATACATTCGTTGGCGTTTTGATTGTCTAGTTTTAAACAAATCATAAATATGGTAGATAATACTATTACCGAGGCGATTTTAAACATCAGCGGATTCTCGAAAGATTCAATCGCTTCTGCGATTAACAGATAATTCAAAAACATCGATGATAAGCAAAAATTCCAAGATGGCCTTACAGGAATCGTTGGACTTTTGGGTCAGCCATCGAAGAAGAGAAAAATCGACCCGCAGCAGCCTACGGCAACCCCGCTTCGTAAAACACCGAGACGATCATCTGACGCAAAGGTTTTTGAAGATAATATTTTACCTCAAATTCGCCAAAACATCGGTAAATATGAGGAACAAAAAGGCCAAGATGTGGACTCGGTATGGCCGACAAATTTAGCATTTATTGAATTTTTCAATAAATTAGAATTAATAGATCTGCCTTGTGTGAAATCAGTTCATAAGCAGATCATTGATGAAGAAGGAACAGCCACGAATTTACAAGTCGTTATCGCATTTTATCGTGGCCAACTTTATTTAAATGCACGTAAGCTTATGCCTCCTAATACCACGGTGAAGGATTGGTATCCTTCTGTTTTCGACCTTCCATACAGTACAATTTATAGATACATCGCACTTGCTATGTTAATCCAGCATTTTCCACGTCTGATATTTTGCGATTTGTCTTTTACACAAATCGTAAAATACCAAACCCAAATAAAGAAGCACCTGGCGACAGACACGAACCTAGCGAATAGATTGAAATTAGGTGCGACTCTCTCTGTTCAAAATCTCAACTTTGAGATTATTCCGGAGACAGTCCAAAATACTAAGGCGACTAAGTTAAATGATGAGGATATTCAACATTACGTGGATCGCTTATCTGCAGCGGATAACGATAAGAGGTTGGAGCAGGAATTGGATGAAGCCATTGTCAATTCCGTTGAACAGTTAGTCGTTACCGGAACTGAAACCATGGATATTACGAACTCTGTTGTTGTTACTCAGCCGAGTTCGTGCGGTTTATTCTTCGGATGTGGACTTTTCAAATGATTTCCGCGCATTCACCGACTTCAATGGACGTGGACTTCGATTTCAGCCACTGCTCCAGTTTTAATTCTTTAAAGTGGTGGAAATTATATTTTCATAATTAATTATGTTTATTACTAAAGTGAGCAGAATAAATCTCACTTTATTTAGGTGGTAGAACTGAATGTTTTTAATGAGTAACTTTATGCATTGACATACAAATCGTTTAGAACTGTAAATAGAATATTACAATGTTTATGCATTTTATTTGTATTGTGGATGTTTTACAGGCTAGGTAACTGGTTTTATCATCTTAATAAGAGCTCATACATACATAAACTGAATATAGGTCAACAGTTTGTTAATAATACGTAACTTTTAACTAAAATTTGTAATTCGTAACTTCTATAGCGCCGATGTCTAATTTACAAGACATAAAATCCAAATCCAGAAAAAGTCTTCTGGCGTCAAATCAGAGGGTTTGTCAAGAGATGGTCAAGGGAAGATCGGTTACCAGAGAGTGGAAATAACAATCATTAAATAATTGGGATGATGGAGCATTAAGGGGCAAAATCCATGGACACCGATAAGCTGGAAACCAGGGTGAGAATTGCGGGAGGTTGGGGGTTCAACCCCTAGTTTTTCTTAGGATCACACAGTAAAGTCTACATTTCACACCCAAACTGCACATAAATCAACGTCTAAACGTCTAACCCCCCCAGT
>JACEVL010000082.1:75000-349235 GCA_020284085.1 Aporrectodea caliginosa
TGTCTGTCTCTCGTTTGCATTCCTGACTTTCACCAATCTTTCTCTCCTTTAGGCCTATTGAGCTCCAGATTTCTGATGGTAATTCATCTTCTAGGCCAATTCGTTATCAACTTAATGGAATTATAACAATATCAAATATTGGTAATTTGATATCAATTATTTATTGTGATAAATTACATCCAGCTGTCGGCCTAAGTTAAAGTATTATTTATTTTGACAATAACTCAAATTTCAATTCAGAAATTTACATCTGGTACAAATTTTTTGCCTCCCAGAAAACGAATAATCAATTCTAGGCCGCTGCTGATAAATCTCAAAATAGGCTTAGGCTTCTGATAAGCAGTGTTTTTAAAATTCAAGTTATTCAACTATAACGTGGCCTAAGAACTTTGCATTACGCACCCCGTAATGCAAAGTTCTTGGCCACGCATACGATTTCTGGTGGAGTATAGAATTCAGTCAGAAATCGAAATTTGTCTGCATCAGTTAACTTTGCATCAGCAGATAGTCCAAGACCATTCTGATGAGTGATGAGCAACTTCTGTAACTGTGCTCACTCCTAAATCCTCTGACTGAGCAACTGAGACTGTTAAGTTTCACAGTTATTAAATCGTTTTCGTTAACAACAATGCTAACCTTTTCAGTCCCATTTCCTCCATTACATTCGTTATTGGCTTACATTTTGGTAAAAAAATTCAATAGATCTAGTACCTCATTTACTTCATTACCTAGCTGTTCTCTGTTCACTGTTCTCTTTAGCCGGGGTTGAGTCGGGAGCGCTTCTGAGTAGATAACCTTGAAGGGACGCTATATATATCTCTTAAATGAATGAATGAATGAATGAATGAGCTATTAAATTGAAGCAATTAGACTGCATTAGGCAAAACCCCAGCAGGTTTCTTCAGTTTGAAAAAGTTTTAGACATTTTACTCCTGCCTAGGGGCCCTGCCATAGAACCGGGCCCTGGGGCAGCAACCCCACCTGACCCCCCTCTCATCGGCCCTGTGGGTGAGTCCTAACGGTGAGCAGGGAACCGAGATACAAAACAGAGCAGAGAGTTCTGTTCTACTACCGACCCCTCCTCCTCCCCTCCCCCGAAAATTAAATTCAGCTATGCAACGAATACATTGGCTCTTACACTGTTAGACAAGAATACATTTATATGAGGTGCTTATACAAGGCTTTTCAGCTGTCGACGGGAATCCGTTGGTTGGTTCCTCGTGTTTGCGTGGGCCCACCACTGGCGACTCTTTCAGCCCACTGTGCATTGTTTGCTAACTGATGTAATATATTCGTTCGTTATGACATTTAGCATCATATAGACTAGCACAGAGAGCGCCTCTGAGTAGATATCTGTAAGTGGCGTTTTATAAATGTTCATTTACATACATTTACGTTCATTTATATACATTACGGCTTGGGATATGGCCCTGTCAGCCGCAAGATGTCGTTGAAAACGCTCCTTTTTTAAACACCTTTATAATATTTCAAACCGACCCTACATATAGAGCACAATTGCGTTCATTCGATAGATACACCGTACCAGTTTTTCCTATTAGTTTCCGTATCTGATGCAGTCGCAAGATGTCGCTAATGACTGAACAAAACAAATGTTCTCTTATTAAACTTAATGCGAGGTCTGATCCCAATTCTTCTGCCAGTGATTGGAAACAGGATCGATAAGCGCAGAGGTTATAGGTCAACAAAGCTCACAGCTCCAGAAGCTTTAATAAGCGAAATCGTGAACTCAGAATTTCCAAAGTGCTACTCCAGAGCTAAGCATAGGGCACCGGTTTATTCACGAGCGCTGCGTCGTGTCCGAAGGGTTGTCTGGAGATGGTTAAAGGAAGATCCAAGTCCAGTTACTTGCAGAGAATGGAAATCAAAGATAATAAATAATTGGGGCATTAATGAACAAAGCCAGGGACGCTGATAAAAAGGCTGGGAACGGGAGAGAGGATATTTGTTCAAGAACACTGATTAACGGAAGAAGGAGGGAAAATTTAAGGAACCTGAAGAACAGAGACACTTATTAGCGGAGTATGGTAGCGCAGGAGGAATATCAATAATTCAGAGAGTAATAACTGTGATATAACATAACATAATAAAAAATGTAATATAACATAATTATATACAGTAATATCATATAAAATTTCGCTTATTGATGTAGCGCTATATCCTGGCTCTGAACAGATTTGTTTCTTTATTTCGAAATTATAACAATGAATGATTACAATTTTTAGCTTCTTACACGCGTGAATATATAAAAGATTCGGACGCTATAAGTTTCTTGTAATCATTCATTGTTATAATTTCGAAATAAAGAAACAAATCTGTTCAGAGTCGGTCTAAACAGGAAGCTGAAGAAGAGAATGGTAAAGACACTAGTGTGGAGTGTTGTCCTATACGGCTCTGAGACATGGACAATGAGGCAAGAAGACATAAAACGACTGGAGGCATTTGAGATGTGGATATGGCGCAGAATGGAGAAAATCAGCTGGGTGGAGCGAAGAACGAATGAGGAAATCTTACAGCTGGTGGAAGAAAGAAGATCACTGATAGGCACTATACGGGGGCGGCAGAAGAAATGGATAGGACACATCTTAAGGAGCGACACCCTACTAAGAGACATCATTGAGGGAAGAATGGAGGGGAAAAAGATGAGAGGTAGGCCAAGAACAATGCTACTGGACTGGATGTTGGCAGAGGAGGGATACAGCGGACTGAAAAGAGAAGCAGAGAACAGAGAAAAATGGCGTCGTTGGACATATGAACCTGTTGAGGGCAGAGAACATAAAGAAAGATTGAATTGTATCTTTCCTGTATTGTCGTCAACGGCCTTTGATGTCATAAGACGACGTTAAACGTTGGAATAAATACACAATCGTGATATTTCATTAGTGGGTTATTCTAATGATCTAGGAAGGTGAAAAGTGATAACTATTCAAAACAATTTCTATATTAGTTCAACGGCCTTTGTTGCCACAAGATGTCGTTAATTAAACAATGAACGTAGAGGAAAGTGATATTTCATTAGTGGGTTATTCTAATGATCTATTCAAAACAATTTCTATTACGTCAACGGCCTTTGTTGCCACAAGATGTCGTTAAACAATGAACGTAGAGGAAAGTGTGCGTCTGGTTCACTTTGTGTTTCTGCCTCTGTATCTTTTGTTGCCACTGTCTCTGTCTGTCTGTCGATCCCTCCCTAGCACCTCGCTCTCTCGGTCCCTCTCTCCTACCCTTCCTCTCTCCCTCCATTTCTTCCTCCCTCCTGTCTTCCATGAAATGACAGGAGCCAAACAGCAGCTGGGAGGCAGAATTTGCCGATATCAGACTTCTCTTCTAATCAGAGCGAATGGATGAGGTTAACTCCTCTAATGACGAAAAGCAATTGTTCAGAATAGTATTCAAGACGTATCGTAAAATTTTCTATATTCGTATCCATCGCCAGCAAATGGCTGACGTCAGAAACTGATGATGATGATGATGATGATGATGATGAGAATGATGTTGTTGTTGTTTTTGTTGTTGTCGTTGTTTGTTGTTATTAACGCTCTCTTATTATAATTAAAAATATTCACAATTGCTTAATGTAAAGCAGAGTCGACGTCATCACCATATCAGCCGCAAGATGTCGTTAAAAACTGTATAAAAACTGAAAACAGAGAAAAAGTGTATGTTCTTAAATCGTTTAATAAAGAACATTCTTACTTACTTACTTACTTATAATACGTTCCTCTCATAGACACCTTAAAAACGTTTGCAACCGACCATACATATAGATACAACTGCGTTCAATCCATACTTTTTCTCCTATTCGTGTCTAATAGTTACCATGTCACAACTCACAAGATAATGATCTCTGTTATCATCACACAGTGTCGTTAAACTGAAACTACTACTAGGCGATTAATAAAATTTCGTGCTGAATTGGTTAGAGTGCTTTTGGTTAGTGACACTTTTAAACGGCTAGACCTGGTTCCCCTGGGATGGTTACTGTGTAGAAACTTTGGGCAAGTCCTACGCATAAAAGTTTAGAAAGCTCGACACTCTTGAAGGCGAATACAGGCAGACATAGCCATGTGCAGTTAGTTCTTGATTTGTGCTGATAACTACTAATATTGCAATTCGTAACTTCTATAGCGCCGACCGATGCATAACGAACAAGGCATTAAACGATGGCCCTCCAAAATCCAACCGAGATCAAATTCTGTGTGAAGGTCATACTATGTGATAGGGATTCCGATCGGTAATAGAGTGGTTGATTTAGACACCTTTTAAATGGTGGCTACCGATCCTATATATAGATGGGACACGCTAGGCAATTAGATCAAATAGTTTAAAACTGTCTAACGACAGCACTCTAACCAAATAGAGCTGTAATATGCCAAAACTAATCTTTTGTCTTAAGCTGCCGTTAAACTGTGGACACACACGCAATTAGATCAATTCAAGCTCTTCGGCACAATATTTCATATAAAATAATTCGTAATCGTAATCGTATATAGCGCCACTCAAAAACAGAGGCGCTCCCGACCGGGGCCAGTGTCTTTACTGGTAAAGATAGGTTTTCAGGAGCTTACGGAACTGGTCAAAAGAAATCGAGAAAAGGTCAGTCCCTCAGGACTGAGGTAACTGTCAGAAACCTGAAAGTCTTCAGAACGAACACAGTCAGACATGAACATGTGTAGTTAGTTTGTAACTTCTGACTACTAATATGTCTATTGCCCAAGGCATCAAACGATGGCGCCCCCAAATCCAACCCAGTGCAAATACATACATAAACCCATCCATCCAATCGTAGTGAGAGCTGATAGGATTAACAGCCCGTGTCCAATATTCTAAGAAGATCCATTCGGCAGAAGAGCTGATTATGCGAGCAGATAGGAAGCTCTTCCAGAAATCACAGTTCTTTGACCACTGCATTCATCTGCTCTTGCTACCTCGTGAGAGGACAAGTACTTACTTCGCAAGTGAGGATATCATTTCATGCTGCCTTCTGTTGAATCTAAATTGTTTAGAAGTAGTTTTGTAAGTCGATGAATCCTTAGTTATATTAACTTTTATAATCTGCTCCTGTCAGTTTATTTTACAAACGTGTGTAATCGTTGTATACCACACGATGTAATGCATGAGGGCTTATCAGATGCAAGTAAAGGCTACTTACTAACTTACTAACTTACTAACTTACTCCTTAATAGGAGATAATTTTGTTATTCACTTATTAGCCACATCTTGTCAGAGTCCCGATGACTATTATGACCAACTAGCAACAAGCAACAATTTTGTAATGATTGATTATCTATGTAAACATTTATAACTAAACTAAGAATTTCATGTCAAAATAACATATATAATAAAATTTAATAACCATTAAACTGAAATTAAAAATTAAAAGTGAAAGATTGAGAATATCAGGTCAGATTGCAGTGCTCTTTTCTGTTCGTGTCTTTAACGTGTGGTGGGGAGCTGTCTTTTTCAATGTATGCCTATGCATGTATCTTAATTATGATGTCTGGTTGCATTGAATGAAAAAAAAATGAAATGATGTTTGAAAATTAAAAATTAAAATATAAATTTCATACAGGCCTAATAATTTCAGGTGTTGTAAAATTCATAATTACAGGTTATATCATTGAATAGCTGGATTGAAAATCTCGTGTACATTATTGCTGTTTATCAGGAATCTTTTCATTTTACAAACAGTGTATAATTTTCCTGAAAGACCATCTTACAGTATATTATCTTATGCAAGTAACATTGACATTAGTATCTGAATTATAATATTATGCTGCTAAACGATGAATATTAGTGACATTGTAAAGTACTGTTTAGATGCTGTTTTAACTCTATCAATTTTGTTTCAACTGCATTGTACATAATTTTGAATTGTCGTCAACGGCCTTTGATGTCATACGATGACGTTAAACCATGGAATAAAAAAAAACAAGCATCGCTATCAAACGATTGAAGTATTATTATGTAGGGTTGTTTGGCAACGTTTTAAAGGTGTCTAATCGATGAACGTGTTATCCAGTTTTCAACAACATCTTGTGGTTGACGTCGACTTAGCTTTACATGACGCAATGGGACTAGTCTTTTCCAGCAGTTGTGAATTTAGTTAGGCCACTGTTTTTCAGCTAAGATAATTAGCGTCGACCTCTTCCGTCATATAAGCTCAGGACTGGCACCATCAAGAAAGTCAGTGGTACAAGATCTATCGATTGAGCCCAAATGCCATCTTTTATAGGTTCGGTTAAAACCGTTTTAAAAGTGTGCAGCTGTGTTATTCAGTGATATGCGACACCAGACCCTAGCAGTGGCCTAGTAAATTGTGTTCATAATAACCGCAAGAGGTTGTTGAAACTGGATAAAACTTTTCTCTTAGACACCTTTAAAACGTTTTCAATTGACCCTACATATAATACAATTGCGTTCAATCGATAGATCTGCCTCTCCACTCCTGATAGTTACCGTGTCTCATGCAGTCTCAAGATGTCGCTAATGGCTGAACAAAACAATTATCTCTTATTAAACTTAACGAGAGGTATTATCAGTGCTGTTCTCTTTTCCTCCTTCAAGGATTGAGAACAGCATTGGGAAGAGGATTGATAAACGCAGAGGTCATAGGTCAACAAAGAACACCAATGAGCCAAATCGCAATTAAAATTTAATCTAAACCTAAGCGAGGGGCACCAGTTTATTCACGAGCGCTGCGTCCTGTCAGAGGGGTTGTCAAGGGATGGTTAATCGAAGATCTGAGTCCGGTATATACAGAGAGTGGAAATCATAGGGAATAAATAGTTGGGACGATAGGGTATTAAGGGACAAATTCCAGGGACGCTGGTAAGTTTGGAACGACAGAGGACACATGTTCAAGGACACTGATTAGCGGGGCGAGGGAGAGCAATATTTAAGAAAACTGATAAACATGGACACTCATTAGCGGGGTATGGTAATACAGGAGCGATGTCAATTCACATAATATAAGTGTAATATAATAAAAACAAAATTGTCCTATAATATAATATACAGTAATATCATTTAACGTTACCTTTATTGATGTAGCGCTATTACTTGTCTCTCAATGACGTATTGACCTGAAAAGATTTATTTCTCTATTTGTTATTTAAAACACCTTTATTATAATTTTCACATTTTTACACACTTGCATGTTGATCATGTAACGCAGTCGTTGAAATCTAGCGCAATATAAAAGCTTCAACTTGGAAGTACTATAACCAATCAATCAATCAATCAATTTTCGTTTATTCCGAACACCAGGCTGACAGAACGGTGTTCATACTGCGGTGTGTCAGTTTGAAAATAATAAACGAAGATTATTATTATTACAAATATGTTAGCGTCGCCCACCCTTTTCCTAATTTTAGGACTGGCACGACCAAAGTACAACTGGTGGCAAAGTCAAACCAGGTTGTGTTTAATTTCTTATTTCTCGTGGGTTTAAAGCGTTTTAAAGGTGCATGTGCAAGACGGCATTGTTTTATTCAGTTTTTAGCGGCATGTTGCAGTTGCGATAACTCAAGAATTGAACACCGTACTTTCCACGTTATATGGTTAGCGCTCTAACCACAGAGGCAGGCAAACAGACATACAGACAGTCACACGAACAGACGGATGAACCGGAATGATAGCCAGATAAAGACTGACAGAGATGAAGAGAAGGTTGGAGGAAGGGATGTAAGAATGGAACACGATAAGAATTTTAAAAGGTGAAAGCGATGCAATATATAATGCATTTAATACAGTAAGTTTTTACACATTTTTTCGACAAATAATTATAATTATATACAACGAAGAAATACCTATACCTAGCAACAGAGAAGAAGCGACTGTCCTGTATGGCCTCATTTATATATAGTATGGTTTGTTTGCATTTTGAAGGTGTCTAAAGGAAGCGCTCTAACTATTCCTCTATTATGACTTTTACCTATATTGCAGGGTTTGAAAACGTTTCAAAGGTGCATAAATAGAACGTTCTAACCATTCCGTGTTCCGTTAAGTAAGTAAGTAAGTAAGTGAGTGAGTGAGTGAGTGAGTGAGTGAGTGAGTGAGTGAGTGAGTGAGTGAGTGAGTGAGTGAGTGAGTGAGTGAGTGAGTGAGTGAGTGAGTGAGTGAGTGAGTGAGTGAGTGAGTGAGTGAGTGAGTGAGTGAGTGAGTGAGTGAGTGAGTGAGTGAGTGAGTGAGTGAGTGAGTGAGTGAGTGAGTGAGTAAGTAAGTAAGTCAATGTATCCTTTATTCAACCAACTCATCACCGCACTTTGGTTAACATGAAAGTTTTAAGAAATTGCGAATGAATCATCCTTATTATAATAAATCATTCTGAATACAAATGTTTTCCGTGCTAAGGTATCTGCTGCTGGGATTATTCTATTGTGTGCGCGAGGTCGCATGGCATAGCTTATCAGTTTTATGGGAGGTGACAATTCGTGCAGAACATGCGCTGGACCATTAATGACTCTTGAAAACAGACGGAAGTCGATGCACTGACGAGGCTGTTCGAAGCTTTGTTGAGAGTCTGGAAGGCGCCGTTCTCTGACCAGTCTCCTCAATACCGCCTGGAGTCTTTCACGATCTTCTCGACCAATTAATTACCAACTAGCGGGGGTCGAGTAAAGCATCCTCGACACCGTAGAGTCATTCGGTGCAAAGTGGGGCAGGATCTGTTTTAAAGGGGAGTGCTCATACATGAAGTCTTTCTACTACTCCTATGCCTGAGCGAACTCTGCTGTTCCACCTCAGGTGTCCAGCGGCGATCTGCTCTCCGATCAAGCAGGACTCTTAGTCCTTCGCTCGCGGACTGTTATTAAGGAGCAGCGTTCGGTAGCTGTTTAGTCATTAGCGACATCTTGTGACTGCAAGGGACACGATAACAATTTCAGCGGGTAAAGTGGAACGAATGTCAATCGATTGAGCGCAACTGAATATGTAGTGTCGATTTAACATGTTTTAAAGGTGTCTAAGAGAGGAACGTATTATCCAGTTTTCAACGACATCTTGCGGTTGACGTCGACTTAGCTTTGTATGACGCAGAGGGACGAATTTTATCCATCTAAATGTATTGTAACTGTAGTTAGGCTACTGCTTTTCAGCTCAGATGATGAGCGTCGCCCTCCTCTTTAATTTAGGCTCGGGACTGGCACAGCCCTAATACGACTGTAGCGAGATGAGTGTTAACATGTGTTGGACCGGTTTAAAATGTTTTAAAGTGTAATAAGAGAGCGTATTATTTATTAATATTAAAATTAATAAATTACGATAATGATGGAGCATTTTATAATTCAGTAACAATCAAATTTTGTATTTACAATGGCCCCGATATTTATACGAATGGTTTTGTGATATCTATCAATTGGATGGATCCACAGATTAACGACAACTTTTGACAACAAAGGCCGTTGCTATCGAGAGAAATTGTTTTTGGCAGAATACATGCTTGCTTGTTTGCTGTTTAACGACCACTGTGTGGTAACAAAGACCATTAGCGTCGCACTCCTCCTTCATCCAGGCTGGGAACTGGCACTGACAAAGTACGATCATTGGCGGAGTTTTGGCATATTACAGTACGCGGTTCTTCTTTATGTAGGGTCGATTGCAAACGTTTTAAAGGTGTCTAAGGTAACGTGTAATCAAGTTTACAAGTTACTACAACTTGTAGCTGACATGGCCATTAAAGTCAACCTTACCTAACTTGATGAGAATTATTGGTAGAGCGCATAACTGCTGTGTAACGACACTGTGGGAGTGGAGGGTTTAGTTGAATGGTAACACGATGACACGAAGAGCAGAAATAAGCACAGACGCGGGATTAATCATAATAATAATAACAATTCTTCCTTTATTGAAACAGTCCGGTTGACACAATATTATTATTATTGTTGTAGTCATCATTTATTCGTATCCATCGACCATCGCCAGGAACTGATGATGTTGATGATGATGAAGGTGATGATGATGATGATGATGATGATGATGATGATGATTATGATGATGATGATGATGATGTTGTTGTTGTTTTTGTTGTTATTAACCCTCTTTGAAATATTCACAATTGCGTCAAGTAAAGCAGAGTCGACAAGATGTCGTTGAAAAACGTTCCTCTCTTAGACACCTTAAAAATGTTTCCATCCGACCATACATATACCTACAATTGCGTTCAATCGATAGATGGTCTCAACTCTTGAATAATAATTATAATCGATAGATGCGCCAATACCACTCTTTCCTAATAATGACAGTGTCTGATGCAGTCACAAGATGTCGCTAATGACTGAACAAAACAATGTTCTCTTATTAAACAAACTACATGAGAGGTATTATCCGTAATAATTTATCATTTAACGTAATCGTTGATCATGTAGCGAAATCGTTGATCATCTTGCGCAGAATAAAAGGCTTCATCTTGGAACTACTAACACCCTTTTCCCGAAACAGTCTCCTCCTCTACAAGTCCAGCTTCCGCCGGCGGATCTGTTTGAGAATAAAATTGCTGGAGCCACTGCTTAGAGCTAAGACACCCATAAAACGTTGTCAAACGATCAGTTAATCAAGCCGAACTCTTAGTCCCTCGCTCGCAGACTACCATAAAGCAGCGGCCCTCTTTTTCTGTCGCTGGCCCTACGACCTGGAATGGGCTCCCTGTTGCACTCCGCCTAGTGCCTAGGGGTCACACCACTACCTTCTTTGTAAACCTCAAGACTGTATTGTTTAGCCGTGGTTGGACTGGGAGCGCTTCTGAGTAGATTACCTTGAAGGGGCGCTATATAAATTATCCTTAATAATAATAATAATAATAATAATAATAATAATAATAATAATATAAAAATGGGACACTGTATACGATTGTTAATAACGCTCGTCTCAGACACCTTTAAATCAATTTCAACCTACTCTATATAAGGATGGGACACGCTACGTAATTAGCTCTAAGTTGGTTCCAATAGATCACTGTGCCTTGTTTTGCTACGATGAGTACACTTACCGTAGACTCGGTGGAAAGATGAGCTAGCGAGGGAAAGCACCGCTCATCCGCCCTCATAATTATGCCGATGCTAAGAAAAATGAAGTCGTTAACACTCCACAATTATAGCAGCTTCTTGTTGTTTTATAATTTGTAACTTCCCTCTAGCAATAAGAGTTGCCAAAACACCCTGCTGTTCTTCACAGAGGGGACGGTCACCCAAAGTTTTGACCGGAGGCATATGTCCCCAAACATAAAAAAATCCGGCTTTCGAAAAAATCCGTCCACCAAAGTTATGTACAGATTTTCGCCTCTGCTTATGCACAGCACTTTATTTATTGACCTCACACCAAGTGACAATCGTAACTGCTGGTCATTGAAGACACACAATATTCACAGGTTTCATCGACTCGGTCTGTTAAAACGTTGCTTAAGAAGATAGCAATTTCCGCAGCGGATTGCCAAGACGGGTTGCGTATTACGAAAGTACACACTGAAATTGATCCAAGGGATTCTTGCGACCAATCAGAAGCCGCCATGTCAGTAATGACATTCATTGCGTCATGAATACTCATTAGCTAAGCGCCTTGCTTGAATCAGTAAACAGTGAACTCCAGTTTGTAAAAACAGAATTTAAATTGATAAATTTCGAAATGGCCGATTATATGAAAACATTGCCTGCCGATTATCAATATAGGCTATCGGAGTTCACTGGCGACTACTCTGACGTGGAAAGTCATTATAAAGCGGTCTTTCACCTAGCTTTCTCTGAGAAGCCGCTATAGTGTCCACCGAGACAGCGCTCTACCATACAAACCACGACATTGGTCTTATCACATAAATGTTTAATTGTGCCATGTATCGATTTGATTGTATTATTCTAATTTTAAATTTCACTCTACACGTGAATAGAAAGTGTACGACTATTGTTGGAAGGTCGAAGTTGACTTCGCACTTTCTGTCTCTGGCTAGACTGTCGTTAGAGGCAGATGAATATTCACGATTATTCATTAGGTAAATTCACAAGTTTGTCCTCTGATTGGTCGCAAGATTCCCTTGGATCAATTTCTATGTGTACTTTCGTAATATGCATATGCGGGCTTCATTTGCATTTGTCTGGCGTTGCATGGAGGGCACGGCTCCCCTATTGTATTGTATTGTATTGTATTGTATTGTATTGTATTGTATTGTATCTGGACATTTATATAGCGCCTCTAGCAGTAATAACTATTCAGAGGCGCTTCCAGCGTGAGCACTCCGAGGAAACAGAAAGGTTTTCAAGCAACGGACAGAGGTGGAAAAACCACCTGCCAAAATCTCAGCCCGAATTTGTGGGGAAGGTTGTTCCACAAATAAGGACCCACAGTTGCAAAGGCGCGGCGTTGAGCAATGGCTGTCCTGGTCCGGGGGACAAAGAGGTCAGCTCTATCACTAGAGCGAAGGGACCTGAGAGAGAGAGCAGAAACCGGTTTACGGAGGAGATCACACAGGTACTTTGGAGCCTGGCCATGGGAGTTTTTGGTAGAACGCAGAAGAGCAGAAGATCAGTCGACTGAGCCTTTCATTCGTCAGATGGCGCTGGTAAAATATGTAGTAGCACGTGATGGGCGTCTAGCATGGCTTATTATAATACCAACGGGAACTCTGTTCAGTCATTAGCGACTTCTTGTGACCGCAATGGGCGCCGTAACTACCGCAACGTACTTATTGTGAGAACGTAATTTTTTTATATGTAGGGTCGGTTGAAAACATTTTAAAGGTGTCTAAAATATGAAAGTATTATCCAGTTTCAACGACATCTTGTGGCTGGCGTCGACTTAGCTTTACTTGATTTAGAAGACGAATTATATATCCATCTATATATATATATTGTAAATGTAGTTAGGCTACAGCTTTTCAGCTAAGATACTGGGAGTCGCCCTCCTCTCTCATTTAGGCTCGGGACAGGCGCCGCCCGAACCCGACTGTGACAGGGTTGAGTTTTAACATGTGTAGGATCGGTTAAAATGTTTTAAAGTTTAATAAGATTGCATGATTATTAATAATACGATTTATAAATTATAATAATAAATACTAATAATAGAGCATTTCATAATTCAGTTTCAATCGACATCTTGTATCTACAATGGTCCTTATATCTATACGAATTGCTTTTTACATCTATCAGTTGAAAGCGATTTTTTATATATATGATCGACTGTAAACGTTTTAAAGGTGTCTATGGTAATGTGTTATCCGGTTTTAAACTGCATCTTGTGGCTGCCAGGGTCTTTAAAGTCAACATAAGTTAACTTGATGGGAGTTTTTGGTAGAACGCAGAAGAGCAGAAGATCAGTCGACTGAGCCTTTCATTCGTCAGATGGCGCTGGTAAAATATGTAGTAGCACGTGATGGGCGTCTAGCATGGCTGCCAAACAGTCAAATCAACCTCCTGCAAACAGACATACAGACAGTCACATGGATGAACCAGACGAACAGAAAAGAAGGTTGGCGCAAGGGAGACGGAGAGACATACAGGGAGAGCGAGACAGACAGACAGACAGATAGACAGGGACAGTGAGACAGAAACAGCGGGATATGGAAACACGCAGACAAACAGACAAAGCAATGCAACGCAATTCTAGTAAACAAATAAAATGTCATCATAATGAATCTAAGTAAATTCTGACTTATATATATCGCCATTTGAAAACAAATGTATCCGAAAGCTCTTATTGTAATTTTCACCTTTTTACACACTTGTATCATTATCACACTTGTATCGTTGATCATGTAACGCAATCCTTGATCATGTATCGTTATCGTTAATATATGGCGCAATATAAAGGCTTCAACTTGGAAGTACTAACACCGGTATCCCGAAACAGTCGCCACCTCTACAAATCTTGCCGTAGACACCTTTAAAACGTTGTATGCGATCGGTAATAATTAATGCTCGACTTAGACACCTTTTAAACAGCTCAACCAATGCTATATAAGCTTGGGACGCGATTGGCGTTTAACTTCCGTGTGGCATTCTCTGGTCAAGTTGAAGATAATTATTATGGAGAAGAAATCGATCTGCAACGATACCAAACTGCGGTTGATGAAGGCATTGGTATGGCCAGTGGCTGCGTACGGATGCGAGGCCTGGACGCTAAAGAAGGAGGAAGAAAGGCGTATACAAGCATCTGAAAACAAGTGTATCCGAAAGCTCTTGAGATTCCCATGGACGAAAATGATGTCCCACGAACTGGTGTACACGTCGGCGAAGGCCTGAAAGGAACTATTGGCGCACACGATATCTCGGAGAGTAAGATAGCTTACAAAGCATATCCGCACTACGGGACTCGAACTCGGTACCTCTCGCTCTCTACGTCAGATATTATCCAATGCGCTATCGGGCTAACGTGCAGAATATATTCAAGGTGTATCGTTACATTATTTTTCTATATCAGTAGTCATCATTTATTCGTATCCATCGCCAGCAAATGGTCGGCGTCAGAAACTGACGATGATGATGATGATGACGATGATGATGATGATGATGACGATGATGATGATGATTTTGTTGTCGTTGTTAGTTGTTATTAATGCTCTCTTGTTATACTTTAAAATATTCACAATTGCGTCAAGTAAAGCAGAGTCGACGTCATCGCCCTATGAGCCGCAAGATGTCGTTGAAAACTGGATAATACGTTTCTCCCTAAGACACCTTGAAAACGTTTCCATCAGAACCTACATATACGAAAAATTGCGTTCAATCCATACCTCTCAAGCAGTTCTGTTCAAATAATTACCGTGTCTGATGCAGTCTCGAGATGTCGCTAATGACTGAACAAAACAATATTATTATCTCTTATTAAACTTAACGAGAGGTATTATCAGTGCTGTTCCCTTTTCCTCGGTCAAAGATTGGGAACAGCATTGGTAAGAGATTTGATCAGCGAAGAGGTCATAGGTCAACAAAGCACACAGCTCCTTAAACGTTGATTAGAGAAATCGTAATCAAAATTTTTAAAGCTAAGCGTGGTGGACCAGTTTATTCTGAAGCGCTGCGCCGTGTCAGATGGGTTGTCCAGAGATAGGTAAAGGAAGATCCGAGTTCGGTTACCAGAGGGTGGAATCATAGACAATAAATATTTGGGATGATGTGTCATTTAGGGAAAAAATCCAGGGATCCTGATAGGCTGATAACGAAAGAGGATAAATGATCAAGGACACTGATTATGGGGCGAGGGAGGACAAAAGCTAAGGAAGCTGATAAACTTGGACACTCATTAGGCCTAGCGGTTAGTCAGAGATGTTATTATTATTATTATTATTATTATTATTTTTTTTTTTATTGTAGAAAATTGTCTGGAAAGGCCCTACTCAACTATCTCTTGACCGGCGAAAGTGCCCCCAAAAGCCACTGCATTAAAACGTTGTATCGTCATTGAGATTCGTTGGAACAAAAAAGATGTCTCCCTTGGGTCTCCAGTTACGGTGCCTAGCTTTTTTCCCAGGTCCGAAAGGAAGGTCAGACCTTCGTTGTTGATTGGACCCAGTGTTTCGAAAGCCAAGGGGACAAAAAAATACGTGGAGGACAGTTGGCTGTATTTGTCTAGTTTGCGGTCCGACGCCTTCTCGGCTGCCGCGCCGGCCGTTTGGGAGGTGTCAGGCAGGTAGGAAGCGGCCAGAGTGTCTGTTACGGTCGCATCCCAGATGAGGCATCGCCCGGCGCGCCAAGGGATGAGGGTGAGACCATCCGGTCTCCTGCCGTCTGTTCTCACGAGGCCCGCCGGCTCCTTTGTGGACGGATAACCTGCACGGACCAAGCCCCGAAAGACCAGATCGTTCAAAGAGGCATGTCGGGGCCAGCGACCCGGGCCCAGTGCGCAGGAGAGCCCATGATGACCATCCGTCAACACCGGGGCTCCGCAGGGGCACTCATGTGGTTCGCAAAGCGGGACCCCCAACCGAAGGCCCGCCGCCACCCTGACCGATTCGTCGTCCAGCCTAAGCCCGCAGCTTGTGACAGGGAGGGCCAGCAGCCAGTCCCCTGCATGTGGGGCGGACACCGCCCTGAGACGTGCCTGATTTTTTGGGTCAGACAGCCTGGCGTACAGGCCAGAGACGACTCCGTCGATCAGGGGCCTGTCCCATGCCGACTGTCTGTGGGCGAGACTGCCCTCTGGGCGTCGTTATTATTATTATTTTTATTATTATTATTATTATTATTATTATTATTATTATTATTTTTATTATTAAATAAATTTGTAACGCGCGCAAGGTCACACCGAAATGTGAATCTGAGGCGCGGATAGTCAGCCACCAGGTGAAGATGCACTTAGATTTCCAAATCCTTGAAAGCCAAGGAGAAATAGTGAGTTTTTTTGCGTAACATGATAGTAAGGAAGCTGATAAAATTGGACACTCATTAGCGGTTAGTCAGAGATGTTAGAGTGACAAAATAGCGATGTCACTTCAGAGACGCCTTTTTTTAGCCATCTGCCTGATAAGAAAATTTCTTTCGACTGATCTTGTATCTACTGACACCATGAACCCAGAATTAACCTTTTAAATATACGCATGCAAACTTATGACGACCTGGAACGAATTGATCTGCAATCCAGATAATAAACTGACAATTATGCAATTAATTATTATTTAAAGACGGTAGCGTCCCTAGCAGCCGCGAGATGTCGTTGAAAATCGGATAATAAATCAAAACTCCAGTATTTTATTAATTATACTTATACACCTTTAAAACGTTTCCAAACAACAATACATATACTATAATTACGCTCCTAGCAATAAGTCGTTAAAAAGTTACTGCCACAAGATATCGCAAATGACTGAAGAAAACAATATTTATTATGCACTCTTATTAAACTTAAATGTTGAAACTTTTTAAACAGACCCTACGTATATAAAAATCGCTAAATGCTCATCCACGCCTCTGTGATTTTCGGGTGGTGCCAGACCAGAGCCCAGCTGAAGGAGGAGGGCGACGCTTATCGCCATAGCTGACGAACAGTAGCCTAACTAAATGGTGTTCATAATATCAATCAATCAATATTCGTTTGTTGAAAATAATCAAACTGATACAGCCGTAACTTAATGACAAAAAAATGGAAAACAAGTTATCAGCTTGTTCAGGGCCTACCTGTGGACCAGCCAGCAAACCATCCCGGGGCCTCTTTATAGAATAGTACTAAAGTATAGCCGCAAGATGTCGTTGAAAATTGAATAAGACGTTGCCCTTAGACACCTTTTAAATGTTTTCAATCAATCCTACATATAACACAATGACGTTCATTCGATTAATCCTTCGATAATCCGGTACCTAAGAGCGGCGACAAGAAAGAATGCACAAAATACAGAACAATTGCTTTGGTCTCGCATGCCAGTAAAATACAGCTTAGAATAATCTTGGAACGAATTCGCAACAAGACTGAAAACGAGATTGCTGAAGAGCAGTCTGGTTTCCAAAGATGAAGAGGGACACGAAATCAAATTACTAATCTTCGGATACTCATGCAAAAAACCATGGAACACCAACAACCTTTGTTTATGTGTTTTTGTGGACTTCAGAAAGGCGTTTGACTCAATCTCACATAATAAGTAAGCTCTCGCTAACAATGATCGAAATGGGTACATCTAATTAATTTAATACAGAAAATATATTAGAAACAAATGGCAAAAGAAAAAGTGCCAGGTACACATTCAAAATGGATCCAGATAAGGAAAGGGGTCAGACAAGGTTGCGTACATCTAATTAATTTAATACAGAAAATATATTAGAAACAAATGGCAAAAGAAAAAGTGCCAGGTACACATTCAAAATGGATCCAGATAAGGAAAGGGGTCAGACAAGGTTGCGTACTCTCACAGAATCTTTTTTAAAATAGTAGCTGAGATGGCCAGTGACAGAGCTACAAGCCTTAGGATTGATTGATCGGCTGGATGAGGTTGTGCTGATGGTTTGGCTTGTGTTGTACTCTATCGATTTGGCTTGTACTCTATCGGTTTGGCTTGTACGCTATCGGTTTGGGTTGTACTCTATCGGTTTGGCTTGTACTCTATCGGTTTGGCTTGTACGCTATCGGTTTGGCTTGTACTCTATTGGTTTGGCTTGTACTCTATCGGTTTGGGTTGTACTCTATCGGTTTGGCTTGTACTCTATCGGTTTGGGTTGTACTCTATCGGTTTGGATTGTACTCTATCGGTTTGGCTTGTACTCTATCGGTTTGGGTTGTACTCTATCGGTTTGGCTTGTACTCTATCGGTTTGGCTTGTACTCTATCGGTTTGGCTTGTACTCTATCCGTTTGGCTGGTATCGTTTCGCTTGTACTCGGTTTCGAATGTACTCTATCGGTTTGGCTTGTACTCTTTCGGTTTGGCTTGTACTCTATCGGTTTGGCCTGTACTCTATCGGTTTGGCTTGTACTCTATCGGTTTGGCTTGTACTCTATCGGTTTGGCATGTACTCTATTGGTTTGGCTTGTACTCTATCGGTTTGGCTTGTACTCTATCGGTTTGGCTTGTACTCTATCGGTTTGGCTTGTACTCTATCGGTTTGGGTTGTACTCTATCGGTTTGGCTTGTACTCTATCGGTTTGGCTTGTACTCTATCGGTTTGGCTTGTACTCTATCGGTTTGGCTTGTACTCTATCGGTTTGGGTTGTACTCTATCGGTTTGGCTTGTACTCTATCGGTTTGGGTTGTACTCTATCGATTTGGCTTGTACTCTATCGGTTTGGCTTGTACTCTATCGGTTTGGGTTGTAATGGCTAACCTACAACTCAGTGTAATACTACCAGCCAAAGTACCTTTGCACAATCTTCACCATCGATCCAACCATCCCGATCTACCCTTTCGTCCTCATATCTCACTCTCTCATGTCCCCAGTCACTACGCGCCTCAAGATCTCGTATCAATCCATATCCCTTTTCCGTGGTGGGCCAAATGGTCTGAAACCGGCTAAGCCTGCTTCCTGTGACTCTTACTGAAGCATTCTTTATTAGACTCAAAACTGTACTTTTTGGCCGTGCTGGAGTCGGGAACGCCTCCGAGTAGTCCCGTTGAAGGGGCGCTATATAAATTTACGAATGAATGAATTATGAATGAATCCCACACTTCACCTCAACTCCAAAACAAACACTCTCAGAATCCCCAATATTCTCAGTTCCTCCAACAAAACTGACACTAACTCACCGTCACCTGCCTCAGGCTCTATTCATCATGGCACAGGATTTCAAAATTGAAGTCCCACCTCTTCCAGAAATCATACCCTGATCCATCCGACCCAAGCTTTCTCGCCCTCCAAGAAACCCGCCACAACAGCTGATCCACCTGTCTCTGGTCTGTCTGGCAACCGGACTCGGACCCTCACTGGATATCGATCTATGGACAATCCCTCGTATACGACGCAGCGCTCGTGAATAAGCTTTGAGCTTAACTTTAGAGTAGCAATTTAGAAATTTGTAGTTTACGATAAAGGTGATTACGATTCGTTAGTTAGTAATAATGGCAAGGCACATTTCCAGGAATTCTTTTCGCAATTTTCTACTAAAATTTGTCTTGCTTAAACCCTTAATATTACAGATCTGTCTCAAACAGAATGGCTAGATAGATCGAAAAGTGTATGTGTAAATTTTTCATGAAATAGATTAGATATTATTAAAATAATATTTTTTCTGTATAATATAAGATCCTATTTATTGATATATGCCAAAAAAGATTAGTGAAAAATTTACACCTGATTGGTGTTTTAGCTAATTTCTTCAGTTTTATGAGTGGCGACTTCCGCCTCCTTTTGCCAGAGCAGGTCACATTCTTCAATACCGAACTTCATGTTGGTAAGTAAGCAATCTACCTATGCCCATGATAACTATCGTCAATCCCGCTTCCATTTCATCGAGAATTTTTTTATCAATCCAGCTTCCATTTCATGAAAATAAATTAGCCAACTTCTATTTAACCCCAAAAATATTTTTCATCAATGGAACTTTTATGTAAGCAAAGAACTTTCCCATGGGTCCATCTTGTACTTACGGAAACAATTATTGGTAATCCCGTAGTTTAGGTTGGTAAATTATTTGAATGTCTTCAATATCGTACTTCACGTTGGTAAGTAAGCAGTCTACCTATGTCCGTCATAACTATCATCAATCCCGCTTCCAGTTCATCGAGAAATTTATTTCATCAATCCAGCTTCCATTTAATGAAAAAAATTACCCAACTTCTATTTAATCACAAAAATATTTTTCATCAATCGAAGTTTTATTTAAGCAAAGAACTATTTTCATGGGTCGAGCTTCTACTTACAGAAACAATTATTTTCATTATTCCAGCTTTTATTGCATCAAATACTAAGTTTCATAAATCCAGCTAAGTTTCATCAATCCAGCTTCTATTTACGGTAAAAATTATTTTCATCAATCCAACTTCTATTTAAACACAGAAATGGTTTCATCAGTCCCACTTCCATTTAGCGAAACAATTTTTTTCACCTATCCTGCTCCCAATTTAATTTGACGATGTAAAATAATTTACCAACCTAAACTACGGGTTTACCCAATTATTTTCATCATTCCAGCTTCTATTGCATCAAAAACTTAGTTTCATAAATCCAGCTTCTATTTACGGTAAAATTATTTCCATAAATCCAACTTCTATTTAAAGATACAAATGGTTTCATCAGTCCCACTTCCAGTTAGAGAAACACTTTTTTTTAGGCATTTTGTAGAAAAAGTCTTATATTGTGTTACCTAGAAATCAATCAATTGACATACAATTCAAGGTAGTGGTAATCTATCGTTTTAGCGGGTTTAATTATTGCATTAGTATTCAGTATCGTTTTAGCGGGTTTAATTATGTGAAACTAAGAAATAAACGTTTTTAATCCAGCTTCCATTTCATGACGACATTTTTTCATCAATCCAACTTCCATTTAGTTGCAAAAGATTACTTTTATCAATCCAACTTCTATTTGACGAGATAAATATTTTTCATCAATGGAACTTTTATTTAAGGAAAGATATATATTCTCATCGATCCCGCTTCTATTTACGGTAAAAATTATTTCGATCAATCCAACTTCAATTTTGAACACAGGAATGTTTTCATCAATCCCACTTCCATTTAGGGAAACAGTTTTTTCATCAATCCAGCTTCCATTTTAAAGCGACAATATCAAATAATTTAGCAACAACATAATAAAACCCGCTATTCCGATATGAGAATTTCAGAAATAATTAAACCCGCTAAAACGATAGATTACCTAAAATAATTTACCAACCTAAACTACGGGTTTACCAGAACAAGTTAGTTACAAAGAACGATGCATGACAAGGAACTGCGTCTAACGACATCTAGTGGTCTGAATGACTTTCCAGCCATTGTTTCATAGGGTAATAAACATTACGATCAAACCACGATTATATTAGCAATTCTCTCATTGAGTTAGCTGCCGTTAATTAAATGTGTGCTTGTCCACTAAATTATATGCACAGATTTATAAAATCTAACCAGGTTTGGCGTTAAAGTCGAATTTCTCCATAATCCGGTTAAAACAGTACTGTCATCAGCACAAAATGGCGACGATTAGATTGTTTGGTTACAATGAAAACTAAGCTAAAGTTTTGTAAAAGTATATCCTGACATCTAGCGAATAAATGTAAGGCGATAGTGCTAAAGAGATGTTAGGCTTATATAAATTATCGTTAACAGTTATATTTTTAAAAAATTATTTTTATGACATTTTCGTAATAATAGAACAGACTGTTGGAGAGCTGGCTGATCATAGCTCTATAGCATAGAATAATTCATTCACGATTTCTTTAAACTTTCATGTATACCAAAGTGCAGTTCTCTGTTGATTGAATAAAAGGACATAGGCCTACTTACTTAAACTTACTTTATTACATAAACGTTATAAATAGCAATTTTACAAGTACGACTGTTATTTGCAATTTATCATAAGCCTAAAAGCTATTTAGCTGCATCACGTTAAATTGTATTCACTAGATGACAGGAGATACTTTCTAAAACTTCCGCTGGTTTTTACTGTAGCGAAACACTTTAATCGTCGCCATTTGTGCTGAATGCTGATGTCAGTTTAAACAAGATTATGGAGAAATTCGACTGTAATGCCAAACCTGGTTTGATTCTATAACTCTGTGCATATAATTTAGTGGACAAACACATTTAATTAACGTCAGCTAAGTAAATGAGAGAGTTGCTAATATAATAATTGTGGTTTGATCTTAATGTTTAATTACCCGTAGACGATGGCTGGATGTCCTTAGACGCAGTTCCTTGTCATGTATCGTTCTGTGTAACTTGTTCTTTAAAACTCTTTGGTCTACATTTGTAAACAATTCACGTAAAGTAGCACAGTTAAGCGGTAATTTCGCAGTGTAGCGTTCTTAGGTAATCCCGTAGTTTAGGTTGGTAAATTATTTCATATGGTGAATTTAAAATGGAAGCTGGTTGATGAAGTTAAGTTTTTGATTCAGTAGAAGCTAGATTGATGAACACGCAACACATAGCAACACTGTGACATAGACGGGGGTGAAGTAAGTCTCGGCTGCCCCACTTTAGAGCAGGTGTGTGTATGTGGGCTCTAAGCCTCTAACATGTAAATGAAGTGAAACATGCAAGTAATCTGCGAATTATAGTGAATGAAATTTTGTCAACAAGAGTAATAAATTTAACTGAAGTAGTTGAGCTGCACTGCCTTTAGGTGCATCTGCAGTGTTTTGAGTGAATTTGCAGTGTTTTAAGTGGAGCTGCAGTGTATTTCCGCTACATTTTAGAGCTCTAGACTGTTCCACGATTCTCTAAACCTCCAAATGATGCCTGTTATTTGTCACCATTATTTATTGCTTGGGATTGGATACATGCATAACACCAAGTAGTGCTGGATTCATCTGGTGAATTGTAAAAGTGCATGGTGTCTCTGGAAAACAGGGAAAACTCAGGGAATTCCTTCACTCTGGAAAACTCAGGGAAAACTCAGGGAATTCCTCCAGCACTCAGGGAATTTGTTCAGATCAATTATTTAGTCCATGTTTTGCGTGATTTCTTTGTGTAATAGATTAGGAGGTCTATGATTGTATAGTAGCAGAATGTGAGTATATAGCATTGCTGCAGGTCTTGCTAAAACTTCCACAGAAATAGCAGCATTGGTGCTCCTTTTCTACTCCTCTATAGGAGAGGCATGCCAGTTTCTACCTATATTTACCCATTTTGCAGGTGAGTTGGCCAGGGCCCGAAGTTGAACATGCTTAAGGGACTGAGCAGAAGGAGCAGATACTTGGAGGGAATTTACAAATATAGGTCCAGCAATTTATAGACTACTCATCCTGTTATAATTTTTACTGTGAAGGTCCTTTCTTTGATGTCCCACTATTTGGGCAGATTATATCATCCAGACGGCAGTCACAGTTCATTTAATCTGCTGCTCCAATTACTCCATGGGGTGTAATTATAAAAGGCCGCATTGAATTACATTGGAAACTGCAGAAGGGTCAAATCTTTGATGTAATCCGAAGCTTTTACAAAAGGCCATTCACTAGGGTTATTATATTATATATATATATATATATATATATATATATATATATATATATATATATATATATATATGGAGATATATGTATGTATTGTATATTTATACGTATATAAACATGTGTAGGGATGTATGTGACATAGATCAGTTTCAAAACACACATAATCTTATATTTTTATCCAAAAAGTACAAAATGTACGCAATACCGCTCGACGACCAACCGATGCCGTTGCTGTGCGCGGAACTATCCGGGGTGGACCTAATGATCTCCGGACGAAAATATCATCATACGACATAACAACATCATCCGTTCTGCAGAAATTTCTGAACTGATGGGATCAATAAACTAGTTGGGAATCTGGTGGGTGGGCATAGCGTGATTGCGCGAGCCTGCCACTGGTGACTCTTCTAGTGAGCGATGTTATCATCCGACAAAGTACTCTGTACAAAACATCATTTAACTTCTTGAGACTACACTACGCGCTCTCGTGCAAGACTTGTCTTGATTAAAGCGCGTTACAAATGTCTAATTGTATTGTATTGTAATAATATAAAATATCGCTCATTAAGGGGGTTCCGTTGTTAACCCTTTGGAGGTGAGGTGAAGCATTGTAACGTTTGAGGTGAGGTGGGGTCTGACATACCCCAATACATAATTATAATTACTTGCAAGTCGCAATATCAACTACATAACATAAATTGTGAGCTAAACTATAGTTATGTAACCATTTATCGGCTAAACTGGTGATTTTCTGGAACAAATAACAGTTTTCAATCATAATTGATGTGGTCAGCGTGGTGGCGCTCAAAATTAAAGCGGCCCTTTGCAATGGCATCGAAACATGTAACATTTGGGAACACGTGACATAATACCCGTAATAATGGATCAATTTTGCATCGATGCAACACTATATGCAGTAATATCTTATAATCGCACAATTTTTTCGGCACTGTGCCGTTACTTTTTTAATTTTTAATTCTTTCAATTACTGAAAAACACGGATTGCTTTAGCTATATAGCAGAGTAAGCTATGCTATATAGCTAAAGCAATCAGTGTTGTTCAGTAATTGAAATACATGTAATTGAATTACACTTTCTGTAATTGTAATTGAATTACTTTTAAAGTTCAGTAATTGTAATTCAATGACAATATTCATGTAATTTGAAGTGTAAATTACGAATTACTTTGATAAAGTCGGCAACAATGCCAGTCTGCCGGGTTGACCTAGGCTACCCTTTTAATTGAATAAACTGCTCTGCATCATGACTACATGGCGACATAATTGTCAACATTATTCTATCCTTACACCCCTCTTACAACCTTACAGCACACTTTGATAGACCCCAAGTGCAAGGGTTTACTAATAACTACAACTATCAGACTATCCATGCACTCATTATTAGCTAGCCTACTGCGGCTGCCTACAGATAAGAGCTTCCATCTTGACTTCTTGAGCGTCTCTTTAGCACTGCTGGACAAATTGACTCGCCCAGGCGCAATCAACTAACAGACTCTCATTTTGAAACACTTATACTCTAAGAATCAAATAAACTCTATTGTTAACTTGTTTTAATGGATCACAATTATAAGCCTTATTTCGGATACTTAATAAACTTACAAAACAATTGAAGGTAGATTATAATTTACAGGCCATTGGCCCACTGGATGTTTTAGTTTTAAAATAGAGTAAATTAAAAATAATAGAAAAAATTCTAAATCATTTGCAAATTTTAAAGAAATAATTGAAAATTAATAGGTACTTGAATTACAATCAAAATATAATTGTAATTTAATTCCTACACAATCCAGTAATTGTAATACAAATACATTTACAAGCATGTAATTGCAATTATGATTGAATTACGTGCAATGTAATTTATACAACACTGAAAACAATGATCAACAATAACTTTAAATGACACATCAAATTAATAAAATAAAAATAATCAGTCTGCTCTGCAAATCATTAATTTTTTTTCAACTATGTCATCAGCAGTATTGGTCAACTCCTGATCGGTGGTGATCGACTCCGACTCAGTCTCTTTGAACTGTGCCGATTTCAATAGCTGGTGACCTCCAGTGATACGATCCCTAGCGTTACCAAACCACACAGCCAACTCGTCCACAACCAGTTTCTTCATACTGTCCTTGGTAGCAATATTTTGCCTTACAGCACCTGAATTTTCACACATGAAACCTTTAGATTAAAAATAACAAGTTACAAATCTTGAACAATAATTTGACGTGCTCTGATTTGTATTGTAAAATGATATTATTTCAACAATTCTGTCTAATATTAAATGGCAATATTTACAGACACTGTCTGGATTGTCTTAATTTACAAAGTTCGAATTTAGAAAAGTCAAAACAATCTCGACTTTGTCTTAGCCTCAAAAATGCAATACGGTTTTAAAGGTTAAGCACTTAATAAAGCACGGTTGGTAGACTATTGATTTTTTATTGAGACAAGCATAGTCCCCATCGTTATTCACGAGTACTTGTATCTAAACAATTAAAACGAAGAAGCAAATCAAAGCAGTTCTATCTTAACAAGAGACATTGAAAAATCTTCAGATGCTGCAATTTGACAAAAAAATTATAAACATGCTGGCCTTTAAGTTAAATGTCGATTTTTTTTATAAATATTTGCCATCAACACAAATAACTTATGTAAATATGTACACATCATCTAACTTTATGGACACAAATAAATAGAATTTAATACAACCTATAAACAGGAAGATAAAAATTGCATGCCCAGAAATTAAGAGCGAATCATACATGAGGCTTTAAAAACCATATCAACAGTAAAATGACTCACAAATGCTTTTATCGTTGAAGTGTCAAGCACCTTGTCCTCCATGCTCATCAGCTCAGTTTCGATGGGAAATTGCATGCCCTCACGCAGCTCCGTAGCCACAAATCTGCCTGGAGTATTCAGTTGCCTCGAAATCGACTGCAGCAGAGATGAATGTAGTTTCTTTGTTTGTTGCAAGTCCTCCAGACTGGCCAATATCTTTATCATCAGTCTGCTATTAAGATCGCCACCTACAAAATCAAGTCTACACAGTAACCATCATACTTTTTTTATGAACAATACAATATGGTGACCAAACCAATCTTCAAAACACATCAAATATATGCATAGGGATATTAAGCGGCACTGTGCTAGATCTAAGTAAGACCCACATCAGAAATCTCCAATAACAAATGAGTAAATTTTGTTGACAAGCAAATCACCTCCGATTCACTTGTGACATTGGTGATATACAAATTCCACAGTAACATGTGTGTATTATCAGTAAGTGATTAGCTGTAACACAAAATTGTGTTGACACTTTTGATCACAATGCAACACCTATGACATTCCTCAACGTTAGGACACTAAATTGATATTTATAATTTATGAATTAATAGGCTAATTCACTGATTATTGGTACTATGTGTCAACACACTTAACAGGCTCACAGGATAAATATATTCAACAGCTTATTATCTATGGCAAACAGCAGTAACAACAATTTGATAATTTACAGAACATTCACAATGATCACACAACTACTGAATCATTAAAAACTTATAGAAATTAAGCAACACAATTATTCTTTATAACAAATCAAATGTGTTGCCACTAAAATAGATAGTTTTTAATAATCAATATAGACAAGAAATATATGTTGACTGATATCAAATAAAATTCGATGATAAAAGGGAAATATTGATAATATCCAAATACCGCTGTAAAGATGACCTTTCAAAGAGCTTATTAGGATCAAATTGGTACCATTGCTTCAGTATTCAACACGTACCAGTTGTTTGAGTGACTGGCGTCTTTGAAGCGACAGGAGGCATCAAAGATTGTGGTGTCGCATCCTGGCAAACTTCACCAGACGGTGTTCCGAATTGCCTGGATGACTGTCTGGACGACTCAGCAATTGGCAAAGCCTGCTGCACAGCGTTCGCTAATGTAACATAAAACTGCTTATTTACCGACATCAAGTACGGCATTCATGACATTATAATAATTTGGCAAAGTGAACTACGGTTTGTATATTGACAACAATCATTTAAGTTTTGTGTGTGTTTTGTTGTATTTGCAGGTGACGAGATTATTTCTGGCCAATTGTATGTAAAAATATTTATTTACTGGTAAAAAGTAAATTTTTGGCTCGACTGCTGTTGGCTTTGACAGGTGTTATGATTAAGTAAGTTTTGTTTTAGCCCGTCTTCCTCGCTTCTCTCACATTCGACCTTCATGACTGAGCATTTACATTGGCTTCCCCTCATCGCCCGAATTCGGTTCAAAATTCTATTTCTTACATCCAGAGTGCTCTTAGGTCTGGCCCCTCGCTATCTTTGTGATTCAATTCGCCGACCCCTTTCGGCTGCCTCTGGTCGCTCACTCCGCTCCTTAGACCGGCATGACCTTCTCGTACCTCGGTCGCGGACTGCTACTGCCCAGCATCGCGCTTATGCATCTGTTGGTCCTATGCTCTGGAATGACCTTCCCTCTACCACTCGATCTGTGATCTTAACTGGGGGTATTTCGGCCTCTTCTCGTTGTCTTAAGACGTTTCTTTTTCGCAGAGTTCTTCGCACTGGGAGCGCTTCTGATTGGGTATTACTGTGAGAAGCTGCTTTATAAAATTCTAAATACAATACAATACAATACAATAAATTCAGTGCCTGCGCTTGAGCTACGGTTTTACGTGGTGACCTTCTTCTTTCGATTCTGCGGCGTCATAATCATATAATCATAATCATATAATAAACAAAAGCCATGACTGTGTAGGGCCTAACTGTCGAATCTAATGCTCTAATATTCCGAACGTTGAGCTAATTAAATACACAAAAAGCAAGTTATACTATCAGGCGAGAAACACCGCCACTGCTCTTACTTTTACAGTGCTAGTCCCAAGCCTAGAGAAATGAGGAGGGTGACGGTAATCATCGTTGTAATGATAGAGTGTCGTTAAACATCAAATAACTAACTAATTATTCGCAAAAATTACACCGACGGCAACGTCCGTCGTGGCCAAAAGATTCCGTGAATCACTAGATGCGCAAGGTTCAACCAGACATTTTATGATGACATTAGGCTGACGATAGATGTATCTGATGTATCAGTGCATAGTCTGTAGACATTAATTTCAGAAAATATGTCCGTAGACATCGAGACACAGATCGTCATTGATTAACCGTTCGATTAAAGGCGACCTTACCAAAGCACCAAAATGCTCGTCTTAAACACCTTTAACAAGGCATATGCTGACGCTATAAATGCAGCAACAGTTTATGCAAAAAATAATTTTTTTTTTTTTTTTTTTTATGAAGATCTCAAAAAAGGGTCACAATCGATGGACAGCGAAAGAAATACATGGAGGAATCAAGAAAGAATGGAAAATAAATGGAAAAAGAAGGCTGATGATCGTTCAACAAAACAAAATCAGCAACAATTACCAAGAAAAATGAAGAGTCAAGAGATTCATATCTCAAAAAAATCAAAATTGGATACACAGCCAAATGAAGCAATCACAGGAAAAATGAATAAATATGAGGTAATGAAACCAATAGTAACTGATAATTCTACTGTTGAAATACAATCTTCTGTAACCCAATGTGAGGTAATGCAGTGTAATGATATGCCATTAGTTGGAAATTCAGTTGTTTCACAGCCAAATGAGGCAATCATAGAAAAAATGAATCATTGTGAAGTTGTGAATCAGTTAGATACTGATAAAACCACTATTAATTCTACTGTTGAAATACATTCTGAGGTAATGCAGTGTAATGATATGCCATTAGTTGGAAATTCAGACGTATCACAGTCAAATGAGGCAATCACAGAAAAAATGAATCATTGTGAAGTTGTGAATCAGTTAGATACTGATAAAACCACTATTAAGTCTACTGTTGAAATACATTCTGAGGTAATGCAGTGTAATGATATGCCATTAGTTGGTAATTCAGTCGTTTCACAGTCAAATGAAGCAATCATAGAAAAAATGAATCATTGTGAAGTAAATTTAAATGATGCTGTAAATCAATCATTTGCACAAGCTAGCATAGTTCATGATGTAACAATTCGGAAAAATGTTACTGTAAAACATAATCAATCTCGCCCTACGATGACAGATCAACAACGAGAAATAAACTCCAGAACAGTTTTTGTAGCTGGTGAGCGAGATCAATTGATTAAGCTTTACAAACATAAACCTCGTCTTCTAAATAAGGAGATAATTGATCAGGCTGGTGGTCAAATTGATAAAGTTTATCTTACCAAAAATGGTACCCTTAGAATAATAGCATGTACTAATGCACAAAAAGATAAACTAATGAAACTGAACTATCTTGATAATAAACCAGTCAAAGTAAGCCTACCATATAATTTAACTAGAGTGAAACCTAATTCAAGCAAATCAGTGCCACCAAATAAACAGAAAGTTAATTACTTGGTTAAAGGAGTTATTTATGGATTGCTGGAAGACCAACACAATTTAAATGAAATAGCTAAAGATATCGGTGCTTCTCAAATGTATGCGTTAGGGAACTATGAAACGAGCAATGCTACAGTGGTAGCTTTTAATAAAGACACCATTCTTCCATCAACGATTGAATTTGACAATCGCAAATTCAAAGTTCATTTGTTTATTCCCAAACCAAAACGCTGTGATAAATGTCAGAAATTTGGACATTTGACATTCCAATGTTCAAAAGAGACCATTTGTAGCTATTGCAGTGGTCGTCATGAATTTAAAGAATGTAACTCAATTACTCAGAAATGTGCTAATTGTGGACAGGCTCATAGCGCTGCGTTTAGAGGATGTCCTCAATATATCGAACTGCAAAAAGCATTAAAGATAAGAGCAGAAGAAAATATAACACTAAATGAAGCCATTCAAAAGGTTAAAATAAATCAGCAAGTTTGACAAAATGCATAAAGATCTTATTGTAAATTTAAATCAAGGAACTAACTGCCCTACAGTTAATAATGTAAACATTCAAACCTATGCTGATAAACTGAAATCCAGTAATGTTAATCAGTTATGGCCATCCCTTGCATCGTCATCAACAGTGCAAATCAGACATAATGATCATTTAGAATCAGAAATCGCAATGGAAGACTCCCATACATCGTCATCAACTGTACAACTCAAACATAACGATCATTTAGAACCAGAAATCCCAATGGAAGACTCCACTTCACAAAATGTAATTGAAGCTTTCCTGAATTTTAATGATAAGAAATACTATGCAAGTAACAAGAATAATGTGGACAATAATGATCCAATTATTTCTAGAAATAAGAGATTTGTACTTGGCATTTTAGCAACAATAGATAGTTGTAAAACAAAAGAACAGGCTAAAATGATTATTTGCCAAGCTGCTTCACAACTTATGTTTGAAAATGAGGTCCAATTCAATTGTAATTGTTAGGTATGCTTTAGTTAAATAACAAAGATAAATAATTATAAGTTTCTCCGATCATGACTTTGTCTGTCCTACAATGGAATGCTAATGGCTTAAGGGGTCATAAGGACCAACTTATTAATTTCTTGACTAATGTAATCAACCCACCTGATGTGGTGTGCGTAGAGGAAACACTTCTAAAAGCTAAAACTCAAGCACCTAAAATAAACGGTTATAATGTAATACGTAAAGATTGTACAAGTAATAAAAAGGGGGGTCTTGTTATTTACATAAAAGTGGGTTTAAACTTTACTGTACTTAATACAGAAGAGGTTTTGAATACTGAAATTCAGGGCATTGAGGTTAAAACTATTAATGGTCATTTAAAGATATTTAATACATATTTATCACCTTCACATACATTAGCTAAGGAGGAAATTGCAAAGCTGTTTACACATAAAAGAGCACTTATAGTAGGAGATTTAAATGCACATAGTAAACTTTGGGGATGCCCATATACTAAACCAAGAGGAACAATAATAGAAGAAATATTAGCAGAAAAGGATATGGTTGTACTTAATACAGGAAAAGCAACATATATTACCTCTAATCAGTTAAATAATAACTCAGTTATAGATCTAAGTATTTGTTCCCAAGATATAGCTTTAATTGCTACACATTCTGTTACTAATTATAATATGGGATCTGATCATTTTGCATCCATTACTGTTATTAATGAAGAAAGTATAATAGAAAATAACTTAAGTATGCAATTATGGAAATTGAATAAAGCTGACTGGAAAAATTATAAAGAAGCTAGCAACTTAGCATTCACAAATGAAATTCTAGTAAAAACAAATATAAATGATAAATATAATGATATACTGGAGAGTATAAATACCTTAGCTAATCAATCAATACCTCGTAAAAGCCAAATTATAAGGAATAATAAAAAACATAAGAAATTTAAACCTCTACCATATTGGAATAATAAATGTAATGAAGCTGTTTATAAAAGAAATCAAAGTAGAAACAAAATGAAGAAAACAAAGGAACTAAATGATTATTTGGAGTATAAAAAGCAAGAAGCTATAGTTAAAAAAACCCTCAAGGCAGAAGCAAAGTCCAGCTGGCAGGAGTATTGCTCTGGACTTACTAATCAAACGAAATTAGGATCAGTATGGAACATGGCTAGGAAAATGAATGGTATAACAGCTTACGCATCGATTCCTACTCTTAATGATAATGGGTTATTAGCTGAATCAAACCAAGATAAAGCAAATTTACTAGCCCACACTTACGAAAAAACTAGTAACTCCAAAAATTATAATAAAAACTTCTTAGATCATATTAAAAATAATAACTTAGAAAATAGCCATATCATTAATGAAAATAACAGTAATGAAGAAATAGAATTAATGAACAAAATGTTTAGTTTGAATGAACTAAAACAAGCAATCAAATCAGCAAAAAATAATAAATCACCAGGAGATGATAGGATACCATACGAATTGCTGAAAAATTTACATAAAAATGCATTAAAAACTCTATTGAGTTTTTATAATAATGTATGGATTGAGGGAAATACGCCAAGTGATTGGAATCATGCCATTATTTTACCCTTACTTAAACCTAATAAGGATGCAGCAAAACCAGAATCCTATCGACCAATTTCATTAACAGCGACCTTATGCAAAGTTATGGAAAAAATGGTTGCGAACCGTCTCCAGTGGTACTTAGAAAAAAATGATATATTTACAAGGAATCAATCTGGTTTTCGTAAGCATAAAAGCACAATTGATCAGATCCTTAAATTGCAGGATACTATACTTAAAAAATTAAAAAATAAAGAACATGTTTTGGCAGTATTCATTGATTTTGAACGTGCTTATGACATGCTACATGTACCTACACTTTTACAAAAACTACAGAAATTAGGAATAGTTGGAAATGTAGCTAATTGGGTTAAAAGCTTTTTATTTAACAGAACATTTCAAGTAAAAGTTGGAACTGAATTATCCGATAAACTATTACAGCAAAATGGGACTCCGCAAGGTTCAGTAATTTCTCCATTATTGTTCTTAATAATGATTAACGATATTCCTTCAGGTCCGGAAGGTGTTAACATGTCACTCTTTGCAGATGATAGTGCAGTTTACATAGGACATAAGAAAACTAAAACTTTAGTTAACAAAATCCAACAATCCATTGATAAAATAAATAGCTGGTGTAACCAAAATGGGTTTAAAATATCTGTAGCCAAAACTGTAGGAGTTCTATTTACTAATAAAAAACAATTACCAATAATAAACATTAAAATTGATCACGAATTGATTAAAATAGAAAATAAGGCTAAATTTCTAGGAATGATATTTGATAGGAAATTAAGTTGGAAACCCCACATAGAATATATAATCGAAAAATGCAAGAAAAGATTGAATCTCATGAGAGCGGTTTCAGGTTGTAATTGGGGAGCTTCAAAGAAATCTCTATTAGCAATATACAAAGCACTAATACGTTCAATATTAGATTATGGAGATGTGGCATATTCTTCAGCTAGTCAATCGTTGTTAAATAAACTATGTACAATCCAAACTGAAGCCTTAAGATTATGTTGTGGGGCCCCTAGGAAGACAGCAACTTCAGCTCTACAAAACGAATGTGGGGAAGTACCCCTCCATATGAGAAGACTATATAACTCCAATAAAATGGGAATTAAAATAATAGGAGTAAAGGATCATCCCTGTAAAATGGCTTTCCAGCAACATTGGACAGATATTCATAAAACACCGCAAAACAAGAACCATTCTATCCACTACAGAACAAATGAATTCATATCATCTTTAGATACATCTTTTATTGGACCCTGTTTTCCCCAAATCCCCCCTTGGACTAATAAGAAAATAGACATAGACATCAGTCTCAAAAAACAGTTTAATAAAAAAAGAGATAACCCTGAATTTATTAAATTAATAGCACTTCAAATGGTATCAATGTATAGGTCAGAAACTCTGATTTATACCGATGGATCAAAGGCGGAGGAAATAGTTACTGCAGCTTTTACTATTCCAAGTATAGATATAGACAGAAAGTTTAGATTATGTAATGGATCCAGTATCTATGCAGCAGAATTAACTGCAATTAAAGAAGCAGTAACATGGATTCTAAATACTGAGAATAATAAGAACCGTCAATATGTAATACTATCTGACTCATTAAGTGTACTTACCTCTATTAAGGAAAACAAATCTGACTCCAGACCCAATTTGTTTAATGAACTGATGATGCAATTAAACAGTTTGGAATCTAATCAAATTAAAATGGTATGGATTCCAAGCCATGTAGATATTAAAGGTAATGAAAGAGCAGATAAATTAGCAAAGGAAGCACTTAGTTTAGATAATATTAATTCCACAAATTACTTAGAAATACAAGAGATGAATACTTTTATTAAAGATTATATAATAAATAAATGGCAAATAGATTATAACATTCATGATAAAGGAAAATTCTATAAATCCATATGCCCACTGGTATCTACAAATATAAAATTTTCTGATCCATATAGACATAAAGAGGTGCAAATTGGTAGATTGAGGCTTGGTGTTGCCATTACTAATAAAAGACTATTTCAAATGAGAAAACACCCTACTGGGTTTTGTGATACATGTGAGGTAACGGAAAGTATAGAACATATTCTATTGGAATGTAAAAAGGAAAATATTTCAACTATATTAAAAGAAAAATGTAATAGTTATAAATCAGAATTTAATTTAAAATCTCTGCTTGATATAGGATGTTTGCAGAGTACAGTATATAATCTTATTAAAATCATTAATAAAGGAAAAATATTATAATTATTATCATAATTATCAGTATCATATCAAATCTACTACAAACATATAATTTAACACATTACTTGTGATTTAAATACCAATTAAAACAAGACAAGTGTGCTTATATGTGTAATTAAGGATCATTTGATTATGATGATTAATAATTTTATTAAATTTTGTAATAATACTGCTTTGTTATATAGAAAAATGATGAATGACATGTTTAAGTTTTCTGTTATGTAAATATTTGTTAAGATGCATTCTTGTAAATAGATGTATGTTATAATAAAATGTGTATACAGTATGTATATATATATTACACATTTGTGCTGAATTTATGTTTACAAATAGCATTACATGTTATTATAGAAATATTAGAAATACTGTAGTAAATTTGTAAACATATTTCAAAAGAGCTGATACAGCCAAAAAAGAACTGATATAGCCCAAAAAGAGCTGATATGGCCAAAAAAGAGCTGATATAGCCAAAAAGGAGCTGATTTTGCCAAAAAAAAAAAAAAAAAAAAAAAGAAGAGAATTACAGTCAAAAGAGCCAATGGGCCAAACAATGGAAATACAATACTAACACAAAGACGTCGACGGCCATAGTAGCCAAAGGATGTCGTTAAACAATTGGAATCATCATCAGCAAAAAATAATTTTTGTTGGCGGAAACGGTCTATGTTGTCATAAGCTGCCGTAACTGTCTATCCATCCATCCATTATTTGATTTTATCTGTTTTCGCTCTCGTTCAGAATCGTACATTTTAAAAATTTAAAGAAGTTTAATGCGTCGTAAAAACTGGATTTTGTTGACATGGTAAAATAATGAACCAAGTTACGAACGAATCGCTATGCAAGTAGGCTGCCTCTCGTTACTGGCTAAATGTTCTACTCTTCTTCCTCTCAACTTGATCTTCCTCCGTGGATGAGCATAGCACACAGATAGAGTAGCTGCTGTTCAAAGCTGAACCCATATTTCAGGCCACACAGGCTTTGGGTCACCAGAGCATGACAGGGTCGGAGTAATTCAAGAGAAGCAGCCATGGGTATAAAGTGTTACCAGCTGATTTCTATCACCTTAAATTCTGTTACTGAGTAACAGAAGGTTCTTAACGTGCAACGATAACTTAGCCTACTATAACACGCAGTGCCAACAGTGCCACGTAGTGCCAGTCCCAAGCCTAAAATGGAGGATGGCGACTTCAACGGCCCTGATAGCTATTAGAAATCGCTGAACACTTAGGCCACTGCTGAGCGTAGCGATCATGTTTCAAGGGAGTAGATATAAAGTGAGGCTTTCAACTCAGTGCCACTCCTTTGGAGTGATTTTGAGAACATTGCCACTCCCCTATAGCGATTTGGGGGACATTGCCCCCTTCCCAAGGGGTTTGGGAACATTGCCACTCCTCTGGAGCGATTTGAAGACATTAGCCCGCTCCCCAAGACCGATTCTGAGGCTTTGAACTCAGTGTCACTCTTTAAGAATGATTTGAGAACATTGCCACTCCCCTAGAACGATTTGGGGGACATTACCCTTTTCCCAAGGGGTTTGGGGACATTGCCACTCCTCAAGACCGATTTGGAAACATTAACCCGCTCCCAAGACCGTTTTCAACTCAGTCTAGCGCTTCATTAGTTAACAATCTATCACAGTAAGCTTTAAAACCTAAACGGTGGTCTTGTAGTTCAACGAAGTCAGTCCTTGTTCAATTGCTAATAATACAGCAGCACATCCTAATTCATAAATTATGCGGCAGGCAGACGGCCGCTAGGCTGCATGCATACGCCGGCTGAAGCTGCGGTAGATAGCCTAAGCTTCAACAGCAGCGTAAAGCCACCGTCGTTGCAGCCTGACCTGGTTAGCCATCTTAACGGTAAGTCGTGTCTTTGTAAAGTAATAATCCTTTTGATAATATAGTGAATTCTAGACCTAAAACACTGATACGCTGTCATCGTAAACAGACTTGACTCAGAATGGTTTTAGCATACTGAAAAACGTTATCTGACCACTGTTTCTGCGTGTTTAAGAAACGATTTTTGGCCATCCGAAAGCTGACCTAGATAGGCCTATATACTGCATGGCTAAAATGGCGGCTCAACGGGTGATTATGCCTATGTATCTGCACATTTAACGCTGAAAATAAAATTCAAGTTCATTATACCTTCATACTATTTATTTGCGGGTGCTCAATAGTGTAATGGTAAGCGTTTTTACTATCAGACAAGAGGTTGGGGTTCAAATCCTCGGGAGGACAAATATCATCATCGAGATCATCATCATCCTCATCATCATCATCAGTTTTCATCAGTACGTCTATCATCGATGTCGTTGTCATCATCATCATCATCATCATCATCATCGTTGTCATCATCATCATCATTATCATCATCATCATCATCATCATTCATCATCATCGTCCATCATCTTCATCATCATCATTGTCATCATCATTATCATCATCGTTGTCATCATCATCATATCATCATCATCATCGTCGTCGTCATCATCGTTGTCATCATCGTCCATCATCTTCATCATCATCGTTATCATCATCGTCATTATCGTCATCGTCGTCATCATCATAATCATTAAAAATGTATTTGAATTACAATTCATCATCATCATCTTCGTCATCATGCTTGTAATTGTTGTGGAAATTATATTTAATAATTAATTATATTTATTACTAAAAGTGAGCAGAATAAATCTCACTTAATTTAGAGATCCCAGTTTGGCAGTCTACCAAGCTGGAGATCTAGAACTGAATGTTTTTAAATGAGTAACTTTATGTATTTGAGAGGCAAACCGTTTGCAACTGAACGAGTAAATAATATTACATTGTTTATGCATTTTATTTGTATTATCGATGTTTTACAGGTTAGGCCATTGGTTTCATCATCATAACAAGTGCTCATACATACACACATAAACTGAATATATAGGTCACCGGCTACATCGAGTGAAACCTATGACCTACTTCCCGTCTCATGGATGAGACCGAATATAGGTCACCGGCTACTCGAGTGAAACCTATGACCTACTTCCCGTCTCAGCATGAGACCGAATATAGGTCAAGGTCACCGGCTACATCGAATGAAACCTATGACCTACTTTTGGTCTCATGGATGAGACCGAATATAGGTCAGAGGTCAGCACCGGCTACACAATTTTCGAATGAAACCTATGACATACTTTTGGTCTCATGGATGAGACCGAATATAGGTCAGACTGCTATACGGCGAATCTCAGCATGTCGCTTTACAATTTTGAATGAAACCTATGACCTACTTTTGGTCTCATGGATGAGACCGAATATAGGTCAGACTGCTATACGGCGGATCTCAGCATGTCGCTTTACAATTTTGAATGAAACCTATGACCTACTTTTGGTCTCATGGATGAGACCGAATATAGGTCAGACTGCTATACGGCGGATCTCAGCATGTCGCTTTACAATTTTGAATGAAACCTATGACATACTTTTGGTCTCATGGATGAGACCGAATATAGGTCAGACTGCTATACGGCGAATCTCAGCATGCCACTTTACAATTTTAAATAAAATTATTTTGTAAAGAATATTTTCAGATAAATATATGAGTATATGAAACATCTAATTAGTGTAATGTATTGTATGGGTATAGCCTTACCAGTTAAAGTCGTCTGTTGCCACGAGTATCTATGAAAATGAAGGGTATAAATGTTTGTTCTTGGCTAACAATTGGCACCAAAGATATAATATGCGGAAAGAGCTGTATCAGCAGTTACTGTAAAATTCATTTGGCCCGTTTGCGAAAAAGCCCAGGAACAAGACCTTGTAAGTGCTGTGGAAAGGCAGTAAAAACTGCTATAGCGCTCTGCCTGCTTTGCGGATACCAGATGGCCAGGACGAAAATGTTGCGTGATGAATACCGCATTTTTCAGGACGAGTGCAGAAGGTTAGCTGCTATTAACCTGTGAGTAAATATAAATAATTAAAGAAATATTTGTATTGAGTATATATAAAAAAATTTGAGAAAGTTTCTTTTAGTATATATATAAAATAATAGAAAAGTTTCTTTGAGTATATATAAAACAAACAATTGAAGAAATATAACATATAGGAATATACAACGTTAATCAATGGCATTGTCTATGGATGAGTACATTGAGCAGCTGCTAGCTGAGTTTAACGGGCCTCCAGCTCTCCGGAAGATTATACGGAACATTCTTGATGAGCCTATCCCGCAGGCAACCAAACGACGCTTGTTGAACCCGCTTCTCCCGAGACCAATTCCTCCAGTGCGAAAACAAAGAGGTGTAAAACGAAAAGCCCTTCTGGCAGAGTTCGATCCCCTCCTATCTAAGAAAAATAAAGACGGTCCGCCACCATTTCAACTATACAAAGAGTTTACTAATCAGCTTAGAGACTATCGTGCGAATGTTCCTCATGGTCATGGGTTAGAGGGAGACGCGTTGACTTTCTTGAGTGCAATGCAGCCGGGCATCGAGGCACAGCTCAATGAACAGCTTTTCAGGCAGCACGGTGTGAAATACTCACAAGTGTTAACGGTTGAGTTGGAAAAGTTGGCGTTCACTGTTGATAATGTGTATGACGACAAGGATGCCCCTGGCACCGTCACCACCACCGCTTACTTTCGGAGTAAACCAGAACCCATCACCAATGCGGGCAACATCAAAGGAGTTGTGCAAGCGGCCAAAGCCGAAGTCTTAAAACACCTTGAGTCGTATACTAAAGAGGGTTCAGGCTGGAGGTTAAAGCGAGTTATGGCACTAGATATTTGTATTGCGAAATATCAACCATTCCGAGGTAAGAGTTACTTCCCAACACCTAAATACATACCTCCTCGCACAGTTATAAATGTGAAGAATGAGGACAACCGCTGCTTTGAATGGGCAGTCCTTAGCGCCTTATATCCAGTTCAGCATGGGCAACATCCGGACCGGACAACTAAATATCGTGCTCACCTCAAAAAGCTGGATTTCACTGGAATCAAATTTCCGGTAGAGGTAAGTGACATCGATAAATTTGAGCGACAGAATCTAGCCGTATCGGTAAGCGTGTTCGGATGGGATCGTGGTTTGTATCCGATCCGTGTATCAAACCAGAACACAGAACACAATGTTGACCTTCTACTACTATCCGACGGTGAGAACCAGCATTATGTCTGGATTAAAGACCTAGCCCGAATGCTGTATAAAAATAATAAACATGAACACAGGAAGCACCCATGTCGTCGCTGTCTACATGTCTTCTCTAGGCAAGACTTGTTGGACTCCCACATCAAAGATTGCCGCGGTATTAGCAAGAAACCACAGCGGATTGTGATGCCTGAAGAAGGTAAAAATATACTCAAATTTCAGAATCACCACAAACAGATGCGAGTTCCATACATTATTTATGCTGACTTTGAAGCACTAAATATCCCAGTCAAAGACCTCGAAGAAACTAATACCAGACTCATTGCCGAGCAGAAACCATGCAGCTTCTGTTACATAGTGGTTCGTAGTGATGGTCTCTCATACAAACCCGTACTTTATCGCGGAGAGAATGCTGTAGAGGAATTCCTTCATCGCCTACAAGGTGAGTTAGCTAATATACAACAAAATCTGGCTAATGCAGCGAAGATGGTCATGACTGAGACTGATCACCAATCATTTCGTGAGGCTACTAATTGTCACATCTGCGGAGCATGTACTTTGTTAGAAAACAAAGAAACTTTGTTTTTAGACAAAGTCCGCGATCATTGTCATATAACTGGTAACTTTCGTGGAGCAGCTCATAATGCATGCAATCTCAAGCTTCGCATATATCCAGACAAATGCAAAGTGCCAGTGGTCTTTCACAATCTTCGTGGCTATGACAGCCATTTGATTATGCAAGCAATGAGTGGCTACGAGGCTGAGAAAATCACCTGCATCCCAAATAATATGGAGAAGTATATGACATTCAGCTTAGGTCAGCTGCAGTTCATCGACAGTCTCCAGTTCTTAAATAGTTCGTTGGACAAGTTGTCAAGCAATCTATCACTGGATGATCTAAAAATCACAGCCTCCAAGCGACACATAGTTTAAAACTAGATTTATTGCGGCGAAAAGGCGTTTATCCCTATGAGTATATAGATAGCTACAGTCGTTTCGAAGAAGACCAGCTCCCACCTAAGGAGGCATTCTACAGTAAGTTAACCAGAGAAGACATTTCAGACACTGATTATCAACACGCCCAACAAGTTTGGAAGGAGTTTGACTGTAAAACCATGGGTGACTACCACGACCTGTATCTCCGCACGGATGTGCTTCTACTAGCTGATGTTTTCGAAACTTTCAGAGCCACATCGATGAAGCATTATCAGCTAGACCCAGCATACTATTTCAGTCTACCTGGAATGGCTTGGGATGCATTGTTGAAAAAGACAAAAGTCGAACTCGAACTGTTGACCGACATCGACATGCATTTATTCTTTGAAAGAGGTCTTCGAGGTGGAGTATCGATGGTATCCCAGAGATTCGCAAAGGCCAACAATCCACAATGCCCTGACCACGATACCACGAAGCCAAACAACTGGATTATGTATCTGGATGCAAATAACCTGTACGGATGGGCTATGCAACAAATGCTACCAGTCGGCGGATTTAGTTGGTGTGAAGATTCGCCAGATTTTCTAAACGAAATACTGGCAACACCGGACGACGCCCCCGAAGGATTCTTACTCGAAGTGGACCTTGAATACCCGGAACATCTCCATGACGCCCACAACGACTATCCATTAGCCCCAGAAACCCTATCTGTCCGAGAAGATTGGTTGAGCGACTATCAGAGCTTGCTCGTGAAACAGTTGGGATGCAAGTTCACAGATTGTGTAAAGTTGGTTCCCAGCCTACGAAAGAAGGAACGATATGTGGTTCATTACAGAAATCTCAAACTATATCATTCGTTGGGCATGCGAGTCAGCAAAATTCATCGTGCTGTTAAATTTCGACAGGAAGCCTGGATGAAGCCGTACATCGAGATGAATACAGAGTTAAGAGCCAAATCAACTTCTGACTTTGAGAAGGACTTCTTCAAACTGGCTAACAATGCAGTCTTTGGGAAAACGATGGAGAACCTTCGACGCAGAATTAGGGTGGACCTAGTATCAAGTTACAAAGAGGACAAACTTCGTAAATTGATCGCCGACCCAGCCTATCAATCGCATCGCATCTTCAATGGCGGACTTGCTGCAATTCATAGCACAAAAAGCAAACTGAAGTTGAACAGGCCGGTCTATGTCGGCCAGGCAGTTCTAGATCTGTCCAAACATCTGATGTACGACTTCTGGTACAACGATGTCAAAGCGCAGTACGGCGAAAAAGCCCAACTTCTGTATACAGATACCGATAGTTTACTATTTCAAGTAGAAACTCCGAATCCATACGACGATATGTTGGTCAATAAAACTTCGTACGATCTCAGCGAATATCCACGAGATAGCCCATACCACAATGTAGAAAATAAGAAAGTGGTTGGAAAATTCAAAGATGAATGCAATGGAGTTCCAATCGCCGAATTCGTGGGACTTCGCCCAAAGATGTATTCGATTCTACAGTCTACTGGATCTGAAATTCGAAAGGCAAAAGGAGTTCAGAGAGCAGTTGTTAAGAAAGATCTACATCACGAGATGTATAAAGAATGCTTGTTTGAGCAAAAACAGATGCGGCACACACAGGTTGCAATTCGAAGTCGTGGGCACGAGATTGGTGTGTACGAGCAAAACAAGATATCCCTTTCCCCACTGGACACAAAAAAGTGGATAGCCGATGATGGGATTACAACAAGGGCATACGGGCATATAGAATTTATCAAAACGATAAATTCGGAATTGATCAAGAAGAAGAAAATATAGCAGCAGAAAATATAGCAGCAGAAGTAGAGCATCGTGTCCAAGTATCACACTCGGAACATCTCAACGAACTTTTAGCTTGAGTATTCTATCAGGTGGCAACTCAGTGTCTATAGGTACCACGAGCAATTCCTCGCGAACAAATCCGCGGCCTGGTCCATCTACTAGATGATACAATGCCGGCTGGTCAGCTTGTTGGACAACATTTGAAATAACATGTATGGTCAACGACCAGTTAGGATCTGTGGCTCGTCTGTTACCACCTTCCAGTTCGCCGGGTGCATACAAGTAACGGACCAGAACATCGTGTCCAAGAATCGGTTCTTTCAGGCCAACAGCACGACGAGCGGGAAGAGAGGGTTTCTGTACTACTCTATCAGCCTTAATGGCTTTAGCCGGAACCATACCATGTTTTCCGAGTAAACGCGTTGGTTCGTTGTTTAGTGCAGCCACAACCTCAGGCAGCCGGCGAACCCATTCAGCCGATCTTTCCGAGGAACCCCGTGCAGCAAGGAGTAATTCTTGTGCGTATTGGGCTCCAAATAATCGCTCTGCCAAAGTCCGATTGAATCGTTCAACTATTCCCTGCTGTCGATGATTTCCAACTTCTCCACGCCTCACTTGCACATCGTGCTTCGTCAGCAATGGTTTAAAGGCGCCCATAAACTCGCGGCCAGGGTCGACCTGTAGGAGTCTAGGCCAAGTCAATGGACCCCGTTTATAAATTCGGCTTAAAGCGGCTGCGACTTCAGAAGCACTTTTATCGACCAACGGTTCAGCCTCTTTGTATCGTGAGGCGACATCAACCAGAGTCAGAGCATATTTGTACTTTTTACGACCAACTTTGTCATGAGGAAGATACAGCAGGTCGGCTTGATGAACGGTGTTAGGCCTATCTTCATCCAACATTGGACGAGGAATTCGTCGTGGTACAGGCTGATAAATTTGCCAAACGGCTTGTTTCTTCAACCATTCACGAGTTTCAGCCGGGGAAACCTTGGCGGCTGAGGCTAATTTTGTCACCGCGGCTTTACCTCGCCAATACCCTTTTGGGCTGTAATATATCGAGGAAAGGTGTTTAGGCATGGTGTTGTAAAAGTTATATTTCTTGTAACGTTATATATTTCCAACAGAGAAGAAAAATTTCATTTACGCAACTCGATTTCATTTACGCAACAAACCGTTCATCGTTTTGCTCTGGCTGCAACACCCATCCCCATCTTCGACTTCGATGACATAATAGCCGATACGAGCCGGGCATCTTTCTTCTCATACTCTGGGATTTCATCATTTAGAGCAATCCTAGATGCAGCTGCAGCCAGGATGTCGTCTGCATGATTTCGCCCAGTTGTATCTTTATGCACAGCATAGGCCACATCGTGATCGAGGCATGCACGGTCGAGCTTGTTAACACCGCGATAGCGTTGCGTCAATCGTTTATCGAGCTTGGTGAATGGTCCACAATAGGAATATTTGCCAGTGTTCTGAAACGAACCTCCTGGATTGTCTTCCGAAGCTGCACCGGGTGGAAGGCTCATATGCATTTCAGGCAGTGGTAGAGCGTTTAGAGCGCTATTTAACAGGGAGCCACCACGAATCTTCCGAGCTTGCGATCTTAAAAATTGAAACTTCTGAATACCACAGTAGTATATAATTAAATCCTTTGGCTCATTTGACCTATACAGCCTTCAATTTCGAAACATTTTACAAATTGAACTTAAAAGAAACCACATTTGTATATAATACCCAAGTTCTCGCTTATGACTCATCGATCTTTTCGAAACTATCGGAATTTCCCGCGGTATGGATAATCTCAACAGCCTTCCGTGTCGGCGTCCCCCACGTCCCCGCATCGCGCGCCGTGCCACCCACGCATCCTGAAACTCCTAGAAATTCCTATAGTTTCGATCAGTCGTCAGTCTCGATGATGAGCCGTCACACGGTCGTTAAGTCTTCGTTATTGACCCATGAATTAAACGACTCAGGGTACCCTAACCATTTAACAAAAGATTTCTTTCCACGTTTCCTGATAACCTTCTCGATTCTAAATATTTCTTGAGTTGTTTTCTGTAGCTCCTTTTCATAAAATGAGCCTTGTATTTCTTCTCCATTATAATCGCTTATCTTATAGGTAGGAGGATCTGTATACTGAACCTGTGTAATTGTGAATAGTTCTTCAGTCCATCTCGCCGTGTATCCTTTTTCAAATGTAGTCTTTTTCTTCGTTATTCTAACTTTATCGCCTACTGAGAACATAGGCTTAATAGGTTCTGAAATCTCAGCACCGTATAAATTTATAAATACAGTCTTTTCATTAACTTTCATACTCGCCTTAGAGGGAGTCATTTTAATGGAAGAATGTCGAGCGTTGTTATAAATGCTAACCATTTCATCCAAAACATTTATATATCTTCTCGTTGAGTTAGCAGAAAAATATTTGTACATCTTTTCTTTCATTGTCCTATTCCAACGTTCCACTACACAAGACTTCTCCTCGTTTTCAGTTGAATACAACTCAACCCCTAAAGACTTTACGTGTTTATTGTAGAATTCTGTTCCTTTATCGACCCAGAGTTTCACGGGTTTTCGTCCGCTGCTCGTAAATATTTTCGTGAAAGCATCATACACAGATACACCGCTCTTATTTTGTAATAGCATTATCCAACCATATCTAGAAAATAGATCGATAACGCATAACAGATATTTCACGCCATCGTTATCTTGAGCAAATGCTTGCATGTCCACCAGGTCAGCAGCCCAAATTTTATCTATACCACCGACGTACACCTTCCTTTTTCTAAAATGCCTTACTACGGGTTTATGTAATTCATCCGCTAGTTCATCAGTCCATTTTAAGCTTTTTTAAACCTAATCCCAAACTCGATTTAGCTGATAATATTGGTTTAACTAAACTCCTCTCTAAACGTTCTCTTAAGCTTGGGTTAGAAATATTATTCAAAGCATTAATCATAGTTCTATCAGCTACATTCCTATTAGCCGTATCGGGGTATTGATTGTAAGCCAAATCGTGAATATAAGCAGCATTATCTACTCTGTCAACGGGTTTAGACCACTCTTTCGGTGTGCCATCGGGATTCAACCGCAAATCTAATCTAGTCCCAGGTCCCGTAAACGAGTGACCAGGTAGATGCATTTCTCCTGGGAATTTAGCCCAAGGCAACTTGATGCCGCTTGTAACCGAATTTAGAGCACTGACAAGGTCGCCTCCATTCGAAGCAGTTCCTTTCACGAATTGAGTCTTAGTAGTTCCACATACAGCGCATAAGCCTCGAAGCATAGGCCTATTATTTTTACTGACGACGTTCTGGTATCTTTTGTTTCCGTTTTTCGTTTACACTTTACGCAATACATTTTAAATACAATCAGATATATTTAAAATGGAAGCTAAAAATTTATCGTGGAACGACGCGTCATCTAATAGATTCAATAACCCTCTTTTACCGAGAAGTATACGAGGTTTAATCGTTGGAAAATCTGGTTGCGGAAAGACGACTTTATTGTTGAACTTACTTTTAAGACCTGGGTGGTTAGATTACGATAATTTACAAATATTCGGTCTGTCTCTCTTTCAACCAGAGTATAAAATTCTGAAAAAAGCATTCGAAGAAAAGCTACCTAAACAAGCCATAATCGGGTTATTCGACTGTCAAGACGAGATCATGAGACAAGATATTCCACCAGCAGTTGTAGTTGAGGAAATGGCTAAACAATTGAATGAGAAATCTGACATATCTACCAAGTTCTTCGAATCAGCCGAAGACGTACCAGATCCGAGAGAATTGAAGCTGGAGAAGAAGAACCTAATGATCTTTGATGATCTACAGCTAGTTAAGCAGAATAAATGCGAGGCCTACTACATCCGAGGAAGGCATAGCAACGTTGACTGCTTCTACCTCGCCCAAAATTATTTCAAACTACCGAGACAGACGATTAGAGAGAATGCAAACTTTATCTGTTTGTTTCCACAAGATCAGAAAAATATTGATCATATATACAACGATCACGCGAGTACGGACATGCCTAAGGATGAGTTTAAGAAACTATGTAAAACAGCCTGGGAGCAACGCCACGGCTTTCTAGTAATAGACCAGTCCAGCAATAAAAATAACGGCAAGTATAGATGCGGATTCGATGAATTCTACATACCGACGACTATTTAAAAAAATATATATTAATATAAAAAAAAAAGAATGGAATCTCTTCTCGTAAAGATATCGACTAACACGGAACAGACGGCTCGTAACACGAGTCCAAAATCGTCGTTCTATATTTTGGTGAGTAAAAAGAACGCGAAGATTAGGACTCAGTTTAATCCTCTAATCGAACTGGACACGAGTAAAAACTACGAAATAGCTCTTATTAATTTAGAAACTTATTTTAGTTTTCCGAATATTGACGCTACAAACAACCATTTCAGATATACACCCAACGCCGATAGAAGATTGACCGAAACCAGAGACCATGAATGGTTTGATGTGTTCATTCCAGAGGGATGTTATGAAATTAATGATATAAACGATTACCTACAGAGAATCATGAAAGAGCGTGGGCATTATAATGATGCCGACTCACAACCTAATATTTCGATAGAACCGAATAGTAATACGTTAAAGTCGGTGCTAACTATTGCGCCGAATTATAAAGTTGATTTTATGTCGGACAACTCTATTAGAACGGTCCTAGGTTTCAATCGTCAGGTATATTCGGAGGGATATAACGAATCCCAACAAATGTGACCGTGCATGGAAAAACCCTCCCAAAGTCGGAAATTTTGAAAAGTCAGTTTAAATTTGTTTTAAATACTACAGTTACTGTTGACTAATGTGGTGAAAAGAGTATATTTGTATCTGTAGAAATGAAAAAGTTATGAATTTTTAAAGAATTTAAGTCTTAGCGTTTTGAGAATTCATTTTAACGAGAAATCGCAAGTCAAAGATTGCCTTCATTGTATGAACGATATAAAAGTGAACAGATTTTTCAACGTAATTTAGTAACGTGTTCTAGATATAAAAACTTCTGCCCTTTCCAATGGTGTCAACGGTGTTTCATGGAAAATTAAATTGAAGCAAAGGGACAGATTTTAAGAGATGCTATATTGCCATAAAATTTAATCATCCCTACAGAGAAATCGCGTTAAAATTGACTTCATTGTATTAATTATGCAAAAGTGAACAGATTTTTCAACGTAATTTAGTAGCGTGTTCTAGATATAGAAACTTCTGCCCTTTCCAATGGTGTCAACGGTGTTTCTTGGAAAATTAAATTGAAGCAATGGCACAGATTTAAATAGATGCTATTTTGTCGTTAAAATTAATTACGCCGATCCCTACAGCAACGGGAACTGAGGTGTGGATATCGAGACATCGTTATTCTCGGCATCAGATTCGTCACTAAAGTCACTGGATTCGTTATTTTTCACATCACAAATGCAGAAGAAGTTATTAATAATATATCGAAAATGTTCCTGTCGACCAATTCTATTCAAAAAAGGCTGTAAGTTCATCTAGGCATGCGGCGATTTAAGATTGTGTTCTGATTTCCACCATTGTTATAGTGATAATTTCGTTTTCGTCAGATGGCGCCACGGGTTTTTGGATTAGTTTCCGATAGTGGCTTCCTAAATTTATTTATTGTAAATTGCTAAGCCATTTGAACCGTTTACTTAGAGCACATATGCGTTCAGAAAAGAATGCAGTATGCTGTAAAATTAAATCTGCAGCCATTAAGGCAACGCTCGTTGATCAGAATAAGCCAAAACTACGACCCAGCTAAATTCGCGGATTATAACGACCATCTCATAATAAATATTCATAGGTAATTAGGCTGTATTCGTACGCACTTGCCGTTGTCACAGATGGCTTCAGCAGAAAAAAGTAGTCCAGAACATGAATAATTAACGAGTCTGCCTTTACTAGAAGATTTTCGGCGAAATTAAAACAAACGCACGCTTGACTCAGCCAAATCAGAGAAATAAAATGATACGACTGATGTACAAAAAAATCAAATTAAAATATTTGTATTATTTTGTTTGACCTGTCACTTTGGGATTTAATAGTTGAAATAGTAATAATAATATTATCCAAAAAAAATTTTTTGACCGGTTTACGCATTCATGACCTTTCCGCGCGATTTCCCAGGTTTCAGTATTCGCGACTTTGGCCGGGTAATTCCGTGCACGGTCACAAATAGTAAACATAATGAACGTAACTAGTTTGAGGGTAACGAGTGAAATAATCGGATCTTCATACGTTAACGGATCGACAGCGAACGTGATATATTCATTTTTTCCTAACGTAGGGCCTGGTTATAAGATTATCGAAGTACCCACTAATTTAGTGTATCTTCCAGTCATACCGCGTACGATTTCATCGATGGAAACGAAGCTTATCGACCAAAATGGAAAGTTGGTTAACCTCAGAGGAGAAGAATTATCGATTAGATTTCACATAAGAGAAGTGTGAGTACTATTAAAAGTTTATCTTAGTTATATATAAAATGAGTCGGTATACGAATATAAAAGTTAATATTTCGAAAGGACAGAAAGACAAAATCAAACGCGCGCTCGAAGCGGGGAGTGATAGCGTGAGTATTAAACTATCTCACGATGATCTGTCGGGGGAAGACGTATTAGCTCTTACTCAAAGGCAAATTAATAAGATGAAGAAAGCGTATCAGAACGGAACTGGTATGACGATCAAAATGAGTAAAACCCAATTAGTTCATAACGTCGAAGTCGAAGGAGGATTCATCGGAGCTATTCTACCGTTTCTAGCAACGGGTGCTAAATTCCTTCTTTCCAAAGTACTACCGGGTCTCGCGACTGGAGCTTTAGCCGGTGTAGGCTCTGCAGCTGCTTCGAAAGTCATCGATAAAATTAGCGGATCCGGAGGCGTGATATACATCAGAAGAGGAGACAGAAACGCCAAGATAGTTCAACAAGGGGAAGGTCTTTGTTAGCCTTCGTCGTATTATGACCGACATGTAGATAGTTGAGAAAAACGAGAACTGTTCAAAATTATATTTCAATAACGTCAACGGCCTTTCTTGACACAAGATGTCGTATATTATTATATATACATATACTGCATCTGATTCTGTCTCTTCCGCTGCCACTGTCTGTCTGTCGATCCATCCCTCCGTCCCTCCCTCCATTTCTCCCTTTCTCCTGTCTTCCATCAGATAACGGAAGCCCCAACAGCAATTGGGAGGCAAAATATCATTTGCCTGATAGCAGACTTTTCCTCTTCCGATAAGAGCGAATGGAAGAGGAAATATCGAAGGTAACGCCTGCCTCTATAAATAAAAGCAATTGTGCAGAATCGTATTCAAGATGTATCGTAACATTTTCTATAATTATCAGTAGTCATCATTTATTCGTATCTATCACCAGCAAATGGAATTGATGATGATGACGTTGCTGTTGTTGTCTGTTGTTATTAACGCTCTCTTGTGATACTTTAAAATATTCGCAATTGTGTCAACTAAAGCAGAGTCGACGTCATCGCCCTATCAGCCGCAATGTCGTTGAAAACTGGATAATACGTTCCTCTCTTAGACACCTTAAAAACGTTCCCGACCGACCCTACATATAGGTACAATTGCGTTCAAGAGCTGTCAACTAGCTGAATTTCTAAAACAGTATGCCTTAAAATTAATTTCTAAATATGACTCTTATATACATATCTATACTGATGCTGATGGGTCAAAAGTAGATGACCTTGTTGCTGCTGCATTCACAGTACCGAGTTTAAATGTCGATAAGAAATATAGATTGTGTAATAAGTCAACTATATATGCAGCCGAGTTGACTGCAATTATTGAAACTGTTCTATGGATATTAAACAGTGAATGTTATAATAACTGTAAGTTTGCGATTTTCTCTGATTCATTGAGTGTTCTTACATCAATAAAGAGGTCTTACTGTCAATCTAGACCTATTTTATTAAACGATTTACTATATCACATTAGCAAATTAAATTCTAACCAAATAAGATTCATTTGGATCCCAAGTCACATTGATGTGGCAGGCAATGATAGAGCAGATACCTTGGCTAAAGAGGCTCTTAAAATTGATCACATAAATTCTATTAATTATCTTGAACTTCAGGAAATTTATACTTTAATAAAACTTTATATAATAAATAAATGGCAAATAGAATATAGTAATGATAGTAGAGGTCATTTTTATAAATCTATGTGTCCAACTGTTAGTACAGATATTAAATATTTAGAACCTTATAGACATAAGGAAGTTCAAATTTCTAGACTACGTCTAGGAGTAGCCAATACTAATCAAAGGCTGTTCATTATAAAAAGGCATGATGATGGTCTATGTGATACTTGTAAGATCAGGGAGACAATCCATCACCTCTTACTTGATTGTAAAAAAGAAGATATTTCGGAGGTATTAAGAAATAAATGTCAATTATATAAACACGAAGTTTCCGTTAAAACTCTTTTGACGATTTATTTATTTCAGAATGAAGTGTATAGGTTGGTTAAGATAATTAATAAAGGTAAAATTTTGTAAATGGATGTTTTAGTGTGTGTGTGTTTTTTTAATGCAAATGGTTTTATATCTTATTCAAATCTGTAAATATTTAATTACTCTTTTACTGGTACATTGATATTATGCAATTACATGTATGTACTGTGTTGCAGTGTTGGTTGCAATGCTGGTTACCATATTATCATTATTCAACTTTGGTTTTTCAATAATACATATTACATATGGTGTGGTTTGGTTATTGTATCACAGTAGATATTATGTTGCATGGTACTGCGGTACTGTGTTGCAGTGCGGGTTATTGAGATATTCATAAAGAACTTCTTATCAACTGTTGATTTTTGAATATGTTGTGTCAAAATAACAAGAACTGATGTGAGAACATTTTAAATATTACCTATTGGTAAATGAATTTCTGTTATTACCATATTATTGTTATTCAACTTTGGTTCTTCAATATGGGATGTGGTTTGGTTTGGTTGCTGTGTTGCGGTGGCTACTATGTTGCATGATACTTAGTAATGTGTTATAATAAGAGATCTGTGATTATAATTTTAATCGATTGAAATTATACTTTAAACAATTATAATACATGTATGCTATGTTATTGAATGAACTTGTATTACATGTATAGTATGTTAGATACATGAACAGTTTAAAAGAGTACTTAGTAATTTTTTTTTTTATATGGATCAATTGCTGCATAGTTACATAACATAGTTGAATTTGCATGGAATCTTTTGTCAGAATATAGAAATCATAGACAGAATGAGATGAACAGTTACTACCCTATGTTACAAAAATATTGAATATTAGTGAAATTGTAAAGCTCTATTTGACACATTTGATGGTGTCATTCGGACGCTATAAGTTTCTTGTAAACATTTAATTGTATATTTCCTGTATTGTCGTCAACGGCCTTTGATGTCATAAGACGACGTTAAACATTGGTATAAATAAAATAAAGAGCTGTAATTGTGAAATTGTAAAGCTCTGTTTCGACACCTTTAATGGTGTTGTTCGGATGCTATAAGTTTCTTGTTCTGATTGTATTGCATATTTTCTGTATTGTCGTCAACGGCCTTTGATGTCATAAGACGACGTTAAACTGTGGTGAAATAATAAATAAGAGCTGTAATATGCCAAAACTAATCTTTGTCGGCGGCAACGGCCTATGTTGTCATAAGCTGCCGTTAAACTGTGGACACACACACAATCCATATTGAATGACGCCAATCATCGTCGATATGACGGCGTCGTTAAATAAACTTATTTACTACTCAATCCATATCCAATCCATACATTTTGTCCTGTTCGATCCTAATAGTTACCGATGTCGCTAATGACTGAACAAAACAATGTTCTCTTATTAAAAGTAGCGAGAGGTCTCATCCGTGCTGTTCCCAGTTCCTCGATTAAGGATGGGAACAGCATTGGAAAGAGCATTGATAAGCGGAGACGCCGTAGGTCAACATGGCATGCAGCTTCAGGAGCGCTTATAAGCCAAATCGTAACATCAAAATTTCTAAGGCTCTACTCCTGAGCTAATTTAATAAAATGAAAAATATTCTATAATATATATAATAGAGTATTATCATTTAACCTTTCCTTTATTGACGTTGCGCTATTACTAGTCTCTCATAGACGTATTGACCTGAAAATACTTATTTCTTCATATGTCATTTAACACACGTTTATTATAATTTTCAAAGTTTTACACAAGTACATAAAACGTGGGCGTTGATCGTGTATATTAATCGTTGATATATAGCGCAATATAAAAGCTTCAACTTGAAAGCACTGACACCTGTATACCGAGACAATTACCCCTCTCCAAGTCTTCCCCCGAAGAATCTTTGTCGGAACATATTCTCCACCACGGAGGATCTGTTTTAGAATATATTATTGGTCCCTCCCCGGAGACAATAAGAAACGAGGTCAACTGCTTAGAGCGATCACCTTAGACACCTTTAAAACGATAATATATAAAAATGATACGCTCCACGCGATTGGTCTTAGTACTTTTCTAAGACACCTTTTAAACGATTTAAGCTTCTGCTCGTTTTTTGGCAGTGCCAGTCCCAAGTATAGATGAAGGAGGTGGGCGACGCTAATGATCCTTTTTATCACACAGTGTCGTTAAACTGAAACTACTACTACACGATTGGTCATACCGCGCGTGTAAGACACCTTTAAAATGATTTTAATATATGCTATATAAGACTGAAACATGATAGGTGTTTAGTTGAGTTATCAATTAGTTTTCTGTTACAATAATGACATCAAAATAGCGAGGGAAACTCAGTGCGGGAGACACTGCTTTGCGGTTGGCTTTACACAATAACGCCGGAATTTGAATACACAACAAAGAAATTGGGGGAAATATTGCACTGGAAATGCTCTGTCCATTCCCCAACGATACAGTTCACAATCATCTTGTTTACGCTCATCCTAAATAGATCTGCCAACAGTGCCAAGTCCCTGATCCTAACCCCATTCCATTCCTACACCCCTACGATTAATACCCTATTTTCCAATGTAAGTAAGTAAGTAAGTATATTCTTTATTAAAACCAATTGCATATCCGCACTCTGGTGTAGATACATCTTAACAACAATCAACAGTTAATGTCAATAGGAGTACAACATTCTAACAATAAACATCTTTCTCTGTAAATTATCTGCATGAGGTACACAATGGTCGTGCGATCGCGGTCGCAGGGTATATTGTTGGGGCCGTGTCTCTATGCTTCTCTGTGTGTCTGTTCTCAACCCTGTCTGCCTATCCATCAGTCTGTTTATACGTATCGCAGTCTGTCTGCCTGTCTAAACTGTCTGTCTGTCTCCTACAGAGGGAAACGACTTAGAACCTAGATTCAAACATCCGTGTGTTAATGGATTACAACATCAACATTATTATTATAACCACAGTTTAACGTCTTATGACATCAAAAGCCGTTGACGACAATGCAGAAAATATACAATACAATCATAACCAGAAACTTATAGCATCCGAACGACACCATTAAAGGTGTCGAAGACGGAGCTTTACAATTTCACTAATATTCAATATTTTTTCAACATAAAGTAGTTGGATTGGATCCTCAGTTTAACGGCAGCTTATGACAACATAGGCCGTTGCCGCCGACAAAGATTAGTTTTTGGCATAATTATTACAGCTCATAAAGTATATCATGTCTTCCAGTACTTATAAAATACATCTAAAACTTAAAAGAGGTGTGTAAGTGAATCCACTTCTTAAAATATCATCACGATTTTCTTATTTTTCTGTGAAGAAACTAATCAAACTCACATAAATTCACAGGACACAGAACGCTTTCTGACAGTTCCAGTCCCAAGCCTGGATAAAGGAGGATGGTCCTTGTTACCACAGAGCTAGTCGTTAAAAAGGAATTACACACATCTGAATAGGCAATACAATCTGTTTAACGAAAGAGATCCATCTTAGACACCTTTAAAATGTTTACAACAGAAGCAATATAAGAATGGAATACGTTTGGCGTTTCGATTGTTATAAAACTTAGAAGCTTTAAAAATCTTGAGCACGTTACTCCGCCACTGCACGTCCTAGTACCAGTCCCAAGCCTGGAAGAGGGAGGAAAGCGTTGCTATGTCTATGTCTATGGAGAGAGAGAGAGAGAGAGAGACAGACAGACAGACAGAGACAGAGACAGAGACAGAGACAGAGACAGAGAGACAGAGACAGAGGCAGAGACAGAGACAGAGACAGAGACAGAGACAGAGACAGACAGACAGAGACAGACAGACAGACAGACGAAGCATTTCTAAATTGTATTGTATTGTATTGTATTGTATTTGAACACTTGTTATAGCGCCCCAACCAGATTTCCCATTCAGAGGCGCTCCCGACTACTGCGCGAACGCTGGATCGGAGTTTCACGCCGAAACGCATGAGCAATTGCAGTGAAGGACTTGCCCAGGGGTCCCTACGCGGCGACTTTGAGGTGGATCCGAACCCGCAACCCTCCAGCTGCAGGCACCGAACATACCCCTACACCACCGCGCCCCAGTTGTATTGTGATGTGTTGTATTGTGTGTTGTATTGTACTCCACGTTTATAATGCGACCGAGCCACCCGCAGTAAAGATCCGAGAAATTAATCTCTGATAAACCGACCCGACCGGGAAGCGAACCCGGGGCGCCGACGCGGAGAGCGGGCACCAACCCACTCGGCCACTCAGGATGCCTATATAATTTATTCGTATCCATCGCAAACAAATGGTTCGTGTCAGGAACTGATGAAGAAGATGACGATGATGATGATTCATTTATTCATTGGTTCATTCCGAGAATTTATATAGCGCTTCTTCAAGACACATACTAAGGCGCTAAATGACGAGAATGTTGTTGTTGTTGTTGTTGTTGTTGCTGTTGTCTGTTGTTATTAACGTTCTCTTATTATACTTTAAAATATTCACAATTGCGTCAAGTAAAGCAGAGTCGTACGTTATCACCCTATCAGCCGCAAGGCGTCGTTGAAAACTTGAAATTACGTCCCTTCTTAGACACCTTAAAAACGTTGAAGACCAACCCTACATAAAAGTAAAGGCTACGAAAATATAGTCGCTAACATTTCATATCCAATCAATCGTCTGATATGGCTGAACTTAGAATAAAACTGTCAAGTTTCTGTGAATTCTTATAGACCATATTATACCACTTAAAGAGGTGTGTAAGAAAACACCATTTCCTGAAAATTGATAATACGTTGCTCCCTTAGACACATTTAAGACGTTTTCAACCGACCCTACATAGTCCTATAAGTACAATGCGTTCAATCGAAACTGTGAACTCCGCCACTGTTCGCTTTCTGACAGTGCCAGTCCCAAGCCTGGATAAAGGAGGAGGGCGACGCTAATGGTCTTTGTTTACACACACAGCTAGTCGTTAAAAAGGAAACACACATCGAAACTGTAAGAATAGGCTGTAATATGCCAAAAATAATCTTTGTCGGCGGAAACGGCCTATGTTGTCATAAGCTGCCGTTAAACTTTGAATCCAAGCCTTTTCTGCCACTTCTCACCATAAGTTGTGACGTGTAAAAAACTCTGATTCAAGGTTTCAACTATGAGTGTAATTGTAATTAGCAACTTCTATTGCGCCGGTGTCTAATGCACAAGGCATCAACCGATGACGCATCAAAAACAATCCGTAATCAGGTCAACATCCAAAAGATCAGTCCGTAAGAGACAGAGAGACAGCCTACGGTGGATAAGCAATTTGAAAGAGGTAAGTTTTCAGCCGAGAACGAAATGACCCAAGCGACTGAGTATACAGCGTAAATACACAGGAAGAGAGTTCCAAAAAGTAGGTCCAGCAACTGAAAAAGCTCGTTTGCCAAGAACAGTTCTAATTATAATAATTATAAGTAAAAGTATTGGCCGCCGATAACTTTGCTGTAATCGTAATCGTAAACTAAGAATTTCTAAGCGTAGGGCACCAGATTATTCACCAGCGCCGACTCCTGTCAAAGGGGTAAAATCTAAAGATTTCAAATTAAGATCCAAACAGACCAGAGATAGGAGGAGGAGGCAGATCTAGTCGTAACAGCGAGTGATTGAAGATAATTATGAACAATGTTTCTTCTTCAGTCGTTGGCGACATAATATTGTGGCTGCACGAACCTCAGTTACTATCTTAACAATTCAGCGTGGAGCGAGCTGTGGATTTTTACGATTGCGCAATATATAGAGTCGGTTGAAAACGTTTTAAAGGTGTCTAAGTGGGAAATGTAGTATCCAGTTTCCACGACGTTTTAAAGTTGCGCAAGGGAGTTTTTAGCATCTTGTTGTTGCCATGGCCGCGTATAGAACCCATGCCCTTCGCGTTACAACACGAACTCTTTAGCCAAACAGACACACAGACAGAGTCACACGGACGAACCAGACTGACGGACAGACAGACAAACAGACAGAAAGCCAAACAAATACGATACAATACAATACAGTGCTACGCAATTTTAGCAAAACCAATAATAGAGTCATCATAATGAATCTGATCGAATTCTGACTTATGAGCGCCGCATTCATGATTCACGAAGCTTTATGCTTCAAGTGAAATTTTTGTCAAAAACCATATCGAACAGAAAAGCGACCGCGCTGTAAACTAATTTTTAGTTGCTCGTGACATATATATGTTGCCACGTGGCGGCGTTTTAAAGGTGTCTAAGTCGAGCCTAGTATTATCCAGTATTAATCGACATTTCATGGCTACTAGGACCGTTGACGTCGACCCATTTCATCATACATTGAGCTCAACATTGAATCCAATTATTATTTATAATTTCCTATTATTTATATATTCTCATCTTATTCTTATTACGCTATCAGTTTCGCGTTGCATTTTTTATGAACAGAAATTATGGCTTAAGGGTAAGAACGTGCAGCGCCATCTGTACGTGGCTGATTCGTTGAGTGACGCCATGCCACAAGAAAGAACTGTGGCGTCGGTTTGTTGTGAAAATTGTGGAGGGTGATAGATGTTATATAAACGTGGAGTACAATACAACACACAATACAACACATCACAATACAACTGGGGCGCGGTGGTTTAGGGTATGTTCGGTGCCTTGCAGCTGGAGGGTTGCGGGTTCGAATCCACCTCAAAGTGCGAGGGATTGAAGGATGAACGAACAGTGACGTCGACTTGTTCTGAGCTTTCGGTGACAGAACTACTGATTTGTATGGGCCCTGCCCTTAGACACCTTTAAAACGTTTGCAACCGATACTATATAAGGTTTTGACACGATAGATAATAAATTAGCATAGAGCTGTAATATGCCAAAAAAGTAATCTTTGTCGGCGGCTACGGCCTATGTTGTCATAAGCTGCCGTTAAACTGAGGATCTATCTAATAATTAATGAAAGATTATGAAATGTAGTTATACGCTGTATACGATCATCAAGACACCTTTAAAACGTTTTCAACTGACTCTACATAAAGGTGCAATTGTGTTCAATCGTTGATCGTTGTTAAGTAAGTCAGAATGGAATTAGAGTCATTATTGTATTGTATTGTATTTGAACACTTGTTATAGCGCCCCAACCAGATTTCCCATTCAGAGGCGCTCCCGACTACTGCGCGAACGCTGAATCGGAGTTTCACGCCGAAGCGCATGAGCAATTGCAGTGAAGGACTTGCCCAGGGTCCCTACGTGGCGGCTTACATGCATTAGGATGCCTCTTTAAATCCTTTGCTAGAATTGCCTAGCATTATCCGTCTGTCTGTCTGTCTGTCAGTCTGTCTGTCTGTCTATCTCTCTGTCTGTCCATCCATCCGTCCGGCTCATCCGTCTATCCATGTGACTGTCTGTCTGTTTGTCTGTGTGTGGTTTAATTTAATTCGATTGATGCCTATCCAATCGCTGATACCCTACACTGAAATGATTAATCGACTGATTGACTGAACACCGTTACACCATTGAAGACCATTATTAACAGTTTTCATCGACTCAGTGATTGATTAAGAGCGTTGTTTAGTAAGAGAGCATTTTCCGCAGTGGATTGCCTTTAGGGTTTCTGCATTGGTCTTTCGCTGCATGGCTCCCCTATACCTGACGGAGCTCTGCTGACCCACCTCACGTGTCCAGCGGCGATCAGCTCACCGATCGGCTGATCAAGCAGAACTCTTAGTCCCTCGCTCGCGGACTGTAATTAAGGAGCAAAGCTTTTTTCGGTAGCAGTCATTGGCGACATCTTGTGACTGCAAGGAATACGATAACTATGGCAGTGAATGAGATCAGTAATCATCCATTTTACGCAATTATATTATATATAGGGTCGGTTGAAGACGTTTTAAAGGTGTGTAAGCTATGAAGGCAGTTATCATCAATTTTACGCAATTATGCTATATATATATAGGGTCTGTTGGAGACGTTTTAAAGGTGTGTAAGCGATGAACGTATTATACGCGTCGTCGTTTGCGTTGGCTCCTCCTCCGTCGTAATTTATAATAGCCGAAGAATTAATTGGGATTTGTAGAGGAAAAGGTGCGTTTGGTTCACTCTGTGTATCTGCCTCTGTATCTTCCGTTGTCACTGTCTCTCTGTCTGCATGTCTGTCTTCTCGGATTCACTCCTTATCCGTCCCTCAGTCCTTCCATCCATCCATCCATCCATCCATCCATCCGCCCATCCGTCCATCCGTCCGTCCGTCCATCCATCCGTCCATCCGTCCATCCGTCCGTCCGTCCATCCATCCATCCATCCATCCATCCATCCATCCATCCGTCCGTCTGTCTGTCTGTCTGTCTGTCTGTCTGTCTGTCTGTCTGTCTGGTCAATATTACGAAAAACAAGAAATTGATTCAAGAGGTTTCTCAACGGACAAAATGAATGAAATATAAGATTATAAATACATTTTATATAAAACATGGTATCCGTTTCTTAGCGCGTATTTAGACACCTTTGAAACGGCGTGAGCGCAACGTATATAAGGTTGAAATAATAAGTGAGCGTTTGTCTACATTCCAAATGACGATTGTCTACATTCCTCATTCTATACTCAGCATTTGACCCATGACATTCGACGATATTGCATTGCATTGTGTTGTATTGTATTTAAAGAGTTATAAAGCGGAAAAGGTGAAAGTATAGTAAGAATAAGTAGATTAAGAAGTACAGGATAAGAAGAGGCAGAAGGAGTAGAAGGGGAGTAGTTGAAATAGAGGGAGAAGCAGAAGGGCGAGGAAGGGGAGGAGAAGAATAGCAGTCACTAGATCAAGCCTGAGAGGCAGCCATTGGTATAAAGTGCTGTCGACTTCATTTTCTTTGACTCGGCATATGAGAGCGGGTGGCCTGTGCTCTCCTTCGCCGTCTCATCTTCCCACCGACAGTGTATGGTCAGTGCACACATTATAGCCGAGTTGGGTAGGAGCCGTACGTATAAAAGAAATCTAGAAATAAATTTCTGCGCTGGCATTGATTTGAACCATCGACATCTCGCTTTAAATTAAACTTTCAACATTTTGAGTCATTCATGTCTGTTCACAGTTTAGTTCAATGACCCGCAGTTATCATCGTTACTTGGTGTTCAGTCAATCTGTCAATCAATCCATCAATACAACGCGAGCTCTCTATCCACGCAGATACACAGACAGAGTCACACGGACGAACCAGATGGATGGACATACAGACAGATGAAATACAGAAAGACATACTGACGGATAGAAACAAAAACTAACAGACGTGAGGACAAGTACTTATTACATTACATTACATTATATTGCATTAACGCTCTTCCGCCGTTTGTGCGTGCTGCACGCGGCTATATGGTTTTCTCTAAACTCTTAAAGACGCATTTTTTCAGCTGTTTGATGGCCACGTGTTGAGCGCTTCTGAGTGACTCGAAGTGACGCTTTATAACTGTTTTGTTACATTACATTACATTACACTAAACTACATTACATTACAAGAGAGGACATAATTTCATGCTGAATTTGGTTAAATCTAAATTGTTTTAAAGTAGTCGATTTGTGTGTGTCCACAGTTTAACGGCAGCTTATGACAACATAGGCCGTTGCCGCCGACAAAGATTAGTTTTTGGCATATTACAGTAGTCGATTTAGTGAAATTGTTTCTTATATAGAGTCTTTTAAAAAACGTTTTAAAGGTGTGCAAGAGAGCATAACATAATTAAGTTTTTAACGATATTATTGTAGTTGCCACGAAGGCGATAACAAGACGAGGGCTCTTGCTATACAGATAGATAGACGGATGCACAGACGGACGGACAGAAAGACATACAGATACACAGACACACAGGGAGTTTCTAACATCTTGTTGTTGCCATGGCCGCGTATAGCACCCGTAGTAATAATAATAATAATAATAATCTTTTCTTTATTAAGCGCCTGACAAACGCACTGCGCTGTACATTTACATGTTATGCAATTGCGCTGTACATTTACATGTTATGCAATCGCTGTATACCATATAGTGTAATGCATGTGCGCTTGTCATATGTAAATTAAAGCTACTTACTAACTTACTTACTTACATTAATAAGAGATTATTTCGTTATTCATTTATTTGCGACATCTTGTGGTGGTCATAGCTCTGATAACTATTATTATCTACTGTACAATGAAAGATATCTATCGATTGACCGCAAATGAGATATATGTAGAGTTGGTTGGAAATGATTCTAAGGTGTCTAATTGAAGACAGTATTATACGCAGTTTCAAACGACATCTTGCGGCTGAAGTCGACTTACCTTTACTTTACGCAGTGGGACTAGTCGTATCCAGCAATTGTGATTTAGTTAGGTTACTGCTAATCAGCTGAGATAATTAACGACGTCATATAAGCTCAGGACTGGCATCATCAGGAAACGTCAGTATATAGTGATTTTTACACATTTTTGGGTCGGTTAAAATGTTTTAAAGATCAATAAGAGAGCATTCTAGCCGTCTTAGTATGGATTTTTAATACTAGGAATAATTTGTTATTAGTTCTGGAAGTATCTGAGGCATCTAAGGACAAGATATTGTAATTGTATAATACAGCATTTTGTAATTCAGTTACAAGCGAAGACTATTCATCAATATTTGTCGATTGCTTGGATTGGATCCTCAGTTTAACGGCAGCTTATGACAACATAGGTCGTTGACGCCGACAAAGATTAGTTTTGGCATATTACAGCTCTTGCATGCAAATGGCCATTATATATACGGTTGGTTTAAACTGTTTTAAAGGTGTGCAAGCAAGCGTCGTATAATTCAGTCATTATCGACATCTTGTGGTTGCAAAGGCCCCGATATTTGATCAACCGATTTACAGTTCTAAAGGTCATTATTTTACGGTTCATTTCATGGGACATTAAGACAACTGGCTGTCCACTGGTCGATTGATGGATGGATCCACAGTTTAACGGCAGCTTATGACAACATAGGCCGTAGCCTCCGACAAATATTATTTTTGGCATATTACAGCTCTAACCTTTTATAATAAATAATTGGTCGATTAAGTGAAATTATCCCTTATATAAAGTCTTTCAAAAACGTTTTAAAGGTGTGAAAGAGAGCATAACATAATTAAGTTTTTAACGATATAAGTGTAGTTGCCACTACCGATATAACAAGACGAGGGCTTTTGCTATACAGATAAACGGATGCACATACGGACGGACAGAAAGACATACAGATACACAGACACACAGGGAGTTCTTAACATCTTCTTGTTGCCATGGCCGCGTAGAGAACCCGTAGGCCTACACTCCGCGCTACAACACGAGTCCTTTAACCACTCAAATTGGTCGGCGGGCTCTCCGGTCTGCCTCGCGAAATGACTTGATGATACCTTCGTTTCGAACCACCACCTGTGCTCGTCGGGACTTCTCGATTGCGGCGCCACGGATCTGGAACGCTCTTCCGCCGTCTGTGCGTGCTGCACGCGGCTATTTAGTTTTCTCTAAACTCTTAAAGACGCATTTTCAGCTGTTTGATGGCCACGTGTTGAGCGCTTCTGAGAGACTCTTAAGTGGCGCTTTATAAATGTTTTGTTACATTACATTACATTACATTACATTACATTACATTACACAAACACAAAGACAGTCACACGGACAAACCAGACAAACGGACATACAGACAGATAGACAGACAGGCAGTAAGATAGACAGGCAGAGAGACAGGCAATGCTACGCAATTCTAGTAATTGAATTAAGGGTCTTATAATGGATCTAACCGAATTCTAGCTTATATAGCGCCTTTAGTAAAACAACAGTCGTTCCTCTTCAAGTGAAATCGTTGTAAAAGGTTTTTAATTTAATGTTTAGTTACGTTTGGCTTTTATAATATATAAGCCAAACGTAACAAAACATTAAATTAAAAACCGTATATTATACGGCAATGTGGCAACGATTAAAAGGCGTCTAAATAGAGTCTAGTATTTTGTCCAGTATTTAACGACATCTTATTGATTCTTATTTCTTGCGGTCTCCGATTTCTCGACATTAATGACTTAATTTTTAATTTCGTTCTGAGGCGTCGAATCGAATAAAGAACAACGGAAAAGAAATTTCCGGTTTTTTGCTTTGATGGTAAATTATTACGGAAAAAAAAGGAAGATGATATCTTGCCTGAACATTGATGTCCTAATCGTAGCATTAATGCTTAGAGTTAAGATGAACTTAAAACTGTTACTATATTTAGTGCAGAATTACCCTTACCATGGAAAGAGTGGAAGATAGAACGTCGGTCCATAACGAATGGATCGAGCGTATGCTTATTTGCCCACAAGACAGACAGACAGACAGACAGAGAGAGGAGACACAGAGACACATTCAGAAAGTGAGGCAGAGAGGTAAAGCGACTGATTGACTGAATACCAAGTAAAAATCGTAACTGCGAGTCTTTGAGGAAAATTTATTATAACCCTTTCTTCTTGGATCGAGCGTAGGCCAATTTGCCGCAATTGACAGAGAGACAAACAGATGGAGACAGACAAGCAGACAGACGGACGGTCTGACAGAGACGAGAGACACAGACACAGACAGAAAGCGATACAGAGAGGTAAAGACACTGATTAATCTAACAATCGTAACAATGGTCGCTTAGAGTGAAATTGTAGTCAAAGTCATTGGAGGAACCAAGTCAAAGAGATGATAAGGAACTTGGCTTTTCAATTAGGCTTGGAATTTATATATTGTCATGTTTAAGCGTTTTAAAGGTTTCTAAATCGAATCAAGGTATATAAAATATTTAATGACTTTTTGGCTGCCAGGGACGTTGACGTCGATTTAACCTTACCTGGAGTTAAAAATTGAAGTCGATTCTTATTTATATATTCTAATCTCATTCTTATTAGTTTCGATCTTCCTCCCCTAAGACGTTCACTGCGTAGGAACCTCGGGCAAGTCCTTAGCATTAAAATTTAGAAAGCTATAAAATCTTAAAGGCGAATACAGGCAGACATAACCATGAGTAGTTAGTAACTAATTGGTACTGCTAACTACTCATGTTTATAACTCGTAATTTCTATAGCGCTGATGCATAACGCAGAAGGCATCAAACGATGGCACTCCAAAATCCAATTCCGATCAAATTATCTGTGAAGGTCATGCTGTGTGATAGGAAATCTGATTGGCTAGATTTGTCGCCTAAGACACCTTTAAAACGGTGACACCCGATTCTATATATACGGATGGGACACGAAAGGAAATTAATGGAAGCCTCCCTGGTGAATATTCAACATAAAATAATAATATTTCATATAAAATCATAGTCAGAAACCTCAAAGTCTTCAGGGCGAACACGAGCAGACATGGACATGCGTAGTTAGTTTGTAACTTCTGACTACTAATATGTCTTATATGTAAAAGGCATCAACCGATGGCTCAGCAAAATCCAAACCCTTACAAATAGGTCGGGGGACATAAGCCCATCCATCCAATCGTGACGATAGCTGATAGGATGAACAGCTCGTGTAAAATCTTTTGAGAAGATTCATATATACGGCAGAAGAGTAGATAGGAAGCTCTTCCAGAAATCAGAGTTCTTTGGCCACTGCGTTCATCTGCTATTGCCACCTCTTCGTGAGGACAAGTACTTACCTCGCAGGAGAGGACATCGTTTCATGCTTCCTTTCGACAAATCTATATTGTTTAAAAGTAGTTTTGTAAGTCGACGAGTCTTTAGCTATAATAATTTTAGTTGTGCGCGTGTGATTTTAGTATCTACTCCTGTTATAGTTTATTTCTTAAATGTGTGTAATCGTTGTATAGAATATGCATGTGCGCTTGGCAGAATCAAATGAATGCTACAAACTAAACTTGCTTACAAATAGTAGATAATTGTTTTATTCAGTCATTAGCGACATCTTGCGGTTGTCAGAGCCCAGATAACAGTTACTATTATTATATGATGTCATCTCTATCTATCGGTTGCTTGCTTGTTTACTGTTTAACGACCACTGTGTGGTAACAAAGACCATTAGCGTCGCCCTCCTCCTTTATCCAGGCTTGGGACTGGCACTGTAAGAAAGCGAACAGTGGCGGATCCATCGGTCGACCGCAAATGAAGTATGTGTAGATTTGGTGGAAATGTTTCAAAGGTGTCTAAGTGAAGAACTAGTTTTAAACGACATCTTGCGGCTGACGGCGATTTAGCTTTACCTGACGCAAGGGGACTAATCGTTCCCAGCAAATGTGAATTTACTGAATCAGCTGATTGGATTGGATCCACAGTTTAACGACAGCTTATGACAACATAGGCCGTTGCCGTCGACAAAGATTATTTTGGCATATTGCAGCTGAGTGTGTGTGTTTCCTTTTTAACGACTAGCTGTGTGGTAACAAAGACCATTAGCGTCGCCCTCCTCCTTTATCCAGGCTTGGGACTGGCACTGTTAGATAGCGAACAGTGGCGGAGTTTTGCAGCTGAGGGTAACTGTGTTCTATATATAGTGTCGGTTAGAAACGTTATAAAGGTATCTAAGAGGGGACGTAGTACTACTACTACTGTAATATATTTATTAAAACAATTATTACTTTTATTATTATTAACGCTATATTATTGTACTTCATAGCAAACGGTTTTAAAACTTCATTTTTATTGTTCCACCAGGTAAAAGTCGGAAGTTGGCGTACCACCAGCAAAGCTCAGATCAAAAGAACAGGTTTTAAACAAATCCCGCATTGAACATCTGAACAACAGATTAAAACGCTCTGGTTTTATTCAGTCAGATTCTCCTTCTATGAATGTTCTTGCTTATAACGCAGACACTTCACTCTTTAAGGCCGTCCTCTTAAATGAGAATCATTCACTCAGATGCATGTTTCCTAATCAACATTTTACGCCCTATTTTCTTAGGGTCAGACCACATAACTTTAACCTTCCTGACAAGGACTCACGAAATTTTATATCTCGTATGTTATTCCTGAACTCTTACTAAGCTATTATTAATTCATGCTATTAATATCTAGATGTATTTTATTTTCTATGTACACCTACAGCGTTATGTCTGTTGTTAAAACATTAAACGAATATATGATGATAAAAAAGGCAATGGAGGTCGTAGAATAGCATCATAGCTAATCAAAGAAAGATGGCCGTGTGTTTTTCTGTTTAACGACTAGCTGTGCGGTAACAAAGACCATTAGCGTCGCCCTCATCCTTTATCCAGGCTTGGAACGGGCACTGTCAGAAAGCGAACAGTGGCGGAGTTAAGAAAGATAAATTCACAGAAAGTTTTAAGTTTTTGAATTCTACGTTTGCCACATAGCGACACCTGGCGTACCACTAGAGGCACGCGTAACAAACAATTGCTGGATACTATTATACCATTTACGTCAAGTAAAACAGAGTCGACGTCATCGCCCTGTCAACCGCAAGATGTCGTTGAATATTAGATAACACTTTCCTCTCTTAGACACCTTTAAAACGTGTGCAACCGACTTTACATAAATTGTTGTGATGTAAGTCAGAATTCGATTAGATTCATTATGATGACTCTTTAAATCCTTCTCCAGAATTGCGTAGCTCTGTCTGTCTGTCTGTCTATCCGTTCGTCTGTCTGTCTATCTCTCTGTCTGTTCATCAGTCCGTCCGTCTGTCCGTGTAACTGTCTGTCTGTGTGGATTAATTTAATTCGATTGATGCCTCAAAGAACCCAGAACCTGAATTTTAACTGAGAGGCAATTAACACAGTGTCCAGATCTCCGCAGCAAAACAAGTTAAGTCGAGGACGAGCTAGCAGAACACCCACCCGTTCTTCACTTTCTCCTACCCTACCATTATTATATCGAATCGCTTATACCCAACCCAACGCCTTATAACCTACACTTAAATGATTGATCGACTGATTGACTGAACACCGTTACACCATTGAAGACCATTATTAACAGGTTTCATAGACTCAGTGATTGATTAAGAGCGTTGTTTCATAAGAGAGGGTTTCTGCATTGGTCTTTCCCTGCATCGATGGGACGGCTCCCCTATACCTGCGGGTACTCTGCTGTCCCACCTCAGGTGCCCAGCGGTGATCAGCTCACCAATCGGCTGATCAAGCAGAACTCTTAGTCCCTCGCTCGCGGACTGTTAGCTATTTCGGAAGTGTTGCAGTCATTAGCGACATCTGGTGACTATGGAAACGAAACAAGTATAAGCAATAATCATCTAGATTACGCAATTATGCTATATATAGTGTCGGTTAAAGACGTTTTAAAGGTGTGTAGGCGATGAACGTATTATTATTATGTCGACTTAGCTTTCCTAGATTCAGGGGAGTAATTGTATCCATTTACAAGTATTGTGACTGTAGTTAGGTTACTGCGTATCAGCTAAGGTAATTAGCGTCGTCCTCCTCGAATTCACTTAGACTCGGGACTGGCCCCACCACGAAAACGAAGATGAGTTTTAACTTATGTAAGGTTGGTTAAATATGCTCTAAAGTTTAATATGAAAGCATTATTAGTACTACTACTACTACTACTACTACTACTACTACTACTACTACTACTACTACTACTAATAATAATAATAATAATAATAATAATAATAATAATAATAATAATAACAGAGCATTTTGTTATTCAGTTTCAGGCGACATCTTGTGTCTACTGTGTAACAGTGGTCCAGTTATCTCTATTCATGGCTCTGCGTCTTTTCATTATTATAACCACAGTTTAACGTCGTCTTATGACATCAAAGGCCGTTGACGACAATGCAGAAAATATACAATACAATCAATGTAACCAGAAACTTATAGCATCCGAACGACACCATTAAAGGTTTCAGACTGAGCTTTACAATTTCACTAATATTCAATATTTTTTGCAACATAAAGTAGTTCCTCTCATACTATCTATGATTATTATGTACTGACAAATGTCATTAACTAACAAAGCATACATGTATTATAATTTATTAAGGTATTCTTTTAAAATGTTCATGCATCTAACAAAAACACTATAATAAAAATGTTCATTAACCAAAGAAGTATACATGTATTATAATTGTTTAAAGTAGGCCTATTCTTTTAAACTGTTCATGTATCTAACATACATAATAAAAATTCCATTAACCAACAAAGCATACATGTATTATAATTGTTAAAAGTACTCTTTTACATTGCAACACAGTATATATATAATCTTTTCAATACGATTCTGCCATTATATGTAGGGTAGATTGAAAACGTTTTTACGGTGTCTAAGGAGAAATGTTTTTTCCAATTTTCAAGAAAATCTTGTGGCTGCCAGTGCAGCTGACGTCGACCTTATCTAACTTTATGGGAGTTACTGGTAGAACACAGAGTTTGAAGATGATTACATGTAGATCCCCCTTTCTCTAGTCTTGGAAACCAAAGCACTAGTAGTGGCGAAGTCGAAAATGAAACGTTGCATTTCTTATGAAGGAAGGGCAACGAGAACGTGCAGCGCCATCTGTTCGTGGCTTATTCTCCGGGCGACACGACGTCACCTTGTGGTATCAACAGATGGCTGATGGATGGATGGATGGATGGATGGATGGATGGATGGATGGATGGATGGATGGATGGATGGATGGATGGATGGATGGATGGATGATGGATGGATGGATGGATGGATGGATGGATGGATGGATGGATGGATGGATGGATGGATGGATGGATGGATGGATGGATGGATGGATGGATGGATGGATGGATGGATGGATGGATGGATGGATGGATGGATGGATGGATGGATGGATGGATGGATGGATGGATGGATGGATGGATGGATGGATGGATGGATGGATGGATGGATGGATGGATGGATGGATGGATGGATGGATGGATGGATGGATGTGTAATATGAAAAGTGTAACTTCTAAGTACTAGCATTTGTAATTCGTAACTTCTATTGCGCTGATGTCTAATGAAGAAGGTATCAAACGATGACGGCCCAAATATCCAACCCCGTGGGGACATAAACCCATCCGTCAAATCGTGGTGGGAGGGTCCCAATGTCCATTTCGACGAGATCCTCCTTCGACGGGTGTTTATTACTGACCGGAAGTAACGTGGATGACATCAAAGACCGACGTTGGATGAAACCAACATTTTCCAGTTCCTCAGAATCCCTTTCCACCGTTTCCAGGTACCGCGTCTCCGTTGGAGTCGCTGGAACCGACGTGGTTTCGTTTGGCTCGCTGCCTATCTGCCCTTGTACCTTCTTTTGTCACTGTCTGTCTGTCTGTCTGTCTGTCTGTCTATCTGTGTGTCTGTCTCTCTGTCTCTCTACATCTTGCTTTAGACATCTTTAAAACGGTGCACACGATTGGTAAAAATTAATGCTCGACTAGAACACCTTTTAAATTGCGCCAGCCGAAACTATATAAGGTAGGGACACGACAGGCAATCAATTATAAGCTGTATTATGCCAAAAACTAATCTTTGTCGGCGGAAACGGCCTATGTTGTCATAAGCTGCCGTTAAACTGTGGATCCACCACGCAATCAATGAGCTTTGAGCTTCACGTTTTTAAACTAAGTTATCTGTTGCCATAACGACATCGAAATAGCGAGTTAAATTATGTAATTTCTAGGTGCATTCACGTAATCTACGACTAAATATACCATTTATGTCAGAAATGAATGCGGAATCAATTGCTGTATTACGTGATATGATATTCAAAACCAAACACGAAATCCGGGGGTGGGTGGTAACCATCACCCCTTGGTAGCCGATGTCGCTAAAAAAAACTTGGAAACCTGAGGGTTAAAATAGAATATGTCGACAGCTGGTCACACGAAGATATCCTGTGTTTGCGCGCGTGAGCTTGAGTGTGTGTATTGTGTGTGTGTGTGTGTGTGTGTGTGTGTGTGTGTGTGTGTGTGTGTGTGTGTGTGTGTGTGTGTGTGTGTGTGTGGGGGGGTGGGGTGGGGATTATCATATCACGTGATACTGCAATTACCGTGAGTTCTTGCAGACAGATAACGAACCTGGTAAACCGTGTAACTGGAAATCGGGAAGCACTGATAATCCGTCGACTATAATCCAGGCTTCCACTGATCACAGAGTCTCACTGGAAAAGCCCCTCCAATTGCCTATCAACGGAAGTACTATCGCTAAACAAAGGTAGATGGGCATAGGCTAAAGTTAAACGCAAAGAATGTGTAAAGAAGAGAATCGCGTGGTGGACTAGCTAATCAATGACAGCTGGGCATAAATTCTTAGAAAATTTAAATTTTTTGAATATTTTCGCGTACCACATAGCGACACCTGGCGTACCACCGTTTGAAGACAGCTGTTTAATAATCTTCACATTGGCTGGATGCGATTAAACCATTTGCGTGAAGTAAAGCAGACGACCTCATCGCCCTCTAAGCCGCAAGATGTCATTGACAACTGGAAATACATGCCTCTCTGTGACACCTTTAAAACGTTTTCATCCGACAATATATAAATGTACAATCGCTTTCAATCGCTAAATCGACAGAGGACGTATCTAATAGTTGCCGTGCATCATTCAACCGCCAGATGTCGCTAATGACTGAATGAAACAATGCTTTCCTATAAACTTGACGTCTAGGTTTTAATCCGTGCCCTTCCCAATTCCTCCGTGAAGGATTGGGAGCAGAATTGATAAGCGGAGGTCATAGGTCAACAAAACAAAGCACACAGCTTCAGGAGCGTTAATAAGCGAAAATAGTAATCAGAACATCAACATTTCTAGAGCGCTACACCAGAACTAATTTAATAAATAAAAAATATATACTATAATATAATACACTGTGATATCATTTAACGTTTCCTTTATTAATGTCTCTCAACGACCTGGAAAGATTTATTTCCTCATTTGTCGCTTTACACACGTTTATTGTAATTTTCACATTTTTACGCATATGCAGGTTGATCATATATCGCAATCCTTGGTCATGTATCGTAATCGTTGAAATCTAGCGTAATCAATCATCATCTAGCGCAATATAAGGGCCTCAACTTACAACTGACACCGGTATCTCGAAAACAGCCTCCTCCTCTACCAGTTCACCCCCAGATAATCTATTTCGGGATAGATTCTCCGCCCTTCGAGTCTGTTTTAGAAGAAATTCAGACAACCCACCGATACTAGTGGGACACCGTACCTGACGGGTTATAGCGTTTGACTAGGACACCTTGAAAACGGTGTCGAGCGACGCCATATAAGAATGGAGCGGTGATGTACAGGCCAGGTGGCTGACTCATTAGTCACTGGTCGGTGTAAAGTGTCCGATGCGTACGCCTTGTCGTGGCGGGGGTCTTCAGCCGTCTCTGCCTCCTTTCAGGAGGCAAGATTTTCGGTAACGATAGTACGCAAGGGCGAAAGAGCGGCGGACGGAAGACGAACTCTGAAGCGTTCTGGCCGCAGAGGAGCTAATCGACCGTTCGCCCATATGCTCGAAATGAGGAAGACATGAACACATGGAGAGGAGGCGATCGACAGAACTGGAAGACGGCTTGGTTCCCCGTTGAAGGCGACGAAGATCAACTCCAACTCCAAATGAGGAAGACGTGAACAACAAAGAAAACATCAAGAAGAGGCGATCGATCAACTGGAAGGCGGCTTGGTCTCCCGTCCAAGGCGACGTCGGTGAACTCTGAAGAATCAACTGCGCTGAAGACGAGGCAACGCCTGACCGGTTGGCGGAAACCGGAAACCCCGGCTGGCAACTTCCGACCGGAAAGGACAGCACCGTCGACGGCAAAGAAGAACAAGAACAACTTCAAGACGAAATGAAGTACAGCAAAGAAAAAATCATCCAAACACAAAAACGAACAGAGCAAAGAACAACAGCTAACGAATCAAGGAACATGCAAGAACACTGAGCAGAAAAAAGAAAAAGGAAAAAAAGAAAGAAATAAAGAAAATAAACAAAAACAAAATGACATTCTGAAAACATAAACGTCGTCGCTTACCGGAGAAAACATCAAGAAAGACAGATAGAGATCGAGAACTGAAGACATAGAGTCATAGATGAAGAGAGCAAGAACAACAACAACAGTGAAATACAAATATACGGCACATCCGAAAAGAAAGAAATAAAAGAAATTCTGGAGGACGTCAAGGGCCACTGATGCCATAAGACGTCGTTAAACAAACACTCACCAAGATTAATATTAATAACAAGAGCTGTAATATGCCAAAAAATAATCTTTGTCGGCGGCAACGGCCTATGTCGTCATAAGCTGCCGTTAAACTGTGGATCAAATCCAAGATTAAAATAACTCCGCCACTGCTCGTACGCTGTCAGTGCCAGTCCCAAGCCTGGAAATTGGAGGATGGCGACGCTAATCAATTTGTTGTCACAGCATCGTTAACCTGAAACTACTACTACGGCACAATTGTATACGTCGATGGGTTAGAAACCTCTAAAATGTTGCCAACCGATAATTAGACACGTGAGGTGATCTTTTTGAGCGATCACTTTAGACACCCTTAAAATGATGATCAACGATGCTATATAAGGTTAGGACGCATTGGCTCGTTGCTCTTATTCGATTGTTTCTCTCACAAATGTGTGCTACCGTGTGTATTGTGTATACGAATTACGATCAGATGGATTGTAAGACAAACAACCGTGTATTCATTTACGTATGTATGTGTGCATATTCAAGTAGGAATATAAATATCATAGTACAAATTCTTCTTTAAGTTCTCTGGCCTTCGGCAGGTTCCAACTTCCAATGACGCCACTCTTCTCTGTGCTGTGCCTTTTCCTTTACATGAGGGAGTCTCCTCTTAATACGTGCCCCACCCAGTTCGTCGTCATTGCACGTGTCTCTTGGGAAATTAGAGAGGTGGTTTCCCGTTGCCTTCCTCTCGGTATTTTTAGTGAGACCATCTCCGAGCGTCGATGTCCTTCATCGTCCGTCCTTCCGACTCCTTGTCTCTGGGCTCGCATATAACGGCAAGGGCTCGGTCGTCCACCATGCACTTTGTTTCCAACAAGGGTACCACGTGAAGGTGGCGTGGTGGGCATTTGGGTGGCAGAGGCTTTTAGAGACGCTTACCACCCCATTTCACCACCACATTTCACGCCCCCATAGTACAACTGTATTTTCATATTGTCCTCCTTCCAAAGTAAGGACCCTGGGCAAGTCCTTCACTCGCAATTGCTCATGCGCTTCGGCGTGAAACTCCGATTCAGCGTTCGCGCAGTAGTCGGGAGCGCCTCTGAATGGGAAATCTGGTAGGGGCGCTATAACAAGTGTTCAAATACAATACAATACAAAAAGTCCAGAAGTGCACGCACGACCATACGACAGAACATTGATGGCGCTGAGCAATTGTGAGTGAACGACTTGCTCAAGGTCCCTACACAGTAATTAACCGTCTCAGAGGAGGTAGATCTAACAAGTACTCTTCGCATCACAAGGCCATCATTCTCATATTCGAAGTTTAAAAAATTGTTACGGATCATTTAAGCAGTCGTTTTTCACGTTTTTGACAGAAAAATTGACACCCCTAGAGCAGGATGTCGAGTGTTTTTTAAATTTGTTTTTATTTTTTATTTTTTTTTTTTTTTTTTTTTTTTTTTATTTTTTTTTCTTTTTTTCTTTTTAGTTTTTAGTTTTTTTATTTTTAATTTTGATTTTTGATTTTTACTTAACTAGGTTGTTAAGTCCTTGACTCATGGCTTTATAAAGAGTCGGTCGAGAGCGTTAAAAAGATGTTTAACGAGATCAGAGGCTTAGGCTAGCCAGGAAAAAATTTCTTGGCGTTTTTAGCTTTCGAGAGTTTCCATTCGGCATAGTCGTATTTTACTACATTTTAATTGTTTAATTACATAAATGCATTTATTGAGGGAGAGGGAGGGGGTTGAACAAGTAAAACCTATCTACTCAATGATAGAGATTATCAAATTCCCCAATGCATAGCGACATCTGACGGCAACCAGAGACGCTGATTTTGACTGTATATATATAATATATATATATATATATATATATATATATATATAGGCCTATAACTTTTCTATATATTTATATATACAGGTTACAAGTCCTTCGCATAAAAGTTTAGAAAGCTCGACAATCTTGAGGCGAATAGAGGAAGACATAGCCATGTTCAGTTAGTTCTTAATTTGTGCTGATAACTAAGTAAGTAAGTAATTAAGTATATTCTTGATTCAACCAATTGTATATCCGCACTTTGGTGTACATACATTTATACAGAGTATAACATTCTTATTATAAACGATCTGCGTCAGAGATTGTCCGCTTGTGGAATAAAACGGTCATGTAATCTCGGGCGCAGGGAGTATGGAAAGTGGCTTTTTTTGAAGGGGGGGGGGGAGTAGCCCATGGAGTACATGCCCCGGGTTTCCTAGGACCGCAACTACTACTAATATTGTAATTCGTAACTTCTATAGCGCCGATGCTAAACGAACATGGCATCAAACGATGGCGCTCCAAAATCCAACTAAAAATCAAATTCCGTGTGAAGGTCATGCTGTGTGATAGTGTTTCTGATTATGTAGAGCGGCCGCCTTAGACACCTTTAAAATGGTTACAACCAATGCTATATAAGGATGGATTACGATAGGCAATTAATAAAGTTGCACAGTACAATTATATTCCACATAAAATAATCAAAGTGTAAAATAATTATCAGAAACCTCAAAGACTTCAGGGCGAATACAAGCAGAAATGGAAATGCGCAGTTAGTTTGTTACTTCTGAATACTAAATAATGTCTAATGAACAAGGCATCAAACGATGTCGTCCCCAAATCCAACCCCCGTGTAAATACGTCGGGAGACATAAACCCGTGAGAGCTGATAGGATGAACAGCTTGTGTAAAATAATTATTTTAAGAAGTTCCAAACGGCAGAAGAGCTGATTACGCGAGCAGAGAGAAATCACAGTTCTTTGCCCACTGCATTCATCTCCTATTGCCACCTCTTCGTGAGAGGACAAGTACTTACTTCGCAGTATTTTGTTAAATCTGTATTGTATATTGTTTTAAAGTAGTTTTTTTATTGATGAATCTTTAGTTATATTAATATTTGTTGTGCACATGTGATTTTATAATCTGCTTCTGTCATAGCATTATTTAACAAATGTATGTAATCGTTGCATGTGCGCTTATCAGATGAAGATAAACGCTCCCTGTTAACTTGCTTACTTACATTAATTAGAGGTAATTTCGTTATTCACTTATACGCGACATCTTGTGGTTTTCAGAGCCCCGATAACCATTATGATTTTCTATCAATACTATCCATCGATATGTATATCTCCACACTATCTGTCGAGTGACTGCAATTGTATTATATATGAGGTCGGTTGGAAACGTTTGAAAGGTGTCTAAGAGCGGTATGTATTTTCCAGTTTTCAGCGACATCTTGCTGCTGACGTCGACTTAGCTTTACTTGACACAAGAGGAATAATCGTATCCATGTGAAAAGAAGCAATCCAATCGAATTCTGAATTATATAGCGCAGTTATGATCGATCAATTGTCGCTTCAAGTGAAACTGTAGTAAAAGTCATTGGAGAAAAAACCTGATTTATGACCTAAGTTTAATTTTTTGCGGTTGACGTTTATATATACCTATATGAAATCGTTTTAAAGGTGTCTAAATCATGCCGCGGTTTATCCAGTATTTTGACATCTTATTGCTGTCAGGGCAGTTGACGTCGACTTTACAATACCCTGAGTTCAACATTGAATTCGATTCTTATCTTATTCTTATTATTAAATCAGATTCGCGTTGCAATTTTATGGACAGTAATCAGGGCTGAAGGTTAAGAACGTGCAGCGCCATCTGTACGTGGCTGACTCGTTGGGCGACGTGACGCCACCTAGCGGTCTCGTGGGGTGCCAGTCTCGAGCCTATTTGAAGAAGGGGTAGACAATAGTTGGATGCAATTGGTACCCTTGCATCAAGTAAGTTTAGGCGACGTCAGCCGCAAGATATCATTGAAAACTGAAGAATAAGTTCATCGCTTAGACACCTTTAAAACGATTTCTACCCACCCTACGTATTGTAAAATTGCGTCAATTTATTAGTTGTCGTTTTCTCAAGCAGTCACAACATGTCGCTAATAACTGAACAACACAATTATTATTAAGAAGTTCTTGAATAGCACCCCTATTATTACTCAGAAGGGCTTCCAGTCCAACCACGGCTAAACTAGACAGTCTCTAGGTTAGTAAAGAACGTGATTGTGTGACCTAAATAGTCAATAGGCGGAGTGCAACAGGGAGTCCATTGAAGGTTCTAGGGCCAGCTCCCGAAAAAGAGCGACGATGGTTAATATTTGTCGGTTAGCGAGGTATTAAGAAATCAGTTTAATCAGCCAATCGGAGAGCAGATCTACGGTGTACACCTGAGGTTGGACAGCAGAGTTCCAGCAGGTATAGGGGAGCCAGTCTCTCTATGCAGCTAGTCCAATTCATATAGGAAATACTCTTTCGGAAATGCTTTCTAATTAAACAACGTTCTTAATAAATCAATGACTTAATCAAGTCCATAATAACTGTTCATAGACTCGAAGTACTCGAAGGTGCTCCCGACCCAGGCCACGATGTCAGTCTTCAGCAGTTGCGAAAATTGCGAACAGTTTTGGAGGGGTAGTAAATATAAGTGAAGCCCGTTCCAGGTTGTTGGACCAACCACAGAGAAGGAACGGCTCTGAATTTTCGCAGAGCGGGCGAATGGGACCGCCAGGTCTTCTCCGTGGACAGTGGAGCGCAGTGCTCGACGGCTTGTGCAAGTGGAAAGAGGGCGGCAGAGCTTACGCAGGTAAGAGGGTGCCCAGCCTGGTAAGCACCACGGCACGAAGGACGCGATCCTGTATGAGACGCGAGGTGGGAAAGGAAGCTAGTTTTCTATAATAATGTTTAGTAGAATAAGATACTCATGTCAAAATTACATGTCTTATAAACTCGTTATAATTTTCTATATTTATGTTTATTTAAATAAATAGATATTGACTCTCGTGTATATTAAAAAAAGTCATCAACAATATTTAACTTTAAACATTTCTTGTATATAAAAATTGCTTCAAAAATATTCTTTAATTTGCATCAGGTATTACACTACATGCATCTTAGGCGTTTTAGCTGTATTACTTATTTCATTAAACAATGCATACTAATGACATTGCAAGGTTATGTTTGGACAGCCTTAAATGGTTTGTTTAGGGCGATGTGAATTCATTTTCACAGCACTGCATATGCTTTAAAATGTCAGCAATGGCCCTTGATGTCATACGACGACGTTAAACCTTGGAGTAATAAATAAGTTGATTGGTAATAGTGCTCTCTTTGACACATTTGATGGTGTCATTCGGATGCTATAAGTTTCTTGTAATCATTGAATTGTATCTTTCCTGTATTGTCGTCAACGGCCTTTGATGTCATAAGACGACGTTAAACGTTGGAATAAAAAATAAATTGGGTTTTAGACACCTTTGAAACGATGTCTACCGAAGCTATATAATAACGAGAGAGAGAGATGTTAATTGAGTGACATCTCAACTATGTTCCGCATTGCAAGCGTCAAAACAAAACTAAAACTGAAATTGAAACTGAAAAGTAAACTGAAACTTAAATAACACTGACCCACACTAGATTTTTTCGGCTATAGGGCCCTCTCTATGAAATGCCCTTCCCTCCTCTCTACGTGTTACCATTCTTTCTGGGTCTCTTCCTACTGTCTTCTCCCTCCTCAAAACCTTCTTCTTCGCTAGGGGTTCTCGCACTGGGAGCGCTACTGAATGGCCACTGCTCTGAGTGGCGCTATACAAATTAGTAAATACTATACAATACAATACAATACAATACTACTATATTATTATTATTATTATTATTATTATTATTATTATTATTATTATTATTATTATTATTATTATTATTATTATTATTATTATTATTATTATTATTATTATTATTATTATTATTATTATTATTATTATTATTATTATTATTATTATTATAATTATTATTATTATTATTAACGATATCTTATTGTACGTTATAAAAACGACTTTAAAACTTCATTTTTATTGTACCACCATGCAGGTTAAAAAAATCGTATGTTGGCGTACCACCAACAAAGGTCAGCTGAAAAGAAAAGGCGTAAGAAAGCCCATGGAGGATATATTAGCATCACAGCGAATCAAAGAAAAATGGGTATAGGCTAAAGTTAAACGCATAACGCATAAATATTTAAACGCATAAATATTTATAGAAAAAAAACGCATGGTGGACGTAAAATAGCTAATCAAAGAAAAATTGGCATAAATTCATAGAAAATTTAATATTTACTTTTTGTGTACCGCGTAGCGACACCTGGCGTAGCACCGTTTGAAAACAGCTGCTTTATAATCTTCACAATTGCTGGATACAATTAAACCATTTACGTCAAGTAAAAACTGTAAAACAGTCGACGTCATCGCCCTGTCAACCGCAAGATGTCGTTGAAAAGTGGAGAACACGTTCTTCTCTTAGACACCTTTAAAACGTTTATAACCGACTCTACATAAAGGTACAATTGTGTTCAATCGATGGGTCCTTTGATCGTTGTTAAGTAAGTCAGAATTGAATTAGAGTCATTAGGATGCCTCTTTAAATCCTTTGCTAGAATTGCCTGGCATTGTCCGTCTGTCTGTCTGTCTGTCTCTCTGTCCATGCATCCATCCGTCCGGCTCATCCGTCTGTCCTTGTGACTGTCTGTCTGTTTGTCTGTGTGTGGTTTAATTTAATTCGATTGATGCCTAAAAGAACCCAGAACCTGAATTTGAACAGAGAGACAATGAACACAGGGTCCAGACCTCTGCAGCAAAACAAATTACGTCATGGAAATCGAGGGAGAATTGGCGGAACACTCTGCCGCTCTTCACCCTACCTTATCATAATAATATATCCAATCGCTGATGCCCTACACTTAAATGATTGATCGACTGATTGACTGAACACCGTTACACCATTGAAGACCATTGTTAACAGGTTTCATCGACTCAGTGATTGATTAAGAACGCTGTTTAATAAGAGAGCATTTTCGAAGCGGGTTGCCTATACGGGTTTCTGCATTGGTCTTTCGCTGCATGGAGGGGACGACTCCCTTATATCTGCTGGATCTCTGATGTCCCACCTCAGGTGTCCAGCGGCGATCTGCAGAACTCTTAGCCCATCGCTCGCGAACTGTAATTAAGGAGCACAGCTTTTTTCCATAGCAGTTATTGGCGACACACACCATGTGACTGCAAGAAACACGATGACTATGGCAGTGAATAAATTAGACAGTTATCATCAATTTTACGCAATTATGCTAAATATATACACTGTGTCCGGATAAAAAGGGACCCCTTTTGTTATCATGAAAATAAACTAGTAAATATTCATCGATTTTTAAAATTCCAAGACCATTTTAATCCTGACATAATTTCCTAAATACTGGATAAAGTATAAAAGTTTTCGTTATTTAATAATGACGTCATAATGACGTCATTTTCATCAAAATTCAAGTGTCAAGGACGGCACAAAAATCATCTAAAATTTTCAATATTATTTTAAACTGTCATTCATCAATTATAAATTTTAGTTTAATTTAATTTTTACATTTGAATAATATTAGACTACAAGGCGTGCTCAAAGTGTCCACCTTCTGCCTCAACACAAGCTTCAAGACGAGCGCGCCACAGGCAGCAGCGATAACCAGCTGATCAAATTCATCCCATGCATTAACAATACGCGCACGGAGTTCTTCAATGTCTCTGATCTTTGTCCTGTAAACCTTCTATTGCATTAGTCCCCAAATCTTGTAATCAACGGGATTAAAGTTCGGGCTGTTTGGCAGTCAAAGATTAGGAGACATGAAATCCAGAGTCTCCTTTGTCTGCAGTTCAACAGTTTCACGAGCTCAGTGAGCTGGAGCGCCATCTTGTTGGAATGTGTAATAATCCGAATATACCCTGGATATCAAACAACAATTTTTCCGACAGCAAACAATCACGGGGAAAAGTTCCACTTATTTTCCCGCCTGGTTCTGTTAAATGGATTTCCGTTTTACGACGATCCGATCACCCGACGCAACAATTTTTTGTCATACTTAAATTTTGATGCAAATGACGTCATTATGACGTAATTATTTGATGACAGGAAATTTTACATTTTAACCATGTTAGCAAATTATCTCAGGATTAAAATGGTTTTGGAATTTTAAAAATCGATGAATATTGACTAGTTTATTTTCATGATAACATAAGGGTCCTTTTTATCCGGACACAGTCATATAGCGTCGGTTGAAGACGTTTTAAAGGTGGCAGTGAATGAAGATCAGTTATCATCAATTTTGCACAATTACTATATATTATGTTATATATAGTGTCGGATGAAGACGTTTTAAAGGTGTGTAAGCGATGAAGACAGTTATCATCAATTTTACGCAATTATGCTATATATATAGGGTCGGTTGGAGACGTTTTAAAGGTGTAATGTAATTAGTAATTTATATAGCGCCGCTCACAACCGAGGCCATTCAGTAGCGCTCCCAGTGCAAGAACCCCGAGAGAAGAAGTATGTTTTAAGGAGAGAGAGAGATGAAGACAATGATCCAGAAAGGAAAGTCTCACGCAAAGTGAAGTGAAGGGCATTCCATAAAGAGGGCCCAATGATGGCAAAGGATCGAGTTTGAGCAATCGTAGTCCTAGCTCGTGGGACAAAGAAGTCAGATCGGTCCAGAGATCGTAAAGGCCGATGAGAAGATGCAGAAAGAGGAGGACGAATGACATCCCTGAGGTATTTTGGAGCAAGTCCCAGTTTTGATTTGAGGACCAAAGCAAGGACTTTAAACTGAATGCGGTCAGAGAGAGGAAGCCAATGCAGTTGGTTAACCATGAATGATGATATATGGGAGTATTTAGGAAGGTGAGCAATCAATCGAGCAGCAGTATTGAGAACAGATTGAATAGGGTATAGACGGACCTTGGGAAGACCAATAAGTAGGGAGTTGCAATAATCAATTCTGGAACAGACAAATGCATGGACAATGGATGCCATGGTAGAGAGAGGAACAGATCTGCGAATAACCCTGAGATGCCGTAGGTGAAAGTAAGAGGATCGTGTAAGGTTGGTTTTTTCTATTAAACTTTCAAACGCTTTATCAAGTATGTTCACAGTTTACTTCAATGACCCGCAGTTATCATCGTTACTTGGTGTTCAGTCAATCTGTCAATCAATTCATCAATAAAGTGTAGGATAGAACCCCTACTCCAGCGTTACAATGCGAGCTCTCTACCCACACAGACATAGTCACACGGACCAACCAGACAGATGGACATACAGGTAGACAGGCATACAGAAAGATGTACGGACGGTTAGACACAAAAACTGACAGATAAATGATAAGACCGATAGATGGAGGCAGCTGGGCGTCTGAGGTGCCATCTAGCGAATGAAATGAACTGAGGTGAAGAAGAGGCTGGTGCAAAACAGACAGGCAGACATGCACGCAAACAGACAGACAGACAGGCAAACAGACAGACAGGCAGACGAATACGATGCAAAACTATACAATGCTGCGCAATCTTAGCAAAGCAATAATAGTCATCATAATGAATTTGAACGATTTCTGACTTATATAGCGCCGCATTCATGATGCACCACGTATCGATTAATATACGCTTGAAGTCAGATTTTAGTCAAAGTCATTTGAAAAACCAAATCGAAGGATTTTGAAGTTATTGATTTATTATTGCGCGTGACAAATATATATTGTCGCTGGGAAGCATATTAAAGGTGTGTAAATCGAGCATTGAATTTTACCGGTATTTATCGACAAATCAGATTCGCATTGCACTTTTGATGAACAGTAATGATGGCTGAAGGGTAAGAACGTGCAGCGCCATCTGTACGTGGCTGATTCTCTGGGCGATGCGGTTTCCTCGATACTAATGGTTTAATTTGGATTTCTGTCAGAGGCGTAGAATCGCGTGAAACCCAACGGAAAAGAAATTTCCGGTTTTTGATTTGATGGTAAATTAATACGCTTGACCTGTTTTAGATAATATTCCCCCCCCCCATAGACAAGTAAGAAACGAGGTCCACTGCCTAGAGCGGTCGCTTAGACACCTTTAAAATGTTGTCACACGATGATATATAAGAATGGTACGCCCACACGATTGTAAAGAGCTGTAATATGCCAAAAACCAATCTTTGTCGGCGGCAACGGTCTATGTTGTCATAAGCTGCCGTTAAACTGAGGATCCAATCCACGATTGGTCTTAGGAGATCCTGAGTGGCCGAGTGGGTTGGTAGCCCGTTCTCCACGCGGCGGCCCGGGTTCGATTCCTGGTCGGTCGGTTTATCAGAGATTAATTTCTCGGATCTTTACTGCGGGTGGCTCGGTCGCAATATAAACGTGGAGTACGAGGTTGCTTTCTGCCTCCGACACTGATCATCTTCGATATGAAAAAGTGTCGTTAAGCCGAAGTACAACACGATTGGTCTTAGATCTTGTCGACAACACCTTTAAAACGGTTTCAACTGCTGATATATAAGGCTGGAAAAGAATACGCGATTAACTAATACACTAAGTAAACTGTTACAATAATGACATCAAAATAGCGAGGGAAACTCAACTCAGTAAGTGGGGAGACTCTGCTTAGGAGGTAGTCTTTACACATTAGCGCCGAAATTTTACTACGCAACCAAGAAATTGGTAGAAATATTGCACTGGAAATTCTCTGCCCATTCCCCTTCGATACAGTTTGGCAATCATCTTGTTTACGCTCATCCTAAATAGATCTGCCAAGTCCCTGATCCCAACCCCATTCCATTCCTACATCCCTACGAGTAATACCTCTCTATGTCACTCTGTGTGTTTGTTCTCAATCTATCTCGGCATCAATCTATGTCTATCAATCTATCAATCTATCAATCTATCAATCTATCTATCTATCTATCTATCTATCTATCTATCTATCTATCTATCTATCTATCTATCTATCTATCTATCTATCTATCTATCTATCTATCTATCTATCTATCTATCTATCTATCTATCTATCTATCTATCTATCTATCTATCTATCCATCTATCCATCCATCCATCCATCCATCCATCCAAACATCCATCCATACATCCATACATCCATCCATCTTTCTATCTATCTAGAAACCTAATAAAACTCACATAAATTCACGCAAGACACAAAGCCGGTATCACGAAATAGAAATTAAGAAGACATTTCGATGGAGGAAAGAGCTCATCATTTTCATCCGTATCGTACTGTACTATCCGGAATGATCCAGTTTTCCTCTTTGGACTGTGCCCAGTCTGGAGTTCGACGTTACACTACTTCGACGGACGCTCCCGATGAAGATAAAGAAGGCACCGAGACGGAAATTGTTCACGGTTACCTTACCAGAATCGGACATCGCTGGCAACTGGTTAGAGCGTTCTACTTAGACACCTTTAAAATGTTATAAAGCGAGACTATATAAAATATTGATTCGTTTGGTTATTGCTTGTGTTTTCTTTCTAGACACCTTTAAAATGGTTTAAGCCGATACTATATCTGAATTGGACACAGTAGGCTATTACTTGGAATGCCTATGTTTCGACACCTTTAACATGTTGACCACGGATGTTATATAAGCACGAGGCACACTAACTCATCGTGTCGAGCTGTAATATGCCAAAACTGATCTTTGTCGGCGGCAACAGCCTACGTTGTCATAAGCTGCCGTTAAACTCTGGATCCATCTATCCACTCATCGTGTCAACGGCAATGTCTTTACGTAATTATAATAATACTAATGGCAGCCGATAGAAATGCAATTGTAAGAGTAAAATCAGAATTTCAACACTGTCACTTTAAGTCTAAGCTTAGGGCAGGGATTATTCACGAGCGCTGCGTCGTGTCAGAAAGGTTGTCCAAAGACTTCAACTGAAGATCCTATAGTCTGGTTGCCAGAGAGACCAGAGAGAGAGAGAGAGGAAGAGGCAGAGTAGATGTGAAAGTGGAGGATTGGATGGATTGTAGTAAGAATAATTATTAGGAGTTAAGATGTAGACAGGTGATCAAACGAAGATTACATCCTCTGTGTTTGTATGTGTTTTTGGGTGTTTGGTGATTAATAATGTCACAGTGACATGATTCTGCGATTACCGTGAGTTCTTGCAGGCAGATAACGAACCTGGTAAACCTCTTAACTGGAAATCTGCAATCTTACGGATACTGATTGAGTGCACGGATTGAGATAAGCAGCAAACCAATTCAGTGCAGGACCAGAAACCCCAAACCAATGCTGGAGGCGATGCAGAAGAAGTTAGCGGTCCATAATACCAAAAACAACATACAAGTCGAGAAGAACAAAGGTTGTCAGGATATACCCTTATACATAGAACACAGGATGTCATTGTGAACTGCAAGAAGTTCAAATTCCATTGAAACTTATAACTGAAAGGGAATATTAAAGAATTTTTGACAGGTAAGATTGCGTACAATAAAAACCAACCAAGTTAAAACTGTCGACACAAAATTTACAGCTAAAAAACCAGGGCAAGAAAATGCTCCTTTAGTGACGAACAACCATGCAATGAGCAAATGGCATACGGAAATTATCCTTAATAATTGAAGTCGTGGGTGAACCTGCATGAGACATCAAAAAGTGTTTCAGACGGGTGTTCCAGAGTGTTTCAATAGTGTCGATGAGTGAATAATGGCAGTTGAGAGTAATAAGGGTGGCATTCTCTGATAGTTCTGGGTCTTTTATAACTTTCGCCAGAGACTAAGAATATATTATGAATTTCTGATAATAATATCGGGGTCCTCTATGACTTTTGACAGAGAATTCTGCAGTCTGCACACTGTTAGTCTAAACATTATTTTTAGTATTAGGCTTACTAACGCGTCTGCTAAGGCATTTGCTAGTATAATCAAGATAGTTAAGACCTGATGCAAAAGGTTCGTGTTGTCAACTTGTGATTCCGTTATGACTTATAATAACAGTGGAAACCCTTCGACACGACTTGAATGAGCGGGTGTCCTATATAATATGCGTAGCTTTGTAGTGATACTTCAGAAGTTTAGAATTTACGATTACGATAGTGAAACGTTGTCTTGGTTTTAGACGCCGTATTCCCGAAGTGTTGGATCAGCTTGCCACGAAGTCTGTCCATCGTGGTTCATCGAGAACAACGTCTACAATTCCTCAACGGACGACGGAAAGGGACCTCGTACCCCGACCTCCTCCTCTACCAACACCACTTGCCAGACCCCCTGGTGGACGACCGGTGGGAGCGCAGTCTACCCTGCAGACACAGAGGGATTCTACCCTCAGGGTTCCTCCTCAGAAGAGTTCCAGTCGACGGAGATCGACGTCACACCGGAACCGGAAGCGCCCTCTAACGGGAACCGGAAGAACTGTCGATTCAGTTCCTCGTCCGACTCGGCCGAGAGCTGTTCCGACGATCCACCCAAATTCTCGCAGACTATAATCCGTCGACTATAATCCAGAGTTTCAATGGAAAAAAACCCTCCGGAAGAACGGGATAAAGTAAGTTAGTAAGTATAATAAACCCTTTTTGTTGTCAAAGGCCGTTGATATCGAGAGAATTATTATTTTGTATAGTTCTCACTATTCACCTTCATAGATCATTATAAAGGAAAGCCTCACACACGCAATTAGCTATTTGAGGGTTTATTATACTTATTACGTCGTTACACAGCTTTAAAAAGGTTTCTTAAATCAACCTATTTTTAACGTTACACTTCTGAACATCGGGTAATACTAAATGAGCTCCATAAATATCCGGCAACATACATACATGCATATATAGAATATATATTTACTTACTTACTTACTTACATACACACTTGTTTGTCTATTGCGGTTAGTCCACACTTCACCCAACTCAAAGATCTTTATCCCGTTCTACCAGAATCGGAAACAAATTGGTTACAGCGAACTCCTTAAACACCTCTTAAAGGTGTGCAATTAGGCCCCCGATGTTTGATCGATCGATTTGCAGTTTTAAAGATCGTTATGACAACAAAGGCTCGGTCTCGGTTTACTCGACGCTAATAATGCTTGATTTTACTGATTGATGACTTCTTAAAAATTCAAAAGTGGAATAAGAACTTCATGTTAAACTTTCGTTTCATTTAAATTTGTAAAATAAATGTTATTGAAATAAATAGATTAAGAAGTAAATGTGCATTAGGAATGGTGATCAAGAATTACTTTTAAGAAACATTTCTTGTATACGACAATTGCTGCTAAATATTGTTGAATTTGCATCAAATACCAAATTGCATGTATCAAATTGTATATTTATGAATTGTAATTTTGTTTATGTCGTTAAACAATGAACACTAATAATATTTCAAAGTTATGTTTGGACAGTCTTAAATGGTGTCTTTTGGACGCTATGAATTCATTTAACTGCACTGTATATGTTTTAAATTGTCGTCAACGGCCTTTGATGTCATATGACGACGTTAAACCTTGTTCTAAATAAAGATAGGTAATTAATGAAAGATTATGCTAATGTAGTGATACACTGTATTAGATCATCAAGAGCGTTTGCCTTATAACGCATAGGTACTATATAGTACGGGTTCGATCCTCCTCCCTTGAGACGTTTACTGTGTAGGGACCTTGGGCAAGTCCTTCGCATTAAAATCTAGAAAGCTGGAAAATCTTGAGGGTTCATACAAGCAGACATGTGTAGTTAGTTACTAATTTGTGTTGCTAACTAGGGGGAGACTTGGCACCCTTGATCCTTTTTTTCAATTATTCAAATTTAAAAAAAATATAAAATCGCTATCAAGTTTTATTAGATTCCATTTAATAGCAATTATTTTGTTCTATCTAAGTTGCATAAAGTGGTTTTCACAAATACGAACTACGAAAATCTACAGGCAAAAAACACAAGGCACCCATAAGGGATCAAGGGTGCCAACCCGTTGGCACCCTTGATCCCACCCATGTGCACCCTTGATCCCCAATGGGCGCCATTAATCTGTTTGTCTGCAACAGGAAGGAAATGTTGGAAACGATTTTTAAATGATAAAAGTGCAAACGTTACTTTGGATATAACGAAGACAATGCAATTTGCAACATTTTGACAGCCTAAACTTATATATAGGCCTATACAATATTTATATAAATGCATTTTTTCATCTAATTAGGCCTGCAGTCAGAAATTGTAGGCCAATAGTAATAAGGTAGTCGGGAAGGAGGTAGTTGTTGACAGATCATGTAGCTTTGAAGCATGAAGAAGACTGAAAAAGATTGACTTAAAAGACTTAAAATTCTTCTTCACTGGTAAAAATTTGCTTTATCACAAGACTTTTCTTCTTCACTGGTAAAAATTTGATTTGCCACAAAATTGGCTTTACAAACTATCCGGGTTGACTTTCGTTTTTCTTACATAGCGTTTCAATGTCATCCGATTAATGCCAGTTTCTTTATCAACTGTGTTGACACCACTGCCTTCATTTCATATTCAGAAATTTTACCTCTTCGTGGTCTAGGCTGTTTGTCTTTCTCTTTTTATAATAAATATGAAAACTAATTATGGCAAGTAATAAGTATGAAAACATAAAATATATCAATACAAACATTATTCTCAATTATACATAAATAAAATTGAAAACAAACGTCTTGTTAATATGTGGTATATATTCAACATTTTATGTAGGCACCCTTGATCCTGGGATCAAGGGTGCCCATACCAGGATCAAGGGTGCCTATACAGGCTGGGATCAAGGGTGCCAAACCATTCAGTTTCCACTTTTTGAATAATATAATTTTTAATACACGCACTAAGTGTCTCAAAACAGATGCAAGAAGTAAACAAATCAATTAACTTCATAAATGTAATAAACAAATTTTGAACTTACTTTAAAATCTTGGTTTACAGAGTTCGTTGTGACGTTGAAAAAATTACTTTTTACCTTCAAAATTTAATTTTTGTGATAATTTTTTTATTCACTCTAACCTGGGACTAAAAGCTAAGAAGAAGGTCAAGCCAATAAACATAATAGAATGGTTCACTGCTTTTCTTTAATACATCAGTAATTAAGGCAAAATGACTGAGGGATCAAGGGTGCCTAGGGATCAAGGGTGCCAAGTCTCCCCATACTAATATTTATAATTCGTAACTTCTATTGCGCCGATGCATAATGCACAAGGCATTAAACGATGACGCTCCAAAATCCAACCCCGATCAAATTATGTGTGAAGGGAATGCTGTGTGATCGGGATTCCGATTGGTCAGAATGGTCGCCATAGACACCTTTAAAACGATGATTTCCAATCTTATATAAGGAAGGGACATGAAAAACAATTAATTGCTGCTTTATTGCACTTCTAAGTACTAGCATTCGTAATTCGTAACTAACTACTAATATTTATAATTCGTAACTTCTATTGCGCCGACGTCTAATGAACAAATATCAAACGATGGTGCTCCAAAATCCAACCCAGTGCAAATACTTCGGGGGACATAAGCCCATTGAGCGCTTCTGAGAGACTCTTAAGTGGCGCTTTATAAATGTTTTGTTACATTACATTACATTACATCCGTCCAATCGTAGTGAGAGCTCATAGGATGAACGGCTCGTGTCAAATACTTTGAGAAGATCCATATACGGCAGAAGAGACGATTACGAGAGCAGACAGGAAGCTCTTCCAGAAATCACAGTTCTTTGGTCACTGCATTCATCTGCTCTTGCCACCTCTTCGTGAGGACAAGTACTTACTTCGCAAGAGAGAACATCATTTCATGCTACCTTTTGTTGAATCTAAATTGTTTAGAAGTAGTTTTGTAAGTCGATGACTCTTTAGTTATTTCAGTTTTAGTTGTGCACGTGTGATTTTATAATCTGCTCTTGTCATAGTTTATTTTTAAAATGTGTGTCATCGTTGTATACCATACAGTGTAATGCATGAGATGCAAATAAAGGCTACTAACTTACTTCCTTAGTTACATTAACGATACATGATTTTTCTTATTCAGTTATTAGCGACATCTTGCGGCTGTCATTGCCCCGATAACTATTATTATCGCCAATCGACTGTCGTTCAACTGTATCTAACTTCTTCTTTACCAGAGTTTAACGACATCTTATGACAACAATGGTCGTTGAAGTCTTTGTGTTTCTTATGTATTTCCTTAATGCTTGGTCCATTGGCTCTTTTATTGTAATTCTTTTCTCTATTTTTTCTTTTTCTTTTCTTTTTCTGTTTTTCTTCTTTCTTTTTTTTTGTGTGGCTATTATAGCTCTTTTTGGCCATTCTGACTCGTTTTTTGGCCTTTCCGGCTCTTTTTTCCCATTCCGGCTTTTTTTGGCCATTTCGGCTCTTTTTCAATATAATTACATAATTATATCGTTCATACTGTATCTAACGGTTGGATTGGATCCACAGTTTAACGGCAGCTTATGACAACATTGGCCGTTGCCGCCGACAAAGATTTTTTTTCGCTTATTATTATTATTAATCCAATATTTAACGACATCCTATAGCTACAAAGGCTGTTGACGTCTTTAAAGTTGTTGATGTATTTCCGTTCATTTTCTTGTAATGTTCTCACAAATGTTCTTTCTCCTTTCTCGTCTTTGATTCCGTTTCTGATAAGATGCTGACGTATTTAAAGTTTCTGACGATTTAAGTTCATTTTCATATAATTTCTATCAACAGTTTTCTTTTTCTTTTCTTGGCTTTGATTCCGTTTCTGATAAGATGTAGACGTATTTAAAGTTTCTGACGGATTAAGATCATTTCCGTATAATGTTAATAACTGTTTTCTCCTCAATCTTATTAACAATATTAACAATATTTGATAGATACATATTATTTGATTTGATACATATTAAAGTATTGTATCTCCGTTATGTTTGGCCCATTGGCTCTTTTTATTGTAATTCTTTTTTAACATCTTTTTTTTCCTTTTTTTTTTCCTTTTTCTCCTTTTGTTTCTTTTTTTGGTGGCTATTTCAGCTCTTTTTTGGCTATATCAGCTCTTTTTTGGCTATATCAGCTCTTTTTTTTGGCTATTTTAGCTCTTTTCAAATATGTTTACAAAGTTATTAACAGTACTTCTTTAAGTTTTCTAAAATAACATGTAATGCTATTTGCAAACAGAAATTCAGCACAGATGTGTAATATATATATATACATGTATTATATACACATTTTATTTTAACATACATCTATTTACAAGAATGCATGTTAACAATTATTTACATGACAGAATACTTAATTAAACATTTCATTAAACATTTTCCTATGAAACAATGTAATATCATTAGAAAATGCAATGAAATAATGAAATGACCATTAATCACACATATTTTGTGTTTATTGGTATTTTAATCATAAGGAATGTGTTCAACTATATGTTTGTAATAGATTTGATCTGATACTAATATTTATGACAATAATTATAGTATTTTTCCTTTATTAATGATTTTAACAAGATTATATACTGCACTCTGCAAACATCCCACATCAAGCAGAGATTTTAAATTAAATTCTGATTTATAACTATTACATTTATCTTTTAGAATATTTGAAATATTTTCCTTTTTACACTCCAATAGAATATGTTCTATACTTTCCGTAACCTCACATGTATCACATAACCCATTAGGGTGCTTTTTCATTTGAAATAGTTTTTTATTAGTAATGGCAACACCTAGTCTCAATCTACTAATTTGTACTTCTTTATGCCTATATGGATCAGAAAATTTTATATTAGTAGAAACAAGTGGGCATATGGTTTTATAGAAGTTCCCTTGCTTTTCAACGTTATACTCTATTTGCCATTTATTTATTATATAGTCTTTAATAAAAGTATTCATCTCTTGTGATTCTAAGTATTTTGTGGAATTAATATTATCTAAATTGAGTGCTTCCTTTGCTAATTTATCTGCTCTTTCATTACCACTTATGTCTACATGGCTTGGAATCCATGCCATTTTTATTTGATTAGGTTCCAATCTATTCAATTGCATCATCAGTTCGTTAAATAAATTGGGTCGTGAATCAGATTTATTTTTCTTAATAGAAGTAAGTACACTTAGTGAGTCGGATAATATTACATATTGGCAGTTCTTATTATTCTCAGTGTTTAGTATCCATGTTACTGCTTCTTTTATTGCAGTTAACTCTGCTGCATAGATGCTGGATCCATTACATAATCTAAACTTTCTATCTAAATCTATACTTGGAATTGTAAAAGCTGCAGTAACAACTTCGTCTGCCTTTGACCCATCCGTGTAAATAAGTGTTTCTAGTTTATATCCTGATATCATTTGAAGTGCAACTAATTTCAGAAGTTCAGGGTTATCTCTTTTTTTGCTAATCTGCTTTTTGAGACTGATATCTATATCTATTTTGTTATTAGTCCAAGGGGGAATTTGGGGAAAACAGGGTCCAATAAAAGATGTATCAAGAGATGATATGAATTCATTTGTTCTGTAGTGTATAGAATGATTCTTGTTTTGTGGTGTTTTACTGACATCTGTCCAATGTGGTTGGAAATTCATTTGACATGGATGATCTTTATTTCCTAATATTTTAATTCCCATTTTATTGGAATTATACAGTCTTCTCATATGGAGGGGGAATTCCCCACATTCGTTTTGTAGTGTTAAAGCTGCTGTGTTCTTTGGGGCTCCACAACATAATCTTAGGGCTTCAGTTTGAATTGTACATAATTTATTTAACAGCGATTGACTAGCCGAAGAATAGGCCACATCTCCATAATCTAATATTGAACGTATTAATGCTTTATATATTGCTAATAAAGATTTTTTAGAAGCTCCCCAGTAATAACCTGAAACCGCTCTCATGAGATTCAATCTTTTTTTGCATTTTTCTATTATATATTCTATGTGGGGTTTCCAACTTAATTTCTTATCAAATATCATTCCTAGAAATTTAGCTTTATTTTCCATTTTTATCAATTCTTGATCAATTTTAATGTTTATTATTGGTAATTGATTTTTATTAGTAAATAGAACTCCTACAGTTTTAGCTATTGATATTTTAAACCCATTTTTATTACACCAGTTATTTATTTCATCAATTGATTGTTGGATTTTTTTAATTAAAGTTTTAGTTTTTCTATGTCCTATGTAAACTGCACTATCATCTGCAAAGAGTGACATATTAACACCTTCTGGGCCTGATGGAATATCATTAATCATTATTAGGAACAATAGGGGAGAAATTACTGAACCTTGCGGAGTCCCATTTTGTTGTACTAGTTTATCGGATAATTCAGTTCCAACCTTTACTTGAAATGTTCTGTTAAATAAAAAACTTTTGACCCAATTTGCTACGTTTCCCACTATTCCTAATTTTTTTAGTTTTTGTAAAAGTGTAGGTACATGTAACATGTCATAAGCACGTTCAAAATCAATGAAAACTGCCAACACTTGTTCCTTATTTTTTAGCTTTTTAAGTATTGTATCCTGCAGTTTAAGAATTTGATCGATTGTGCTTTTATACTTACGAAATCCAGATTGATTTTTTGTAAATATAGCATTTTTTTTCTAAATACCACTGGAGACGGTTCGCAACCATTTTCTCCATTACTTTGCATAAAGTCGCTGTTAATGAAATTGGTCGATAGGATTCTGGTTTTGTTGCATCCTTATTTGGTTTAAGTAAAGGCAATATAATGGCATGATTCCAATCACTTGGTATATTTCCCTCAATCCATACTTCATTATAAAAATTCAATAGAGTTTTTAGTGCATTTTTATGTAAGTGTTTCAGTAATTCGTATGGTATCCTATCATCCCCCGGTGATTTATTATTTTTTGCCGATTTGATTGCTTGTTTTAGTTCATTCAGATTAAAAATTTTGTTCATTAATTCTACTTCTTCATTTTTTTTCGCTTGACTGCAAATGAGATATATGTTGTGTTAGTTGAAAACGTTTCAAAGGTGTTTAATTGAAGACCATATTAAACGCAGTTTTAAACAACGTCTTGCGACTGACGTCGACTTAGCTTTACATGACGCATGGGGACTAGTCGTAGGCCTATCCAGATATTGTGAATTTAGTTAGGCTATTGCTTTTCAGCTAAGATAAATAGCGTTGCCCTCCTCCTTCATATAAGCTCAGGACTGGCACAATAAAATATATCAGTTGTACAAGATCTGTCGATTGAGTCCAATAGCCATCTTAAATAGGTTCGGTTAAAAATGTTTTAAAAGTGTGCACAAGATCGCTGTGTTATTCAGTGATGTGCGATACCAGACCCGAGCAGTGGCCTAGTAAATTGTGTTCATAATAGCCGCAAGAGGTTATTGAAACTGGATAAAACTTTTCTCTTAGACACCTTTCAAACGTTTTAAATCGACCCTACATATAATACAATTGCGTTCAATCGTTTACCTCAAAAAAAGAGCTGTAATATGCCAAAAAATCTTTGTCGGCGGCAACGGCCTTTGTTGTCATAAGCTGCCGTTAAACTGTGGTTCCAATCGTTAAACAATCGTTAAACTGTGGAACCCAATCGCTTTTTCTTTCCCTCGGAGCGCCGTTCGAGCAACTGCCTCAGAAGTTTCACTCGACGGCGTGGATGTCCGATGCGTACGCCTTGACGGGGCGAGGGGGCTTCAGCCGATCCTGACATCTTGCCAGCCAGAGAAGACGAGTTCAGCCCGGTCTGACTTCTGGCCAAGCGGAGACGAGGATCGGTGACCAAGATACGCAGGGGCAAAGTTACCTCCGCCACTGAATCGTTCGTGCATTGCACCTCCGTGCTTTGTGCCAGTCTCAGTGCCAGTCCCAAGCCTGGAAGAAGGAGGAGGGCGACGCTAAGGGTCTTTGTTACCATACAGTTAGTCGTTAACTAGTCCAAGAAGAAGAAGAATCGTTTTTGAGTTGTAATATGCCAAAAACTAATCTTTGTCCGCGGAAACGGCCTATGTTGTCATAAGCTGCCGTTAAACTGTGGATCCAATCCAATCGATAGATCCAGTCCTCTACTCCTGATAGTAACCGTGTCTGATGCAGCCACAAGATGTCGCTAATGACTGAACAAAACAATTATCTCTTATTAAACTTAACGAGAGGTATTATCAGTGCTGTTCCCTTTTCCTCGGTCAAGGATTGGGAACTGCATTGGGAAGAGGATTGGTAAACGGAGAGGTCATAGGTCAACAAAGAACACAAATGAGCCAAATCGCAATCAAAATTTCTAAACCTAACGAGGGGCACCAGTTTATTCACGAGCGCTGCGTCATGTCAGATGGGTTGTCAAGGGATGGTTAATCGAAGATCTGAGTCCAGAGAGTGGAAATCATAGAGAATAAATAGTTGGGACGATAGGGTATTAAGGGACAAATTCCAGGGCGCTGGTAAGTTTGGAACGACAGAGGACAAAATGTTCAAGGACACTGATTAGCGGGGTGTGGGGGAATATTTAATGAAACTGACAAACATGGACACTCATTAGCGGGGTATGGTAGTACAAGAGCGAAGTAAATTCACATAATATAAGTGTAATATAATAAAACAAAAATTGTCCTATAATATAATATACAGTAATATCAGTTAACGTTACTTTTATTGGTGTAGCGCTATTACTTGTCTCTCAATGACGCATTGACCTGAAAAGATTTATTTCTCTATTTCTCTTTTAAAACACGTTTATTTAATTTTTAATTTTTCAAAAAGGGGTTTTTTTAACAAAAAACGTTGGCCCAAAAAAAAAAAATTTAAAAAAGGTGGGGTTTTGTTTTTAAAAAAACAGGTATCGGTTTTTAAAAAATGGATAGAAGATGAAGTAGTAGCAGTTTAAATGACACAGATGATTGTAAGTAAGAAGTAAGAATGTTCTTTATTAAACGCAAGCAAACGCTCAGCGCTTTACATACAACGTCCAGAAATGATTGGCGTCGCCTTCCTATTTTCACCAGGCTTGGGACTGGCACTACGTCGTGCACTGACGCCCTCAAGATTTCTTGGCTTCTATGGCAATATAATTGTAGGATGAAGGATTTGCTCAAGGTTCCTAAACAGTGATCGACAGAACATACAAATTTATTGCCAACGGTATCCCATCCTTATAATAGCATCCGTGGTTTTAATTTTAAAGGTGTCTAAGTGGGAGCTCTCCTCGACTATCGCGTTCCATACTTATATAGTTTTCGTTGATACCGTTGAAAAGGTGTCTAAGGTAAGCAGACTTAAATCTCTCACCTTTCACCCTTATCCAATGTTCAGAACAAACAGACGCCATTGTCCCTTCTTCCTTCCATCCATCGCACACATTTATCGAGCGTCAACTCGCGTTTAATGAATAGAATCACTAGAACAGCTACCATCAACGGGACAATGTAGTCTATGACACTTGACGGTTGTAAACTCTCTGTAACAATAAAGACATGAAACCGAAGAGAAATGGGGAGACATTACTTCAGTGCGGGAAAGACTCTTGGGAGACTTTGTTTTTGGGGAGACTTTATGCAATAACACCGGGCTTTGACTACATAGCTTAGAAATTGTCGGATATATTGCACTGGAAATACTCTGTCCAATCCACTTGGATTCTGTCCTTCTGTCAATCAATTATTTTGTTTAACCCTCAGCCTAAATAGATCTCCCCAGTTCCGATAGTTGCACCTGACGCTGCCCATGATCCCAGGCCCGTCCCACTCCTACAAACCACCATGGATTACAGCAGCCGTGTATGTGTCAGTCTGTGCGTCTGTAAGCTGAGTTTCTTTCGCTATTTTGATGTCATTATTGTAACAGATAACTTAGATGGAAAATGGTAGACGGAATTAATCGCCTATCGTGATCCAGTCTTATATAGCCTCAGTTGAAATCATTTTAAAGGTGTCTTATACGAGCGATATGACAGATAGTGGATGGATGGATCCATAGTTTAACGGCAGCTTATGACAACATTGGCCTGTGGCCGCCGACAAAGATTATTTTTTTGTCATATTACAGCTCTTTTTTAGTGTGGAGCGTACCATTCTTATATATTATCGTTTGACAACGTTTTAAAGGTGTCTAAGAGAGGCACGTATTTTCCAGTTGTCAATGACATCTTGCGGCTTAGAGGGCGATGAGGTCGTCTGCTTTACTTCACGCAAATGGTTTAATCGCATCCAGTCAATGTGAAGATTATTAAGCAGCTGTTTTCAAATGGTGGTACGCCAGGTGTCGCTATGTGGTACGCGAAATCTTCAAAAACTTTAAATTTTCTATGAATTTATGCCCACCTCTCAATGAATAGCTAGTCCACCACGCGCTTCTTTTCTTTAAACATTCTATGCGTTTAACTTTAGCCTATGCCCATCTACCTTTGTTTAGCAATACTACGACCGTTGAAAGGCAACTGGAAGGGCTTTTCCAGTAGAGACCCTGATCAGTGGAAGCCTGGATTATAGTCGACGGATTATCAGTGCTTCCCGATTTCCAGTTAAGAGGTTTACCAGGTTCGTTATCTGTCAGTAAGAACTCTCGGTAACCTGCAGAATCACGTGATATGACATAAGCCCTAAACACACACACACACACACACACACAAGCGCGCACACACACACACACACACACACACACACACACACACACACACACACACACACACACACATTACACACACACACACACAATACACACACACACACACACACACGCGCAAACACAGGAAATCTTCGATGTGACCAGCTGTCGACATATTCCATCTTAACCCTCTGGTTTCAAGGTTTTTAGCGACATCGGCTACCAAGGGGTGGTAGTTACCACCCACCATTCCCGGATTTCGTGGTTGGTTTTAAATATCATATCACGTAATACAGCAATTGATTCCGCATTCATTTTTGACATAAATGGTTTATTTAGTCGTAGATTACGTTAATGCACTTCGAAATTACATTATTATTGAACTCGCTATTTCGATGTCGTTATGGCAACTGTTACAGATAACTTAGTTTAAAAACGCAAAGCTGAATGTCACGCTTATTGATTGCTTGTTAATACCCTATCGGTTTAACAGTCTTCTATAGCTACAAAGGCTGAAATCGTCTTTAAAGGTGTGTTAGACGAGCGCTCCGTTCAATTTCTTGTAATGTACCATTCTTACCATATCATCGTGCTTTCGTCGTTTGGTAAAGTCTGTCATAAGTTTCTCCGTGTTTAAAGTTTCTGATATATTTAAGTTCATTTTCATATAATTTCTATCAACAGTTTTTCTTTTTCTTTTCTTGGCTTTGATTCCGTTTCTGATTAAGATGTAGACGTATTTAAAGTTTCTGACAGATTAAGTTCATTTCCCCGTGTAATGTTTAATAACTGTTCTTCTCCTCAATCTTATTAACAATATTAACAATATTTGATAGATACATATTATTTGATTTGATACATATATTAAAGTATTGTATCTCCGTTATGTTTGGCCCATTGAGCTCTTTTTATTGTAATTCTTTTTTAACATCTTTTTTTTCCCTTTTTTTTTCTTTTTTCTCCTTTTGTTTCTTTTTTTGGTGGCTTTTTCAGCTCTTTTTTGGCTATATCAGCTCTTTTTTTGGCTATATCAGCTCTTTTTTTGTGTTTACAAAGTTATTAACAATTGCGCGCTTCTTTAAGTTTTCTAAAATAACATGTAATGCTATTTGCAAACAGAAATTCAGCACAGATGTGTAATATATATACATGTATTATATACACATTTATTTTAACATACATCTATTTACAAGAATGCATGTTAACAATTATTTACATGACAGAATACTTAATTAAACATTTCATTAAACATTTTCCTATGAAACAATGTAATATCATTAGAAAATGCAATGAAAAATAATGAAATGACCATTAATCACACATATTTTGTGTTTATTGGTATTTTAACGTAAGGTTGACTGTAGATTTATATGATTTGTAATAGATTTGATCTGATTTTAAGATTTCTAACTGAAATTATAGATTTCATTTATTAATGATTTTAACAAGATTATATACTGCACTCTGCAAACATTCCACATCAAGCAGAGATTTTAAATTAAATTCTGATTTATAACTATTACATTTATCTTTTAGAATATTTGAAATATTTTCCTTTTTACACTCCAATAGAATATGTTCTATACTTTCCATAACCTCACATGTATCACATAACCCATTAGGGTGCTTTTTCATTTGAAATAGTTTTTTTATTAGTAATGGCAACACCAATCTCAATCTACTAATTTGTACTTCTTTATGCCTATATGGATCAGAAAATTTTATATTAGTAGAAACAAGTGTGCATATGGTTTTATAGAAGTTCCCTTGCTTTTCAACGTTATATTCTATTTGCCATTTATTTATTATATAGTCTTTAATAAAAGTATTCATCTCTTGTGATTCTAAGTATTTTGTGGAATTAATATTATCTAAATTGAGTGCTTCCTTTGCTAATTTATCTGCTCTTTCATTACCACTTATGTCTACATGGCTTGGAATCCATGCCATTTTTATTTGATTAGGTTCCAATCTATTCAATTGCATCATGTCCCAACGTTAAATAAATTGGGTCGTGAATTTAAAAGGTGTTAACCGAGGATTGATGGTTATGAAATCGTGTAACACCGTTTTAAAGGTGTCTTAAGTAAGAACTGTAGATAGATTGACAGGCAGACAAGACAGAAATGTATGGATCTGTTATTATTATCTATCGTTAATCTATTATTATCTATGTATTATCTATGTATCTGTGCATTATCTACGTAATATCTATGTATCTGTGTATTATCTATGTATCTATGTATTATCTATGTATCTGTGCATTATCTATGTATCTATGTATTACCTATGTATCAATGTATTATCTATGTATCTGTGCATTATCTATGTATTATCTATGTATCTGTGCATTATCTATGTATTATCTATGTATCTGTGCATTATCTATGTGCATTATCTATGTATTATCTATGTATCTGTGCATTATCTATGTATTATCTATGTATCTGTGCATTATCTATGTATTATCTATCTGTGCATTATCTATATCTATGTATCTGTGTATTATCTATGTATTATCTATGTATCTGTGCATTATCTACGTAATATCTATGTATCTGTGTATTATCTATGTATCTATGTATTATCTATGTATCTGTGCATTATCTATGTATCTATGTATTATCTATGTATCTATGTATTATCTATGTATCTGTGCATTATCTATGTATTATCTATGTATCTGTGCATTATCTATGTATTATCTATGTATCTGTGCATTATCTACGTAATATCTATGTATCTGTGTATTATCTATGTATCTATGTATTATCTATGTATCTGTGCTATGTACTATCTATGTATCTATGTATTATCTATGTATCAATGTATTATCTATGTATCTGTGCATTATCTATGTATTATCTATGTATCTGTGCATTATCTATGTATTATCTATGTATCTGTGCATTATCTATGTATCAATGTATTATCTATGTATCTGTGCATTATCTATGTATTATCTATGTATCTGTGCATTATCTATGTATCTATGTATTATCTTTTTATCTGTGCATTATCTGTGTATTATCTATGTATCTGTGCATTATCTATGTATTATCTATGTATCTGTGCATTATCTATGTATTATCTATGTATCTGTGCATTATCTATGTATTATCTATGTATCTGTGCATTATCTATGTATTATCTATGTATCTGTGCATTATCTATGTATCAATGTATTATCTATGTATCTGTGCATTATCTATGTATTATCTATGTATCTGTGCATTATCTATGTATCTATGTATTATCTTTTTATCTGTGCATTATCTGTGTATTATCTATGTATCTGTGCATTATCTATGTATTATCTATGTATCTATGCATTATCTATGTATTATCTATGTATCTGTGCATTATCTATGTATTATCTATGTATCTGTGCATTATCTATGTATTATCTATGTATCTGTGTATTATCTATGTATCTATGTATTATCTATGTATCTGTGCATTATCTATGTATCTATGTATTATCTATGTATCAATGTATTATCTATGTATCTGTGCATTATCTATGTATTATCTATGTATCTGTGCATTATCTATGTATTATCTATGTATCTGTGCATTATCTATGTATCTATGTATTATCTATTTATCTGTGCATTATCTGTGTATTATCTATGTATCTGTGCATTATCTATGTATTATCTATGTATCTGTGCATTATCTATGTATTATCTATGTATCTGTGCATTATCTATGTATTATCTATGTATCTGTGCATTATCTATGTATTATCTATGTATCTGTGCATTATCTATGTATTATCTATGTATCTGGGGGTATGTTAGGGTCTCATGTCTGAGTCCTAACTGGTCCTGGGATGGGCATTCGTTACCCTTGAGTAGTTCCTTAGCCGAGGGGAGTAGGCTATATAAGGAGGTACGAAAAGGGGCGGTTAGAGAATCTCCGATACTCAGCCTTCGCGCTAGTCGGGTTGTCTGAGATTTCTCTGGGTTGCATGGTAGTCAAGTTAGTTCGTGACTTGTGCCATTTTCAAGTCTTCTTACGGTGCTTCCGTTTCTGATGTTCGTCAGCCCGTTGCTGAGTTACAGACTTCTTGTTAGTTGGTCGTTCTTCGTATTGAAAGCGAACCTTTCTTCCACCGTCGTTCTACGGTTGGGTAATGTATCGTTTTAATTTGTCTTTTTGTTGAGAATTATACCTTTGAAAATAGACAACGAGTTTGAGCTTTGTTATAGCTAGGAGGAACCCGCAACATATGAGGGCTCGCGGGATTTTTTTTCTCGTTCGTTCGTTTCTCATTTGTTGGTAGAAGATAGAACATATGAGTTTTTGCGAGAATTTTTTTTGCTCTTCTTTAAGACAAAATTTGCGTCAGGAAGAGAAGTTAGAATTTGGAGGGCGTGTCTCTATTATACGGTATTCATTCCGGTTGAGATTTTTGTGAATTTATACGGTATTCATTCCGGTTGAGATTTTTGAGATTTGAGTCGTAAAGAGAAATGTACGGCTTCGTTGTGTCAAAGTTGACAGTGAAAGTTTGAAAGTGGGCGTGTCCGTTCAAATTTTACGAAAATAATTTGAGGCTTAGTCGTAATTGTTGCATGGAAATTGGTCGAAATTCAGTTCGATAGTTTCATTGCATTGAAAAGGGGCGTGTCGGTCGAAAATTTTGAAATTTGAATTTAGTTAGTCGACTGAAATTTTGAAATGGGAACGCCTATGAAGACTAAGTTGACGCTGGACGATATATTAAAAATGTCCAATGAGGAATTAAGAGTGGAATTGGAACGTTTAGAGGCAGAAAGAGAGGAGTTGGAACAGAGGAAAGTAAGGACTGCAAATGCTAAATTAGGCATTGAGCATGATTCGTTTGACTGGGAACAAAATTCTTACGGTGAGAAAAGCTCAAACACTCGAACAGAGTCTACGAATGACAGCGCACAAAATGTGGGTTTTCCTTCGGAGACGAATAGGAATAGTCAAGTGCATGATACGCCTAAGGATTGCTTGGAGGAGATAAACGAAAGTGTTTTCTCGTACATGGTTGATGAGAGTGCACAAATTGATTCGGATTCGGTGTTTCACGCTGAACTAATTAATTTCAGTTGTGATACGCAGGAAGAGGATGGGCACGAGAATGATTTGTGTTTAATGTTTGAAGAGTTGTATGAAAGTGAACAAGTGGTTTCTTGGTCATTATCTGTTGACTTCAGTGAAATACAGTTTCATGCGTATGATGATGATTGTACAAAGGCTGTGAATGTCGGTAATTTGTCTCGCATGGTTATTGACTCGAATGAGGTGTGTACGAATGTTGAGTCTCCTGTTGAGAATGTGCACACGGGCAAATGCTTCAATGAAGGAGTGGAAGTAGCGTTGGGTGTGTTTGAATGTGCGTCTGAAGATTTAAAGCTGGATAGCTGTCTTCAGAAAGAATTGAATTTTGCGGTTGAGGCGCAAGAAGAGTTGTTGGTCGGTGATTTTTCTGAATTGGATATGAATGTTGTCTCAGAAATGTGTCTGGGTGATTCACAAATGGTGAATGATTGCAAAGCACTGTTGTCGATGGATTCGGTGATGACAACTGTTGTGTGTGAGAATGTTTCACATACGAATTTTTGCAATGAGTCTTCTTCGAATGTAACATTAATGTACATGAATGTCGACTGTGGTGAAAGAGTGATTTTGGTGCGTACGGTTGTGTTGTTGCAACTTTTTGGTCAGATGACTAATGGCTTGAATGATGTATTCACGCAAGTTGTCACGATTATGCCCTGTACGCACAGGGGTCAGTTGTTGCACGAGAGCATGGACGTGTTTGGTTGTCATGTGTTCTTGACAGAAGAATGTATGCATGACGACATTTTTGAAAGTTCTTTGAAGATGGAAAATGTGGTTGAGCAATTGAACGTTTGTCTCACAGATGTTGTACATGAGTGTGATGACATTTTTCTGGAAAGTAAGGAACTTTTACCAGATGTTGTTCAAGATTTTGTTGAAGATGAAGTTGTCTTGAATGAGTGTCTGATGACTGATAGTCAAGATACTTGTGATATAGATTTGACAGGAATTTCTATGGAGATTGTTGGTATTGGTTGTCTTGAGTCTTATTTGTGTGCTCAAGTTTATTTGCAGAATGTGTCCGCGATGATGGAACTTCTGGTCGTCAAGGATGGTTGGTTACGCAGACGCTTGACGAGACGGGGATCGAAGGAACTGAGCGCCTTCGTCTTTCTGTGGATGGCTCTGACCGTCGTGACGTTGTTGGCTCGTGATACTTGGGTCACGAGATACACGTCTTACGTGTTTCTTCCGTCAGTGGAAATGGACGTCAAGTTGCCTTTGGTTGGCATACTCGCTGATGTTCACGTCTTCGAGGTGTGCGTTGGTTTTGTACAGTTGGTGTACACTGACAGTCTTTGGAAGTTTGGTTGTGGACTGCAACGTTGTTTTGTGAACGTTGGTTATGAAACGAGTCGTCTGAACTTGTTCTCGGATTTAGTTTGTCGGTTCACCTTTGGTGATTAAGTAATCATGCTTAGGGCCGACGTGAATGAACGTCGGAAGTATGTATAGTTTAAATGTTTCTATTGTGTTCTTTAGCAAGATGACTTTCATTTAAGTTTCGATGTTTAGTAGTCATGCTTAGGGGCGACGTGAATGAACGTCGTAAGCTGTATAGAGTAAATGTTTTGTTGTATATAGTGAATTTATTGTGTATTTCGTTTATATTTTGATTGTGATATTTCTTTTAATGTGCATGGTTTGCATGTTAGTTAAGTCAGAAACCCTTCTGGTTTCTGCCTTGTTTATGTATCTATGTATTATCTATGTATCAATGTATTATGTATGTATCTGTGCATTATCTATGTATTATCTATGTATCTGAGAAGAGGGCGAGGAAGACCCAGAAAGACTTGGAGAAGCACGATCACTCAGGATCTGGAAGGCGGCGGAATGACGTGGACGATGCTATGCTGGCCGCGGAAGACAGGATAACGTGGAGAGGCTGTGTCGCCCGATGCGCTGACAGCGCGAGGAAGGACTAAGGTCTAAGGTAAGGTCCGTGCATTTTCTATGTATTATCTATGTATCTGTGCATTATCTATGTATTATCTATGTATCTGTGCATTATCTATGTATTATCTATGTATCTGTGCATTATCTATGTATCTGTGTATTATCTATGTATCTGTGAATTATCTATGTATCTGTGTATTATCTATGTATCTATGTATTATCTATTTATCTATGTATTATCTATGTATCTGTGCATTATCTATGTATTATCTATGTATCTGTGTATTATCTATGTATTATCTATGTATCTGTGCATTATCTATGTATTATCTATGTATTATCTATTTATCTATGTATTATCTATGTATCTGTGTATTATCTATGTATTATCTATGTATCTGTGCATTATCTGTGTATTATCTATGTATCTGTGCATTATCTATGTATTATCTATGTATTATCTATGTATCTGTGCATTATCTATGTATTATCTATGTATCTGTGCATTATCTATGTATTATCTATGTATCTGTGCATTATCTATGTATTATCTATGTATTATCTATGTATCTGTGCATTATCTGTGTATTATCTATGTATCTGTGCATTATCTATGTATTATCTATGTATCTGTGCATTATCTACGTAATATCTATGTATCTGTGTATTATCTATGTATCTATGTATTATCTATGTATCTGTGAATTATCTATGTATCTGTGTATTATCTATGTATCTATGTATTATCTATTTATCTATGTATTATCTATGTATCTGTGCATTATCTATGTATTATCTATGTATCTGTGTATTATCTATGTATTATCTATGTATCTGTGCATTATCTGTGTATTATCTATGTATCTGTGCATTATCTATGTATTATCTATGTATTATCTATGTATCTGTGCATTATCTATGTATTATCTATGTATCTGTGCATTATCTATGTATTATCTATGTATCTATGCATTATCTATGTATCTATCTATGTATTATCTATGTATCTATGCATTATCTGTGTATTATCTATGTATCTATGCATTATCTATGTATTATCTATGTATCTGTGCATTATCTATGTATTATCTATGTATTATCTATGTATCTGTGCATTATCTATGTATTATCTATGCATTATCTATGTATATCTGTGTATTATCTATGTATCTGTGCATTATCTATGTATTATCTATGTATCTGTGCATTATCTATGTATTATCTATGTATTATCTATGTATCTGTGCATTATCTATGTATTATCTATGTATCTGTGCATTATCTATGTATTATCTATGTATCTGTGCATTATCTATGTATCTATGTATTATCTATGTATCATTATCTGTGTATTATCTATGTATGTATCTATGTATTATCTATGTATCTGTGCATTATCTACGTATTATCTATGTATCTGTGTATTATCTATGTATCTATGTATCTGTATTATCTATGTATCTATGTATTATCTATGTATCTGTGTATTATCTATGTATCTGTGTATTATCTATGTATCTATGTGCATTATCTATGTATCTATGTATGTATCTATGCTATGTATTATCTATGTATTATCTATGTATCTGTGCATTATCTATGTATTATCTATGTATCTGTGCATTATCTATGTATTATCTATGTATCTGTATTATCTATGTATTATCTATGTATTATCTATGTGCATTATCTGTGTATTATCTATGTATCTGTGCATTATCTATGTATTATCTATGTATCTGTGCATTATCTACGTAATATCTATGTATCTGTGTATTATCTATGTATCTATGTATTATCTATGTATCTGTGCATTATCTACGTAATATCTATGTATCTGTGTATTATCTATGTATCTATGTATTATCTATGTATCTGTGCATTATCTACGTAATATATATGTATCTGTGTATTATCTATGTATCTATGTATTATCTATGTATCTGTGTATTATCTATGTATCATTGTATTATCTATGTATCTGTGCATTATCTATGTATTATCTATGTATCTGTGCATTATCTATGTATTATCTATGTATCTGTGCATTATCTTGTCTGAGATCTTCCGGGCGCATGTTAGTCAAGTTCGTTTTCGTGGCAAGTTCCACTTTTCTTGGTTACTCAAGGTTGCTTGAGTTTGTTAATGTCGTCAGCCTGTTGCTGCGTTGAAGACTTGGTTTCGTCGGCGGTCTTGCTACAAGAGAGCGAACCGTTTTCCACCGTTGTCTACGGTTTGGTAATGTATTGTTTTAATTTGTCTTTTTGTTGAGAATTATACCTTTGAAAATAGACAACGAGTTTGAGCTTTATTATAGCTGGGGGAACCCGCAACATATGTCGGTCTTGTTGTGTTAGTTATCTATCAATCGAACGTAATTGGTAAATGTAGGGACGGTTGAAAATGTTTAAAGGTGTCCGAGAGGAGAACGTATTATCCAGTTTTCAACGACATCTTGCCGCTGACGTTGTTTGCATATATTTCAATAACATTGTTTGATTATTTTGACGGATAACATTTTGCGATTGAGCGACCTTTCCTCTGCAATTCGTAGCAGGATTTTCGAGGCACTTTCACCTGCATCTCTTCACTGCTTATAAACCTTTCAATCGACAGATCTCAAGAAGGCCTCAAAATAGTAAATAAGATTTACTATGATTGATTTTCTATTACGCGCTTTTGTGCAAGATTCCAATTTTTTAGGCGCGCTATAACTGACAGTCTAATAATAATAATAATAATAATAATAATAATAATAATAATAATAATAATAATAATAATAATAATAATAATAATAATAATAATAATAATAATAATCATTGTAGAGATAGGACAGACCAGAAGCCCTTGCGCCTATACCAGCATGCATCACGCGCCCTCATTTGCAGTTTTCTGATTAGTAGTTCATCTTCCTCTCTGTTAAAATCTTTGGAGGAGCCAACGCAAACGATGACGCGTGGCGCCATCTGGCCTTCGCCGGTGGTGGAGGGAAAGATAAATAGGTCCACGTCAAGCAGAAGACTAAGGTCGCATACGACGTAACTGAAGGGCGACTCTCCACATGAGTCTTAATATATATTTGTCAGTGCCATTCATCTGACACGCGCTGTTCAACCTATCGACTCTCATTATGTGGCGACGATTGGAGAACAGATGGGTAGATGTCCCCAGAACAGTTTGCTATGGGTTGGATTTTGGTGACTCACTACATATACATAACCAACTCAACACTTCCTCGAATGGTTATTCTTTATTAATTACATATTGGGTCCAGCCTTTATATAGCATCGGTTGACGCCGTTTTAAAGGTGTATTAAACCAGCGCTGTAACCATTGGCAATTCTGGCAACCAAACTTCAGGAAAAAAATCGACGCCACAGTTCCTTTTTCCTTCCATCCCTCAAAAACAATAATCGAGCGCCATCTCGTGTTTTATTAGCAGGAAAAAATCACTCAACGTGGGCCTGTGAACAAAGTTCACTTTTTAGATGTGGATCGGCCACACGCTGAGAGGAGACTCACTACTAAGAACGGTCAACGAAGGAAAAATGGAAGACAAGAGAAGACAGATGATATTGGATTGGGTGATGACAAACGGCTACAGGAAACTGAAAGAAGAGGCCCAAAACGGGAGGAGTGGCGACGTCGGACATTTGAACCTGCCTAAGAGGCAGAGAACCACAAGAAGAAGAAATAGACCAATACAATAAAACCTTATCGCGTTCTGTCCTTATATAGGATCGGTTGACAGCGTTTTAAAGGTGTCTTATGAATAACGATTACATCGCGTTTATTATTATTATTTCCAAAGTTTAACGTCGTCTTATGACATCAAAGGCCGTTGACGATAATTATACAGAAAATACACAATTCAATAAGTACAAGAACCTTAGAGCGTCCGAACAACACTATTCAAGGTGTCGAAACGGAGCTTTACAATTTCTCTAATATTCTGTATTTTTCAACATAAAGTAGTTCATCTCATTGTCTATGATTTCCATATGCTAACAAAGAGAATTTATGCAAATTAAACAATGTTATTATACTGCAATTGTTGCACATAAGAAATTTACGAAGTACTCGTTCAAACTGTTCATGCATCTAATACACTATAATTAAAATTTCAATAACCAACAAAGCATATACGTAATATAATTATTTAAAGTTTAGTTTCAATAGATTCATTACATCGCGTTGAGCCCTTGTGCGTCTTTTATATATTCACGCGTGTAAGAAGCTAAAAATTATAATAAACGTTGTCATAAACGTGTTATAAATGAGAAATAACGAAATAAATCTTTTCTGGTCAAGTAATAGCGCTATATCAATGAAGAAAACGCAAATGATGTTATATTATGGCATTTTGTGTCATATTACGTTATATCATATTAAATTATATCAAATTTATTTTATCATATTTTCTGTTGTATTTTACAATATTATATTCTCTGAATTTGTGTCCATCTGGAACCAACATACCCTCGTTATCAGTTTGCTTAAATTTAGCCTTCCCTCACACGCTAATCAATGTCCTTGCATATTTGTCCTCTCTCGTTTCCAGCTTATCATCGTCCATGGATTTTGTCCCTCAAATCATCCCAATTATTTACTGTCTATGATTTCCACTCTCTGGAAGATGGACTCGGATCTTCCTTTTGCTATCTCTCGACTATTACGTAGGCATATGGTCATTTATATAGCGCCTCAATATAACCTCACGAAGATGAACAATTAGTTATAACCGACATGTTGTAGCTGCAAGAACCCGATCACTATTCCTTACCGGACATACGATTGACTTGATCCACAGCTTAACATCAGCTTATGACAACATAGGCCGTTGCCGCCGACAAAGATTAGTTTTCGCATATTACATCTCTTTATTATATTTATTTAGAACAAGGTTTAACGTCGTCATTATGACATCAAAGGCCGTAGACGTATGTTTAAAAATAAAAATTGTTTCGGCTTAACGACACTTTTTCATATCGAAGATGATTAGTGTCGGAGGCAGAAAGCAACCTCGTACTCCTCGTTTAAATTGCGACCGAGCCACCCGCAGTAAAGATCCGATAAATTAATCTCTGATAAACCGACCCGACCGGGAAGCGAACCCGGGGCGCCGGCGTGACGAGCGGGCACCAACCCACTCGGCCACTCAGTATGTTTTTTGTGGCAGAAGCTTAAATAGCCAAATTATTGCACCTGAAAAAGGTATAGAAAATAAAGGCGTAATTTTATATATTTATTTATTTCCAAGTTTCAACATCAGAGGCCAGTGATGACAAATTGAAAGTATATGATTATACGATTAAAAATAAAATTGTTTCGGCTTAACGACACTTTCATATCGAAGATGATTAGTGTCGGAGGCAGAAAGCAACCTCGTACTCCACGTTTAAATTGCGACCGAGCCACCCGCAGTAAAGATCCGAAATTAATCTCTGATAAACTGACCCGACCGGGAAGCGAACCCGGGGCGCCAGTGTGACGAGCGGGCTACTTACCCACTCGGCCACTCAGGATCTCTCGATTATACGATTGAACGTACCTGTATTATTATAGGGTCGAATGGAAACGTTAAAAAGGTGTCTAAGATGGGAACGTACTATCTAGTTTTCAACGACGCCTTGCGGCAGACAGAGACAATGACGGTACTTGAAGCAAGGAGATAATCGTGACCATCTAAAGAATAAAGTTAAACTACTGTTAATCAGCTATGATAATTAGCGTTGCCCTCCTCCTTCATCTAGATTCAGGACTAGCATTACCAGAAAGCAGCGGTGGCGGAGATAAGTTTCTAACGATTTTTACATGTGTAGGGTTGGCCATAATTATTAAAGCTTAATCATGGAGCATTAATGATGATGATGATGATGATGATGATGATGATGATGACGACGACGACGACTACGACGACGACGACGACGACGACGATGATGATGATGATGATGATGATGATGATGATGATGATGATGATGATGATGATGATGATGATGATGATGATGATGATGATGATGATGATGATGATGATGATGTCGTCATTATTGTAACAGTTAACTTAGATTGAAAATAGATGACCGAATCGATGGCTTAATTAGCCGTCTATTGTGATCCAGTTTTATATAGCATCAGTTGAAATCTTTTTAAAGGTGTCTTAGACGAGCGCAAAGACTAATCGTGTGGACTATGGAGCGCACCATTCTCATATATCATCGCTTAAAAACGTTTTAAAGGTGTCTAAGGCGACCGATCTAAGTAGTCTACCTCGTTTCTCACTAGTCTCCAGGGTGGGACGAATAATTATATTCTAAAACAGATCCTCCTATGGTGGAGAATATGTTCTGACATAGATTCTCCGGGGGAAGACTTGTAGAGGGGAGACTGTTTTGGAATACCAATAGTGGTACTTCCAAGTTGAAGCCTTCATATTGCGCTATAATTATATAAAAGATTACGACACGTGACCAAGGATTGCGTTACATGATTAACCACCACGTTATATGCACGTTTTGGCATATAGCAGCCCTTATCTCTCTAAATGGCTCACTGATTGGAAGTATATGTATGGTCGACTGAAAGCATTTTACAGGTGTGTATAAATAATAATGGATTAATGGGATATTAATGTATCATCCAATTTTCAATGACGTCTTATGGCTACTTCGTAATTATATTCGTTATTGACGAGAAAGACAACTCTAATTGGCACACCGTAATCATGTACAATGGCATAGAGTTTATAGAAAAAATGGGTGTTTAGCTTTACTCATGGCGCAGTTGATCATGATGTTCAAATGAGGAATGGACTTCGTCATTGAACACTTGCATAGAGACTCCCATTATGTTATATTATATCATTTTATGGTATGTTGTGTTTACATTATATTATATAATAATCATTTCGAATTAGATCCTATCACATTATTCCTACATTAAAGACAGACAGCTAGACAGACAGAGAGACAGACAGTGGCGGAGTTACCGTGACTATACACGGCGTATCGGCATTGCATGTCGTGTCTCAAATTTATATAGAGTCGGTTGACGCCGTTTAAAAGGTGTCTTTGTCGAGCATTTATTATTACCGATCGTATACAACGTTTAAAAGGTGTCTATAAAAAGACTTTTAGAGGAGACGAGACGTGGAACGTGAAGGAGGCTCTTCGTTTCAAGGACGACTGGGGTCGTCTGGGTCAGTCGTTCCCCTGCTTCTACAACCCCCTTCGGCCGGACATGGTCATCATACTCTGCTAACGAGTGTCCCTATTTTTCAGGTTCCTCAAATTTTGTCCTCTTTCGCCCAGCTAATCACTGCGTCCTTGAACATTTGTCCTCTCTCGTTTCCAGCAGTATGGGAATTGTAAAAAGTAACTGGGGGGGTTAGAAGTTTAGACGTTGATTTATGTGCAGTTTGGGTGTGAAATGTAGACTTTACTATGGGATCCTAAGAAAGACTAGGGGTTGAACCCCCAACCTCCCGCAATTCTCACCCTGGTTTCCAGCTTATCGGTGTCCATGGATTTTGCCCCTTGATGCTCCATCATCCCAATTATTATCAGGTGTCGTTTCGTAACCTTATATTGCGTCGGTTGCCACCGTTTTAGAGGTGTCTTAGCCGAGCACTATTTACAGTTGTATACAACGTTTTAAAAGTATCTAAGGCAACCGGTCCAAGCTGTCGGCTTCGTGTCCCATTAGTCTCCCGGGGTGGGCGAATTTATTCTAGAATCTAGAATATTGTTTTAGAACATATCCGCCTTGGTCGAGAACCCGTTCAGAATTCGCCCCCATTATCAGTGTCCTTGAACATTTTGTCCTCTCTCGTTCCCAGCTTATCAGTGTCACTGGATTTTGTCCCATGATACGCTATCGTCCCAATTATTGATTGTCTGTGATTTTCTGGCAACCGAACTCAACCGAACTCTGGATCTTCCCTTTACCATATCTGGACAACCCTTCTGACACGACGCAGCCCTCGTGAATAAACTTGTGCCCTGCGCTTAGCTCTGAAATAGCACTTTAGAAATGTTGAGGTTACAAACGTTCCTGGAGCTGTGTACTTTGTTGACCTATGACCTCTCCACTTAACAATCCTCTTCCCAATGCTTAACCAAGGCATTGGGAACAGCAAGGATAAGACTCTCTCTCTCATTAAGTTAGTTTAATAGAGCATTATTTTGTTAAGTCATTAGCAACATCTTGTGGCTGCATTAGATACGTTAGCTATTCAATGGACTGGAGATGGATCTATCGATTCAACGTAATTGTACTATATATGTATGGTAGCTTGAAAACGTTGTAAAGGTGTCTAAGAGAACAGTTTTATCCAGTTTTTCAACAACCTCTTGCGGCTATTATGAACACAATTTACTAGGCCACTGCTAGGGTCTGGTGTCGCATGTTTTGTTCAGTCATTAGCGACATCTTGTGACTGCATCAGATACGACAACTAATAGGAGGAAATGGTTAGGAGGTGATCTATCGATAAAACGCAATTGTGCTTTATATGTAGGGTCGGTTTGAAATATTATAAAGGTGTCTAAAAAAAGGAGCGTATTATCCTGTTTTCAACGACATCTTGCGGCTGACAGAGCCATATCCCAAGCCGTAATGTAATGTAAATGAACATTTATATAGCGCCCCTTGAAGATATCTACTCAGTGATGCTGTCTGCACTAGTCTATATGATGCTAAATGTGATAATAATAAAACAGTTAGCAAACAATGCACAGTGGGCTGAAAGAGTCGCCAGTGGCGGGCCCACGCACACACGACGAACCAACCAACGGATTCCCGTCGACAGCTGAAAATCCTTGTATAAGCACCTCATATAAATCTATTCTTATCTAACAGTGTAAGAGCCGATGTATTCGTTGCATAGCTGAATTTAATTTTCGGGGGGGGGGGGGGGGGTCGATAGTAGAACAGAACTCTCTGCTCTGTTTTGTATCTCAGTTCCCTGCTCACCGACATGCTTTCTCGAGTCGGAAAATACATACTGCCCCAGGGAACATTCATAGGTTAGTTTAAGAATTAAACATTGAAAGACTGCCCAATCCTTAAATATGAATGGAAAAAGAACAGCAAAGGGTATGAAGTGTTAGCGACTTCATAGTCTCAGCCTCGGCATACGAGATTTCCCTTTTCATCACATCAGCTCTCATTACAATTAGGGATCCTGAGTGGCCGAGTGGGTTGGTGCTCGCTCGTCACGCCGGCGCCCCGGGTTCGCTTCCCGGTCGGGTCGGTTTATCAGAGATTAATTTCTCGGATCTTTACTGCGGGTGGCTCGGTCGCATTATAAACGTGGGGTACAATACAACACAACACAACACAACATACTGGGGCGCGGTGGTTTGGGGTATGTTCGGTGCCTTGCAGCTAGAGGGTTGCGGGTTCGAATCCACCTCAAAGCCGTCGCGTAGGGACCCTGGGCAAGTCCTTCACTGCAATTGCTCATGCGCTTGGCGTGAAACTCCGACTACAGCAGTAGTCGGGAGCGCCTCTGAATGAGAAATCTGGTAGGGGCGCTATAACAAGTGTTCAAATACAATACAATACAATTACGATTGGATGGATGGGTTTATGTTCAATACTCTACCATGTTCTAACGTGAAGGGTATGGGTTCTATACGCGGCCATGGCAACAACAAGATGCTAAAAACTCCCTTGCGTAACTTTAAAACGTCGTGGAAACGGGATACTACATTTCAAACTTAGACACCTTTAAAACGTTATCCACAAACACTATATATTATGCAATCGTAAAAATCAACAGTTCCAACGGATGTCTTCTTAAAAATTCAAAAGTGTACTAAGAACTACATGTTAAAATTTCATGTCGTATAAACTTGTAAAATAAATAATTGTTACTGAAATAAATAGATTATGAAGTAAATGTACATTAGGAATGGTGATTAAGAATTAATTTTAAGAAATATTTCTTGAATACGACGATTGATGCTAAATATTGTTGAATTTACATCAGATACCGCATTGCATGTATCAAAGACGCCTCTGTAGGTCTCTTGAAGAGGCGCTATATATATTTTTTCGGAATGTATCAATGAACAAATGAATCATCATCATCGTCATCATCATCTTCATCAGTTCCTGACACCAACCATTTGCTGGCGATGGATACGAATGAAATTATATAGAAAATGCTACGTTACATGTTGAATACAATAAATTCTTGCTTATCGTTATTAGAGGCAGGCGTTACCTTCAATATTACATCTTCCATTCGCTCTGATCGGAAGAGGAGAAGTCTTATATCAGGCAAATTCTGGAGTTACCTGAGGAGGAGCCAACGCAAACGACGACGCGTGGCGCCATCTGGCCTTCGCCGGTGAAGGAGGGCAGGATAAATAGGTCAACGTGAAGCAGACTAAGATACGACGTCACTACAGGGCGACTCTCGACGTGAGTCATAATATATAGAGCGTGCGAGGAATCTGACACGCGCTGTTCAATCTATCGCCTCTCTCATTGGGTGGCAACGATTCGGGAACAGATGGGTATAATGTAACCAGAAGAGTTTGTTTGGGGTTGGATTTTGGTCCGCCATCGTTTGATTCCTTCTGGGCTATAGACATTACAAAGACGTCAAGACGTTATGAATTTGTAGTTAAAAGATTACATATTATGAACTAACAATGCATGGCTATGTCTGCCTGTATGCGCCCTGACGTTTTATCCCTCCATTCATAATAATTTTGAACGACTTCCTCAATAGTCTTCCGGAACAGTATAAACCTCAATCGACACCCGCTCGAGAAATTACGTCAAAAGTCGTAAACGATTTTATATCACCTCATTTGGAACCATTTTAAAGGTAAGTAAGTAAGTACGTGCTTTATTGAACCGCCTGCAAACGCAGTGCGGGAACATCAGATAGAGTAATGAATCACAAATCACAAAAATCAAAATGTCAAAAATATCATAAAATACAATAAAACAGATATCTATGGATTATATGAGATTAAGGTAATAGTAAAAAGAAAGATCAGTAATAAAATCAATTAAATAACATACGTGTAATAAAACCACATCGGGTTAATGCGTCAGGTGTCTAAGAGCTCTCTATCTATCTATCTATCTATCTATCTATCTCTCTCTCTCTCTCTCTCTCTCTCTCTCTCTCTCTCTCTCTCTCTCTCTCTCTCTCTCTCTCTCTCTCTCTCTCTCTCTCTCTCTCTCTCTCTCTCTCTCTCTCTCTCTCTCTCTCTCTCTCTCTCTCTCTCTCTCTCTCTCTCTCTCTCTCTCTCTCTCTCTCATTGATGCAGCCGCTGCTCTTGTCCCAATTTTATATAATATATATTGATCACAGTTTAACCTTCGCAGGACGGAGAGGGGTAAATAATTACCCCAGGGGTGTTTGAATGCTGATTGCGGAGCAACCGTTGGCAGTTATAATTTGACGTTCCATGTGTTTACAAGTTAATACCTCTGACATATTCTGACACCAAAGCCAGGAAAATGTCATGTTGGGGGAAGAAGATTTTTGAGTTCAAAGTGTCCTGGGGTAAAAATTTACCCCTCTTCGTCCTCGACGTCGTTAATTATTCGTTCATGGTGAATATGCATTTTTCAAAGATATTTTTCATAAGTAACCTGTAATCAGAAATAAAGTACTGAATCTACCGTGGAATTCGATTTCAATAGTTGCAATAATTTTGGGAGTGCACTTTCCAAGATGGCGGCCAAGATGGCCGCAAAACGCAGAAATATGCATATTTCAGCTCATAGGTATGCTACAATGACAAATGAACCCTCCAATTTCATAGTTCCGAGGTCAAGGAATCCATTTATCGTAGTGAGAATAGTCTGTCAATACCACTTTCCAAGATGGCGGCCAAGATGGCCGCCAAACACAGAAATATGCATATTTCAGCTCATAGGTATGCTACAATGACAAATGAACCCTCCACTTTCACAGTTCCGAGTTCAAGGAATCCATTTATCGTAGTGAGAATAGTCTGTCAATACCACTTTCCAAGATGGCGGCCAAGATGGCCGCCAAAACACAAAAATATGCATATTTCAGCTCATAGGTATGCTACAATGACAAATGAACCCTCCACTTTCATAGTTCCGAGGTCAAGGAATCCATTTATCGTAGTGAGAATAGTCTGTCAATATCACTTTCCAAGATGGCGGCCATCCCTTAGAGGTAAATTAGTATTCAGACTATGCTCAATGTAAATACCCATGTACTTTCTGTTTTGAAATATGCATATCTTTCGTAGTGAGAATAGGCCATCTTGGCCTGCCATCTTTGAAAGATGGCGGCATCCCTTAGAGGTAAATTAGTATTGATAGATGGTGCCCTGTGCTCAATTAGATTAGCGCCCTAAGTTTAGAAATTGGATTGCGATTTCGTTATTTAACGCATCTGGAGCTGTGTGCTTTGTTGACCTATGACCTCTCCGTTTATCAATCCTCTTCCCAATCTTGTTCCCAATCCTTGACCGAGGAAAAGGGAACAGCACTGATAATACCTCTCGTTAAGTTTAATAAGAGATAATTGTTTTGTTCAGTCATTAGCGACATCTTGTGGCTTCATCAGACACGGTAACTATCTAGAAGAAGAATATCGAATGAATTGTGGTACTTCGGCTTTAACGACACTTTTTCATATCGAAGATGATTAGATAGATAGATAGATAGATAGATAGATAGATAGATAGATAGATAGTTAGATAGATAGATAGCTAGATAGATAGATAGATAGATAGATAGATAGATAGATAGATAGATAGATAGATAGATAGATAGATAGATAGATAGATAGAGCCGAGATAGACAGACAGACAGACAGACAGACAGACAGACAGCCAGACAGAAAGATAGTATAGACAGATAGATTCTCAGATAGATAGATAGATAGATAGATAGATAGATAGAATAGATAGATCAGATAGATAGATAGATAGATAGATAGATAGATAGATAGATAGATAGATAGATAGATAGATAGATAGATAGATAGATAGATTGATAGATAGATAGATAGATAGATAGATAGATAGCTTCTACGATACAATACAATACAATACAATACAATACAATACTCTGCTTCTACTTATCCTATACATCTTAATCTGCTTCTTCTTTCTCCTTCTTCTTCTAAGCGAAATGGCGCCTTTGTTAACAATATTAACATTATCAATAGTAATCTCCATTGTTTAACGACATCTTATAGATAACAAAGACCGTTGACGTCTATAGAAATTATGTTGAACAGTTCTCACTTCTTTCCTTCCTAAGCCATAATAAGCAGGTTACCAAGCAATTGACAATTTTTTTTTATTCCGTAGTTTAACGTCATCATATGACATCAAAGGCCGTTGACGACAATTCAAAACTATGTACAATACAGTTGAAACAAAATTGATAGAGTTAAAGGCATCTAAACAGTACTTTACAATGCCACTAATATTCATTGTTTAGCAGCATAATATTATAGTTCCGATACTAATGTCAATGTTACTTTCATAAGATAACATACATAATTGACAATTTGACGCGCTTATTGAATTTATAGCTTCGTTTCAAATAGTTTTAAAGGTGTTTTATAACAACCTATTTTCAACGTTATCACTTCGATGTAGCAACGAGAGCCGTAGTAGTAGTTTCAGTTTAACAACACTGTGTGATTACAAAGACCATTACCGTCGCACTCCTTTGTCATCCAGTCTTGGGACTGGCACTGCAGCGGCGGAGAGCAGTGACGAGATATGAATCCGAAGTTAAATCAGCTTCAAGGGCATTTGAAAAAATAATTATAATAATAATAATGATAATATAATAATAATAATAATAATAATAATAATAATAATAATAATAATAATAATAATAATAATAATAATAATAATAATAATAATAGGGGCACGTTTTTGGACTTCAGTAGGGATGAAGGATAGTTCAATGATCATATATGGTTTAAAAATAAATAATACTCTAATTATAAGTTTAATAAGAACTTTCCAGACAATTTTGACAATAGATAATGAGGGATCATATACCTCGGGGCTCGGGTTATAAAAATAAATAATCGAGTAATAGTAAGTAGGGGTAATAATTGATATGGGACGCGACGGTGGTGGATACCGTACGCCTCATACATTCCTGAGACGGCGACGAAGCTGTAATAACCAAATACGCTTGATCTGCAGAGGAGGTGACACCTTCGTTATAATAATAGATAATAATAATAATAATAATAATCGCCTTAATAATAATAATAATAATAATAATAATCCGGAACATAATAGAGACAGGATTCATCCTCCAGCGCCTTTCGGTTACGGTCCAGCGTTTCAACGCGGTTGCCTTTCAGGGCACCTGAGGGATCGAGGTATACCCGGGCTGAAAAATAAATAATAGTAATAAGTACACTAAGCCTATAATAATAATAATAATAAATAATAATAATAATAATAATAATAATAATAATAATAATAATAATAATAATAATAATAATAATAATAATAATAATAATAGTAACAGCTACTGCATCCTTGTCTACTGTAGCTTTCAGTATTGATGTTGATTGATGGAGAGAACAAATATTGTTTTATAGTAATAATAACAATAATAATAATAACAATAGCAATAACAGTAATAACAGAGCCTTTTTCTCAGTTATGGTCGCATGACCCAGATAACTACTCATGCTGATTCACGTTGAACAACGGTGTGCCATATCAAAGATCATTAGCATCGCCCTCTTCCTTTATCCAGGCTTGGGACTGGCACTACCAAACGTTTTGCTATTCAGTCATTAGCGACATCTTGTGGCTGAAGGGCCAGGGTAATTATATAATCAAGGCAGCGTAACACCAATCGACGATTGAACGCAAATTATGATTCCGGTATATCTATGGTTGGCTGTAACCATTTTAAAGGCCGTTGACGACAAAATCAAAATCAATCTATCGATTGAACGCAATTGTATTATATGTAGGGTCAATTGAAAACGTTTTAAAGGTGTCTAAGAGAAAGTTTTATCCAGTTTTCAAGAACGTATTGCGGCTATTATGAACACAATTTACTAGGCCACTGCTCGGGGCTGGTGTCGCAAATCACTTAATAATACAGCTATTTTCGGCACACTTTTAAAACGTTTTTAACCGAACCTATATAAGATGGCATTTGGGCTCAATCGACAGAGCTTGTACCACTGACTTTTTTATGGTGCCAGTCCTGAGCTTATAATTATGACGGAGGAGGTCGACGCTAATTATCTTAGCTGAAAAGCAGTAGCTTAACTAAATTCAAGTCACTTGCATCATGTAAGGCTAAATCGCCGTCAGCCGCAAGATGTCGTTGAAAACTGAATAGTATACGTTTAATCGGTTAGACACTAATAGCTGAAGCTTGGTTGCATTTCAAAGCTCTGGTATTTTTTAAAAAAGGTGTTCAATGCACAACTTTAACGTAGATCAGGAATTTCGATTTTAAATCTAATCTGATTCGATAACGTATTATCTGATGACTTTTATAGCGCTATTCTAAAAACGAAGTCTTCAGAAACATACCACTGCCTTCATTCTAAAATTAAGAATTAGATCCTACTTTTACTAATTGCTTATCCACCATAGACTGTTGACACCAGCGTTATAGAAGTTGTCCCTCTGTCCTATAGTCGACTAAAATGCTGGATGTTCAACTGTGGTAGTGCCAGTCCCAAGACTGGATTAAAGAGGAGGGCATGAGCGTCGTTAAACAGTAACTAACCATGTTGACCCGTTTACGGCGTTGTTTTTGTGTATTGTGCATTAGACACTGGCGCGATAGAAGTTACGCTTAGACACCTTTAAAACGTTTTAAACCAACCCTATATAATTATGTTTCATTTGCGGTCTATAGTTGGACAATTTAGCTAGATGCTGAGAGTAGTTATCGGGATTCTGACAGCCACAAGATGTCGCTTATAACTGAATAACAAAATTATCTGCTACTAAGTAGTAAGTTAGTACGTTAGTAGGTATCTTTTACTTGCATCTGACAATTACACATGCATTACATTGTATTCTATACAACGATTAAATACACTTTTGAAATGAACTATGACAGGAGCTGATAATAAAATCACACGTGCACAGATGAAATTAACATAACTAAAGATTTATCGACTTATAAAACTACTTTTAAACAATTTAGATTTAAGAAAATACAGCATGAAATGATTACCTCTCTTGCGAAGTAAGTAATGTAACAATGTAATGTAACAAGACATTTATAAAGCGCCACTTAAGAGTCTCTCAGAAGCGCTCAACACGTGGTCATCAAACAGCTGAAAAAGTGCGTCTTTAAGAGTTTATACTTTAGAGGAAACCATATTGCCGCGTACAGCACGCACACACGAAGAGGTGGAAATAGCAGATGAATGCAGTGGCCAAAGAACTGTGATTTCTGGAAGAGCTTTCTGGGAGCTCTTGTAATCAACTCTTCTCTAAGTATTTTACACGAGCTGTTCATCCTATCAGCTCTCACTAAGATTGGATGGATGGGTTTAGGCTAGGGCTGGGCATTTAACGCGTTATTAACGCGATTAATGCGTTAACCCTCGGGCTACCAAGGGGCGGGGGGTGGTTGCCACCCCCCTAGGTTTTTATGCATAATTTTTTTTCCCATATGGAATATAATTTTTGCATTTTAGGTAGCTGTAGCAGATTCATTGGCGCACATTTTGAGGTAAACATCATGGTGGTAGCCCACGCCATTCAAAAGTTATACCTGATATACCCGAGGCACCAGGGGGTTGGATACCACCCCCTTAGTTTTTTGACTATAGCTTATTGACTATTCTTCATAGAAGAGAAACAATTATACCAATCTTTAGAGGGAATGCAGGGCTTCATTTGCATACCTACATCTTTGTCTTATAAAAACCGGAAGTGATCAAAATAAATAATAATACGCGTAATATGTGTGAAAAATGGCTGAATGGAAGCACTCCCCCCTAAGTTTTTTGTCTGTAGCATATTCATTTGTCTTCCTGGAAGAGAAACAAAGATAGCATTCTTTAGAGGGAATGAAGGGCTTCATTTGCATACCTACATCTTTGTCTTTTGAATACCGGAAGTGATCAAAATAAATAATAATACGCGTAATCTGTGTGAAAATGGCTGAATACAGCATTACAACGTAAACCGATATATATGTGTGGATATATATGTATGGATATACATTTATACTATATAAACATGTATAGGGATGATTTTGTGTATCTTTTATACATAGATTAGTTTTAAAACACACATAATCTTATATTTGTTTATCCAAAAAGTACAAAATGTACGCAATAATATAAAATATTGCTAATTAATGGGTTCCGTTGTTAAAAGTGATGTAATTTCGAGGTGCATTCACATAATGTACAACTAAATATATCATTCTGTGCAGAAATGAATGCTGAATCCATTGCTATATTACAAGTTATGATATGTGAAACCAAACACGAAATCCAGGGGGGTGGTGGTAACCACCCCCCCTTGGTAGCCAGTGTTACAAAAAAAGCTTGGTATCCCGAGGGTTAATTAATTAACGCGATTAAATTTTTTAACGCAGTTAACGCGATTGTCACTGCGCCCAATTATTGCTAGAAATGCGCTAAAACAATTCTTGATAAAACCGCTTAGTTTAAACTTTAAACTTAAAAGTAAACACTAAAAAGTAAAAATAAGTAGTAAAAGCATTGTGTGCTTTTTGTTTATTGGCTGCAATCATTGATATAGCGCATATTCAACGTAACTACTCAGAGTCGGTACAGTAGTTGTACTTGTTATCTATTGTGACATGCGTTAAAAATTAATCGGGACGTTAAAATTTTTAATCGTTGCCAACCCCTAGTTTAGGCCCCTTGATGTATTTGCACGGGGTTGGATTTGGGGGTGCCATCGTTTGATGCCTTGTGCATTAGACATTATTTAGTATTCAGAAGTTACATATCTGCTTGTGTTCGCCCTGAAGACTTTCAGGTTTCTGATAATTATTTTACACTTCGATTATCTTATGTGGAATATTGCGCCAACAAGGTCTATTAATTGCCTATCATTACCCATCCTTATATAACATAGGTTGTCACCATTTTAAAGGTGTCTAAGGCGGCCGCTCTACATAATCAGAATCACTATCACACAGCATGACCTTCACACAGAATTTGATCGGGTTGGAATTTTTGAGCGCCATCGTTTAATGCCTTGAGCGTCATACATGGGCGCTATAGAAGTTACGAATTATAAATATTAGTAGTTAGCAACACAAATGAGTAACTTACTGCTCATGGCTATGTCTGCCTGTATTCGCCAAGGTTCCTGCAGAGTAACCGTCTCAGAGGAGGAGGACCGAACCCCTACTCTCCGCTTTATAAGGCGAACGCTCCAACCAATCGTATACAATAAACGAAAATACTATTATTATTATTATTATTATAATAATAATAATTATTATTATTATTATTATAATTATTATTATTATTATTATTATTATTATTATTATTATTATTATTAATTATAAATATTATTATTATTATTATTATTATTATTATTATTATTATTATTATTATTATTATTATTATTATTATTATTATTATGACACTATAATACAGTGTCTCACTTCATATACATTCAACACTTCCTGGAAAACTGGCGCCTGAACATAGTCTTATTAATTACCTATCGTATCCAATCCTTATATTGCATCGGTTGAGACCATTTTAAATGTGTCTAAAGCCATCGCTGTTACCAATAGGTAATTCTGTCCGTCAACCAAAGTTCAGAAAAAAATCGACGTCACTGTCCCATCCTCCTGCATTCTCTCGCACACAGTTAAAGAACTACATCTCGTGGTTTATGGATAGAAGATTAGCAGTTTCAGTGTAACGACACAGATGATTGTAAGTAAGAAGTAAGAATGTTCTTTATTAAACGCAAGCAAACGCTCAGCGCTTTACATACAAAGTAAGAAATGATTGGCGTCGCCTTCCTATTTCACCAGGCTTGGGAATGGCACTATATGTCGTGCAGTGACGCCCTCAAGATTTCTTAGGCTTCTTAGTATTATAATTGTATGAAGGATTTGCTCAAGGTTCCTAAACAGTGATCGACAGAACATACAAATTTATTGTATCCCATCCTTATATAGCATCCGTGGTTTAATTTTAAAGGTGTCTAAGTGGGAGCTCTCTCTCCTCAACTATCGCGTTCCACACTTATATAGTTTTTGTTGATACCGTTGAAAAGGTGTCTAAGGCAAGCAGACTTAAATCTCTCACCTTTCACCCTTACCCAATGTTCAGAACAAACAGACGCCATTGTCCCTTCTTCCTTCCATCCATCGAACACATTTATCGAGCACCAACTCGCGTTTAATGAATAGTATCACTAGAACAGCTATCATCTGGATCGATATTGCCTTCTCGTTGGAGCATCAACCTAACTATTTGTCTATGTATTTTATGAATGCACCCATCCATTCACCAACCAACAAAAGCACCCATCCATCCTTCCATTCACGCACCCACTCACCCACCCACCAACCCACCCGCTCTCTCATCTACCCACCCATCCATACCTCCGTTCAAACCTCCGTCCATCCATCCATCATCCACCTATCCATCCATAAACCAACCAACCAACCCACTCGTTCATCCACCCACCCACTCATCAACCAACCCATCCATCCACCCATCTATCCACAAACCAACTCTGCTGCCCTACCTTGGTTGCTGCGGGTCGTCGCTCTCTCCGCTCTACTGAGCGGGGCGTGCTCATGGTCCCTTTTGCCCGCACAGCTACTAAGCAGAATCCGGGCCTTCTCAGTGGTTGGCCCCTCCCTCTGGAACGGGCCTCCTTTGATGCTGCGCTTGTATCCCAGAATCGACTCTGAATCTTTCTATACTTGCCTCAAAACTGTCCTTTTCAGCCGTGCTGGTGGTCGGGAGCGCTCCTGAGTAGTAACCTTGAAGGGGCGCTATATAAAACTTTGTAATGAATGAATGAATTAGACTGGGACTCAATGCACGGCGTGATGCGTTTATCAAATTTATAGCATCGTTTGTAAACGTTTTAAAGGTGTCTTATGTCAACCAATTCTTAACGTTAAAACACGTATTTGGTGTAGAGCGACGTCTTTTGACAACGAAGGCCGTATGAGCTCGATTAACCTTGCCACTTTTTAAGTCTTCGTGGTATGAATCTGAAGTTAAAATCACCTTTAGTGTGTTTTAAAAGAGTGAATTTGTAAAAATATCAACGGAGTTCGATTACAGCTGTTTGCACACATCCGAGATTTTATAAATTAGGCTCAAAGATATATGTACCTAATTCGACTGATGATGATGATAATGATGATGATGATGCTGATGATGATGATGACAACGACGACTACGTCCTATCCGTTTCAACGAACCGGTTGACAATGACGATAACGATGATGATGATGCTGATGATGATGATGACGACGACGACTACGACGACGAAGACAATGACGACGACGATGATGATAATGATGATGATGATCGATTAACCTTGCCACTTTTTAAGTCTTCGTGGTATGAATCTGAAGTTAAAATCACCTTTAGTGTGTTTTAAAAGAGTGAATTTGTAAAAATATGATGATGATGATGCTGATGTGATGATGATGACAATGACGACGACGATGATGATGATGATGATGATGATGATGATGATGATGATGATGATGATGATGATGATGATGATGATGATGATGATGATGATGATGATGATGATGATGATGATGATGATGATGATGATGACGATGATGATGATGATAATGATTATGATGATAATCCTTCGTCCGTGTTACTCTGTCTTTTTGTCTGTGTGGTTAAGAGTTAGTGTTGTAACGCCTAGAGTCCGGGTTCAACACGCGGTCATGGCAACAACAAGATGTTAAAACTCCCTTTCGCATCTTTAAGACGTCGTGGGAAACTGGATACGACGTTCCCCACTTAGACACCTTTAAAACGTTTTTAAACGACTCTATATATAATGTGAAATCAAGTCAATCCACAGCTGCATGCGCGTAACCTTATAGACACAGTTCCTGGAGCCAATGCAAACACAAGATGTCGCTAACGACAGAAGAAGAAAGGTTAATATTAATTGTCTTCATAGACCCACAGTTACGATTGTTAGATTAATCAGTGTCTTTACCTCTCTGTATCGCTTTCTGTTTGTGTCTGTGTCTCTCGTCTCTGTCTGTCCGTCCGTCTGTCTGCTTGTCTGTCTCCATCTGTTTGTCTCTCTGTCAATTGCGGCAAATTGGCCTACGCTCGATCCAAGAAGAAAGGGTTATAATAAATTTTCCTCAAAGACTCGCAGTTACGATGTTTACTTGGTATTCAGTCAATCTGTGTCTCCTCTCTCTGTCTGTCTGTCTGTCTGTCTGTCTTGTGGGCAAATAAGCACAAGCTCGATCCATTCGTTATTGACCGACGTTCTATCTTCCACTCTTCCCAGGGTAAGAGTAATTCCGCATTAGATGTAGTAACAGTTTTAAGTTCATTAATGCTACGATCAATGTTCAAACAAGATATATTATCCTCTTTATGCAGCAGAGTTAACTGCAATAAAAGAAGCAGTAACATGGATACTAAACACTGAGAATAATAAGAACTGCCAATATGTAATATTATCCGACTCACTAAGTGTACTTACTTCTATTAAGAAAAATAAATCTGATTCACGACCCAATTTATTTAACGAACTGATGATGCAATTGAATAGATTGGAACCTAATCAAATAAAAATGGCATGGATTCCAAGCCATATAGACATAAGTGGTAATGAAAGAGCAGATAAATTAGCAAAGGAAGCACTCAATTTAGATAATATTAATTCCACAAAATACTTAGAATCACAAGAGATGAATACTTTTATTAAAGACTATATAATAAATAAATGGCAAATAAAGTATAACGTTGAAAAGCAAGGGAACTTCTATAAAACCATATGCCCACTTGTTTCTACTAATATAAAATTTTCTGATCCATATAGGCATAAAGAAGTACAAATTAGTAGATTGAGACTAGGTGTTGCCATTACTAATAAAAAAACTATTTCAAATGAAAAAGCACCCTAATGGGTTATGTGATACATGTGAGGTTACGGAAAGTATAGAACATATTCTATTGGAGTGTAAAAAGGAAAATATTTCAAATATTCTAAAAGATAAATGTAATAGTTATAAATCAGAATTTAATTTAAAATCTCTGCTTGATGTGGGATGTTTGCAGAGTGCAGTATATAATCTTGTTAAAATCATTAATAAAGGGAAAAATACTATAATTATTGTCATAAATATTAGTATCAGATCAAATCTATTACAAACATATAGTTGAACACATTCCTTATGATTAAAATACCAATAAACACAAAATATGTGTGATTAATGGTCATTTCATTATTTCATTGCATTTTCTAATGATATTACATTGTTTCATAGGAAAATGTTTAATGAAATGTTTAATTAAGTATTCTGTCATGTAAATAATTGTTAACATGCATTCTTGTAAATAGATGTATGTTAAAATAAAAATGTGTATATAATACATGTATATTATATATATTACACATCTGTGCTGAATTTCTGTTTGCAAATAGCATTACATGTTATTTTAGAAAACTTAAAGAAGTACTGTTAATAACTTTGTAAACATATTTGAAAAGAGCTAAAATAGCCAAAAAAAGAGCTGATATAGCCAAAAAAAGAGCTGATATAGCCAAAAAAGAGCTGAAATAGCCACCAAAAAAAGAAACAAAAGGAGAAAAAAGAAAAAAAAAAAGGAAAAAAGATGTTAAAAAAGAATTACAATAAAAAGAGCCAATGGGCCAAACATAACGGAGATACAATACTTTAATATGTATCAAATCAAATAATATGTATCTATCAAATATTGTTAATATTGTTAATAAGATTGAGGAGAAAACAGTTATTAACATTATACAGAAATGATCTTAATCCGTCAGAAACTTTAAATACGTCTACATCTTATCAGAAACGGAATCAAAGCCAAGAAAAGAAAAAGAAAACTGTTGATAGAAATTATATGAAAATGAACTTAAATCGTCAGAAACTTTAAATACGTCAGCATCTTATCAGAAACGGAATCAAAGAAGAGAAAGGAGAAAGAACATTTGTGAGAACATTACACGAAAATGAACGGAAATACATCAACAACTTTAAAGACGTCAACAGCCTTTGTAGCTATAGGATGTCGTTAAATATTGGATTAATAATAACTAGGCTCAAATAGTGCGTTAAGAACGATGTGAAAGGCAGTCATAAAGTGTCGTTAAAAACTGAATAATGCAAATTATATCTTTACATATTTTTAGAGCGCTTTTTAACGTCCTATGTATAAAACAGTGAACTTCAATTGGCTTGTTTAATGTATACCAAATTAATTTCTTTCGACGGCAACGGCCTTTGCTGTCATAAGCTGTCGTTCAACTCTAGATCCATCCATCCAATCGGTTTTATTAACTCTGCTACTGGTACTGCTCGTAAGGTCCTTAGTACCCGACAGCGCCAGTCGAGAGCCTGGATGAAGGGGAGGGCGTCGCATAACTGAATCTACTGCTAATCAATATCGTTAAACCGGAACTACTACTAATCGGTAATATTATTGCAACGTACAACAAAAGTCTTTAACCCTTTCACGACCGTATGAGCAAAATACATGTAAAAGCACTGTATTTGGAGTGAGGTACATTTAATGTGAATATCTAGTCGTGTAGATATACCGGGAAATGAAATGAAAGAGCCGATTCCTTAGCACGGCAATCACTAGATCTTCTTTCAATAAACTCCACAGATTATTTAGAATTACAAGAATAATTCCAATAATTAAATCTTGTATTAAGTCTAATTTGCTGGAGGAATAATTATGAGGTCTTCCTCATAAAAGCATTTGCTCAGTAGTGGATCCAACCACATGATATCATGGGAAACTGAATAATACAGCCTGCCGCTAGACACCCGTAAAACGGGTTTGAACAACCTTATAAAAGAATTGCGTTCAACTGTCTCTCTAATCCAGTGGTTCTTAACCTTTTCAAGGGAGCCGAACCCCAAGAGAAATCCATGACCACTCACCGAACCCCTCAAGTTTGAACAATAATTTGTTAACTAATGGGAACAAAAGGAAATAAAAAATTGAACCAAAATTAATACATTCAATGGTAGGCAATCTGTTTCACAAAATTTATTAAATAAAAGTCGAAAAATAAAAATAAATTTTCACTCACACTTACTGACCCTGATTATGTATATATTTCAGAGGACCTCTGCCGAACCCCTGGCACTGGCTCACCGAACCCCAGGGGTTCGGTCGAACACTGGTTAAGAAACACTGCTCTAATCCAATCAATCAGCACATCCCGAACAAGAGTCCACGCTAGTAAGTGTACGTCGATGTGAATGGCTCTGGCAGCCGCGAGATATCGTTAAAACTGAACAGTACATCTTTAGACACCTTTAAAATGCTCTTGAACCGCCCTATATATAAAACGATTTCGTTCAACCGTTAGTTTAACCCAACTGACACTTGTATTTTAAGTAAACCTCGCCGTGAATGGCTCTGGCAGCCACAAGATATCGTTAAATCTCAATAATAATATCACCTAAAACGCGATGAAGCGCTCTGAACTATCTGGATCACACGGTGTTCTTTAAGTCCACCGGAGCAGGCGGGTGCATATGCTTATTCGTGGCCAGAGTTTCCGATGTGTCCTGCGTGCCACTGCTGAAGGAGCCACTCAACTGTCCATGAAGTCGTACGATAAGCTCTTTCAAGATATCATTGGAGAACCTTACCATGTTCTCCGAAATTTACTCCCCCACCCGCAATAGTGGACAAAACCTCCGAGCAAGGACGCATAACTTTACCTTACCTGAAAAAGATGACCGTAACTACATATCCCGCATTTTATATAATTAAGAATGCCTATAATAATTGACTTAGTTCTACCGCTCCCTTAGAAGCCCTGAATCATGTGATTTGTTGAATTTGCGTTTTGTCAGCTCCTGAGTTCAATAAACGAGTATTGTATTGTATTGTATTGTCTTGCGCCGGTTTATCCTCGTTGCAGATGATACGGATGGTTGTTTTGACGTTGCCCTCTTCAAGCTTGCTGACAACTATCAACGCCAAACAGAAGGAACGTACTTGGTACGCCTGAGTTAACAGTATTAGCGAAAACAATAGTAGTTCCATTGTTTAAAGATATCTTAGGGCAATAAAGACCGTTGACGTCGACATAAATTAGTTAGAGCAGTTCTCACTTCACATCTTCCCAGGTCATAATAAGACGGAACAGCAGAATTAATAAATAGTAGTGCTGGGCATCTAACGCGTTATTATCGCGATTAATGCGTTAATTAATTAACGCGATTAAAATTTTTAACGCTGTTAACGCGATTATCACTGCGCCCAATTATTTCTAGAAATGCGCTAAAACAAATCTTGATAAAACCGCTCGATTTTTACTTTAAACTTTAAAGTAAAAAACTAAAAAGTAAAAACAAGTAGCAAAGGCATGTTTGCATTTTGTTTACTGACTGCAATCATTTATATAGCGCATATTCAACGTAATTACTCAGAGTCGGTAAAGTAATTGTACTTTTTATCAATTGTGACGTGCGTTAAAAATTAATCGCGTTATTAAAAATTTTAATCGTGCGATTAATTTCGATTAAAAAGTTTGCCCACCCCTAATAAATAGTAGGCCTAGTAGTAGATTCAGTTTAACGATAACAAAGGTCAATGCCACGAGATCAATATGACTTAGGATTTGTCGCGTTTATTGAATTTATAGCGTCGTATCGAAACGTCTTAAAGGTGTTTTATTTCAACAAATTTGCAACGTTACTAAATGTGTTGTTCGGTAGCGACATCTTCTGACTTAACCTCGCCCTATTTTATATTAAATTCCCTGGTATGAATGCGAAGTTAAAATCAGATTCAGTGTGTTTCAAAAGGTGGCATTAGAAAGAGTGAATTTATTTAAAAATTCAATCGAATTCATTCACCGCTGTAAACAACTATCAGAGTCCTAAGGCCTGAGTGGCCGAGTGGGTTGGTAGCCCGCTCGCCACGCCGGCGGCCCGGGTTCGATTCCCGGTCGGTCGGTTTATCAGAGATTAATTTCTCGGATCTTTACTGCGGGTGTCTCGGTCGCAATATAAACGTGGAGTACAATACAATACAACACACAATACAACACATCACAATACAACTGGGGCGCGGTGGTGTAGGGGTATGTTCGGTGCCTTGCATCTGGAGGGTTGCGGGTTCGGATCCACCTCAAAGTCGCCGCGTAGGGACCCTGGGCAAGTCCTTCACTCGCAATTGCTCATGCGCTTCGGCGTGAAACTCCGATTCAGTGTCCGCGCTGTAGTCGGGAGCGCCTCTGAATGGAAAATCTGGTTGGGGCGCTATAACAAGTGTTCAAATACAATACAATACAACAAGTGTTCAAATACAATACAATACAATACAATACAATACAATACAATACAATAATTAGTATTGCTAACTACTCATACTTGTAATTCGTAACTTCTATAGCGGCAATGCCGAACGCACAAGGCATCAAACAAGGGAGCACCAATATCCAACCGTGATGAAATTCTGTGTGAAAAGCCTCCCTGATGAATATTTAACATAAAATAATAATATTTCATATAAATCATAGTCAGAAACCTGAAAGTCTTCAGGGAGAACACAAGCAGACATGGACATGCGTAGTTAGTTTGTAACTTCTGACTACTAATAATGTCTAATGATATCAAGGTATCAAACGATGTCGCACCAAAATCCAACCCAGTGCGAATACGTAATGACATAAACCCATTCATCCAATCGTAGTGAGAGCTGATAAGATGAACAGCTCGTGTCAAATACTTTGAGAAGATCCAAATTCGGCAGAAGAGGTTAAATACAAGAGCTTCCAGGAAGCTATTCCAGAAATCACAGTTCTTTGGCCAATGCATTCATCTGCTATTTCCACCTCTTCGTCTGTGCGTGCTGCACGCGGCAATATGGTTTCCTCTAAAGTATAAACTCTTAAAGACGCACTTTTTCAGCTGTTTGATGACCACGTGTTGAGCGCTTCTGAGAGACTCTTAAGTGGCGCTTTATAAATGACGTGTTACAATACATTGTTACATTACTTACTTCGCAAGAGAGGTCATCATTTCATGCTGTATTTTCTTAAATCTAACTTGTTTAAAAGTAGTTTTATAAGTCGATAAATCTTTAGTTATGTTAATTTCATCTGTGCACGTGTGATTTTATTATCAGCTCCTGTCATAGTTCATTTCAAAAGTGTATTTAATCGTTGTATAGAATACAATGTAATGCATGTGTAATTGTCAGATGCAAGTAAAAGATACCTACTAACGTACTAACTTACTACTTAGTAGCAGATAATTTTGTTATTCAGTTATAAGCGACATCTTGTGGCTGTCAGAATCCCGATAACTACTCTCAGCATCTAGCTAAATTGTCCAACTATAGACCGCAAATGAAACATAATTATATAGGGTTGGTTTAAAACGTTTTAAAGGTGTCTAAGCGTAACTTCTATCGCGCCAGTGTCTAATGCACAATACACAAAAACAACGCCGTAAACGGGTCAACATGGTTAGTTACTGTTTAACGACGCTCATGCCCTCCTCTTTAATCCAGTCTTGGGACTGGCACTACCACAGTTGAACATCCAGCATTTTAGTCGACTATAGGACAGAGGGACAACTTCTATAACGCTGGTGTCAACAGTCTATGGTGGATAAGCAATTAGTAAAAGTAGGATCTAATTCTTAATTTTAGAATGAAGGCAGTGGTATGTTTCTGAAGACTTCGTTTTTAGAATAGCGCTATAAAAGTCATCAGATAATACGTTATCGAATCAGATTAGATTTAAAATCGAAATTCCTGATCTACGTTAAAGTTGTGCATTGAACACCTTTTTTAAAAAATACCAGAGCTTTGAAATGCAACCAAGCTTCAGCTATTAGTGTCTAACCGATTAAACGTATACTATTCAGTTTTCAACGACATCTTGCGGCTGACGGCGATTTAGCCTTACATGATGCAAGTGACTTGAATTTAGTTAAGCTACTGCTTTTCAGCTAAGATAATTAGCGTCGACCTCCTCCGTCATAATTATAAGCTCAGGACTGGCACCATAAAAAAGTCAGTGGTACAAGCTCTGTCGATTGAGCCCAAATGCCATCTTATATAGGTTCGGTTAAAAACGTTTTAAAAGTGTGCCGAAAATAGCTGTATTATTAAGTGATTTGCGACACCAGCCCCGAGCAGTGGCCTAGTAAATTGTGTTCATAATAGCCGCAATACGTTCTTGAAAACTGGATAAAACTTTCTCTTAGACACCTTTAAAACGTTTTCAATTGACCCTACATATTATACAATTGCGTTCAATCGATAGATTGATTTTGATTTTGTCGTCAACGGCCTTTAAAATGGTTACAGCCAACCATAGATATACCGGAATCATAATTTGCGTTCAATCGTCGATTGGTGTTACGCTGCCTTGATTATATAATTACCCTGGCCCTTCAGCCACAAGATGTCGCTAATGACTGAATAGCAAAACGTTTGGTAGTGCCAGTCCCAAGCCTGGATAAAGGAAGAGGGCGATGCTAATGATCTTTGATATGGCACACCGTTGTTCAACGTGAATCAGCATGAGTAGTTATCTGGGTCATGCGACCATAACTGAGAAAAAGGCTCTGTTATTACTGTTATTGCTATTGTTATTATTATTATTGTTATTATTACTATAAAACAATATTTGTTCTCTCCATCAATCAACATCAATACTGAAAGCTACAGTAGACAAGGATGCAGTAGCTGTTACTATTATTATTATTATTATTATTATTATTATTATTATTATTATTATTATTATTATTATTATTATTATTATTATTATTATTATTATTATTATTATTATTATTATTATTATTATTATTATTATTATTATTATTACTATTTTTTTTTTATGCCCCGAGGTATACAGGATCCCTCAGGGACTTGAACATTATCTATTGTAGAAAATTGTCTGGAAAGGCCCTACTTATTACTATTATTATTATTATAATTATTATTACTATTACTATTATTTATTTTTTAACCCGAGGTATATGATCCCTCAGGTTCTTAGAAACTAAAGAGTAAAACCATTCTTGAACTATCCTCATCCCTACTGAAGTCCAAAAACGTGCCCCTATTATTATTATTATTATTATTATTATTATTATTATTATTATTATTATTATTATTATTATTATTATTATTATTATTATTATTATTATTATCATTATTATTATTATAATTATTTTTTCAAATGCCCTTGAAGCTGATTTAACTTCGGATTCATATCTCGTCACTGCTCTCCGCCGCTGCAGTGCCAGTCCCAAGACTGGATGACAAAGGAGTGCGACGGTAATGGTCTTTGTAATCACACAGTGTTGTTAAACTGAAACTACTACTACGGCTCTCGTTGCTACATCGAAGTGATAACGTTGAAAATAGGTTGTTATAAAACACCTTTAAAACTATTTGAAACGAAGCTATAAATTCAATAAGCGCGTCAAATTGTCAATTATGTATGTTATCTTATGAAAGTAACATTGACATTAGTATCGGAACTATAATATTATGCTGCTAAACAATGAATATTAGTGGCATTGTAAAGTACTGTTTAGATGCCTTTAACTCTATCAATTTTGTTTCAACTGTATTGTACATAGTTTTGAATTGTCGTCAACGGCCTTTGATGTCATATGATGACGTTAAACTACGGAATAAAAAAAAATTGTCAATTGCTTGGTAACCTGCTTATTATGGCTTAGGAAGGAAAGAAGTGAGAACTGTTCAACATAATTTCTATAGACGTCAACGGTCTTTGTTATCTATAAGATGTCGTTAAACAATGGAGATTACTATTGATAATGTTAATATTGTTAACAAAGGCGCCATTTCGCTTAGAAGAAGAAGGAGAAAGAAGAAGCAGATTAAGATGTATAGGATAAGTAGAAGCAGAGTATTGTATTGTATTGTATTGTATTGTATCGTAGAAGCAGAGTAGGAGGAGGAGAAGTAGAGGGAGAAGGAGAAGGAAGAGGATGGGGAGGAGAAGAACAGCAGTCATGGGTATAAAGTGCTAGCTACTTCATTTTCCTAGTATTGGCCTGTGCTCTCATCGTCCCACCGACAGCGTATGGTCAATTTAAACATCATAGCCGAGTTGGCTAGGAGCCGCAAGTGGAAAAGAAATCTCGAACCAAATTTCTACTCTGGCGGGGATTTGAATTCCCGACCTCTCGATTGACATTCCAGCACGCTTTTCTATTTAGCAACTCTTCAGTTAAAGGTGTCTAAGAGAGCGATTTAACCAATCGGTTAAGTCGAGGTCATACGGCCCTCGTTGTCAAAAGATGTCGCTACACCATATATGCTGAAACGATGAAAAAATTGGTTGACATACGACACCTTTAAAACGTTTCCAAACGAGGCTATAAAACCAATAAAATTGTCAACTCGCGAATTCGTCTGATTTACATTGTTCCAATTTTAATGACTTATAAAGCGCTTTCAGATAATTAACCCTCAGAGGCTAACCTATAAAAAAATCACACATTGGATAACCTGGGGTGAATTTTTCACCCCTCACTATTTGAGGCATGTGATATAAAATTAAACCATGTTCGATCAACAATGGTAATTGTACCAAGTTCAACATAAAACTGCAAAACTAGGAAACCTAACTAAAGTCAACTATCAGCACAATCATCTAGTCTACAGTCATCTACACACAAGTAACGCTTTAGCAGCAGATAACCGTCGAGACATCTTTCACACAAATAACCAATAAAATGGCCACGGTATGACGTCAGTCACGTGACCATTCATCCAAAATAAGTAAGACAAAATATATGGAATTGACTTATAAAGCGCTTTCAGATAATTAATCCAATCCAGTGACTTATTTATTGCCGCTAAAAAAGATGCGTAAAACATCAATCGACTCTTCAATCGAATTCGTAGTCAAAGTCATATAATCCATTAGAGAATCCAACTCGAAATGCGAAAATTATTAAATGGGGCACGGTGGTATATTGGCAGTTGCTGTGTTGGGACCTTGAACATCGTAGTGCGTGCACTTCCTGAACTTTGGAGGGCAATATCAAAGTTCCGTTGCATTGTATTGGATTAGAAATAGGAGAAAGTGAAGGATAGGAGAACGAAAGGCGGAGGAGAAGGAGAAGGAAAATTTTTGTATTGTATTGTTTTATGCTGTATTATGTAACAGTCAGAGCGCTATCTACTTCATTTTCCCTCAGCGCTTTCTGCACGCGGATATATTATGGTTTTTTCTAGACTCTTAAATACGGACTTTTTCAGCTGTTTGATGGCCACGTGTTGAGCGCTTCTGAGAGACTCTTGAGTGGCGCTTTATAAATGTATGTGTGTATGTATGTATATGGCCATTTATATGGCGCCTTACAAGAAACTCACGAAGGCGCTAAAATGTCTTGTTACATTACATTACATCAGACACATTTAAAATTATTCCAACCGTTACTATATAAATTCCAGCCACAGTAATTTATTATTTTAACTCCGCCACTGTTCGCTTTCTGACAGTGCCAGTCCCAAGCCTGGACAAAGGAGGAGGGCGACGCTAATGGTCTTCGTTACCACACAGCTAGTCGTTAAACAGAAGAAAAAAAACAATTGATTATTTAAAAAAAGAGCCAGAGAAGGCCATCAAAATGACTTAAAAATCATTAAAGACATTTAAAGACAAAAAATATATAATAAAAGAGCCTCTATGCAAAAATTTAAAGGAAATAAAGAAGAAAACCATTCAAAGACGTCAACGGCCATAGAAGCCATAAGACGTCGTTAAACTCTGGAAAAGAAGAATTGATTGTTTAGGTCGCTGACTTTTACACACCCTGAAATTGGGTCTCACAGATGCTATAAATAAGAATGCAGCAAAAGCTGAAAGTTCAATTTGAGAACATAGCACAATGTAGAAACTGAACAGGGTTATGATTTTGGAATAAAGATATTTACAAAAAAAAATTATGACTCCAATTTAAATATAAATGTTCTTATGTTTATGCATTTATTAATGACGAAGCATCAGTTCGATGGCGCTGAGCAATTGTGAGTGAAGGACTTGCTCGAGGTCCCTAAACAGTAACCGTCTCAAAAAAGGAGGATCGAACCCGTACTCTCCACGTAACAAGGCGACCACTCTAACCAATTGGATATACCGTATCCCTATATAAACTTACACCATATTGCATTAGACACCGACGCAGTAGAAGCTGCTAATTGCAATTTATACGCAATTACATAATTACGAGCATTGAAGATATATAATTTATTGAGATACAAACGGATTTCATGTTTAAGACGGTGTCGTATAAAGGTCTTCCAACTACAATGATAACTATTCGCCATGACGTTTATATAGTATGCTTCAGATACATTTAAAAGGTGTCTAAGGATAACGCTCTAAACAATCCGTGTTCCGTTGATATTAATTACTCATTACTATTATCCCTACTTCCTAATTAGACAACAGCCTACCTCCTTAATTAACCAATCCTGAATCCAGACAGACAGACAGACAGACAGGCAGACAGACAGACTTACTGACAGACAGAGACAGAGGCAGGCAAAGAGACAGATAAACAGACAGACAGACAAACAGAGACAGAGGCAGACAGACAGAGACAGACAGACAGACTCGATCTGGAAGCGTTATCATCGGCAGCTATGAACAAAGGTCGACTTAATGAACCGAATTGCTTCTTAAATAAACTCATGAAAACTAATGACAACCTTAAACAAATGATCTGCAGTTAAGATAATTAACTCATTGCAATTAGTTTTTTCTAAGGAAAGTTCCAAGGTAATTAATTAACTGATTTATTATTTATTTTTTCTAAAGAAGTCAAATTCAGAACTGCGATACAAAGTCGCTTACTTTACCCCTAAGACACCTTTAAAATGGTTACAGCCAGCCATACATAAATTGCCTTCAATTTATCATTCCTTTGATCATATAATTACCGTAGCCCTTCAGCCAAAAGATGTCGCTAATGACTGAATAGCAAAACGTTTGGTAGTGCCAGTTCCAAGCCTGGATAAAGGAGGAGGGCGACTCTAAATATCTTTGATATGGCGTAGCGTTGTTCAACGTGAATCGGCATAGGTATTTATCTGGGTCATGCGACCATAACTGAGAAAAATGCTCTGTTGTTATTATTATCATTATTATTATTATTATTATTATTATTATTATTATTATTATTATTATTATTATTATTATTATTATTATTATTATTATTATTATTATTATTATTATTATTATTATTATTATTATTATCAGTATTATTACTATTATTATTATTTCAAATGCCCTTGAAGCACTCTAAAGCTGATTTAACTTCGGATTCATATCTCGGCTCTTGTCACTGCTCTCCGCCAAGACTGGATGACAAAGGAGGGCGACGCTAATGGTCTTTGTAATCACACAGTGTTGTTAAACTGAAAGTACTACTACGGCTGTCGTTGTCAAATCGATGTGATAACGTCGAAAATAGGTTGTTATTGGCAAACTTGGACACTGCAATTTAATTCCGCCACTGCTCGTACTTTGGCAGTGTCAGATCCAAGCCTGGATAATGGAGGAGAGCGACGCTAATCATCTTTGTTATAACACAGAGTCGTCAAATTGAAACAATTACTACGGGGCTCTCGCAGTCAGAAGATGTCGCTAAACGCCAAATAGATGTGGTAACGTTTAAAATAGGTTGATATACGACACCTTTAAATTGCTTTGAAACAATATTATAAATAAGATAAACCTTAAATCGCTAATTGAGTGTGTTTATTTCCTTGTAATAACCAAGGAAGGTGACAAGTGAGAACCGTTCAAAATAATTTCTGTGGATGTCAACTTCTTTGTCGTCATAAGATGTCGTTAAACAATAGAAACATTTATTGATAATGTTAGTATTGTTAACATAGTCACCCTTTCGCTTGGAAAAAGACGAAAGAGAAAGAATAATAAGAAGATGTAGATTAAGAAGTGCAGGAAGGATTAGGCGGACGAGAACTAGGAGGAGTTGGAGAAGAAGTTGAAGGAGCAGTTGAAATAGAGTGAGAAGGAAAAGGAAAAGGATGGGAGGGAAAAAACAGCAGTCGCTAGAGATAGCCTAATAGGCAGTCATTGGTTGCGAGTGCTAGCGACTTCATTTTCTTAGCCTCGGCATATGACAGCGGATGGCCTGTGCACTCCTTCGCCGTTTCATCTTCCTACCATGGTCAATGTGCACATTATAACAGAGTTGGGTAGGAGCCGCATGTAGAAAAGAAATCTTGAATCAAATTTCTGCCCTGGCGGGGATTTGAATCCCGTGCCTCTCGATTGACAGACCAGCGCGCTTTTCTATTGAGCAACTTTTCAGTTAAAGGTGTCTAAATGAGCTCTCTAACCAATCAGTTAAGTTTATGACATCGACTTCACCGATTCGCCATCGTTGTCAAAAGATGTCGCTAAGCACCACATGCTGCAACGATAAAAATCGATTGACATAAGACACCTTTAAAACGTTTACAAACGTTATATAAATAAAAATAAACGCGTCGAATCCAGAATTGCGAGCCTTTCTGTGAAGCATAACCTAGGTAGTTGAGAAAAGTGAGAAACTGGCCTTTTAAAACAGATTTAGCAGTAATGACATGAAAATGGCGAAAGAAACTAAACAGAAAGGTGGAGACTTATTCCGTTAGGGAGAGATTCTGAAGGTGGAATCGAACAGCTTGAGTCAATGCTAAGTATTTTCAGTGATTTATCATCATCCAGACTGTTCCGACGGTATTGCAAGGCTGCAGCCTTTAGGGCGCTGTGAATTCATTTTCACAGCACTGCATAGGCTTTAAAATGTCGGCAATGGCCCTTGATATCATTCGAAGACGTTAAACCTTGGAGTAATAAATAAGTTGATTGGTAATAGTGCTCTCTTTGATACATTTGATGGTGTCATTCGGATGCTATAAGTTTCTTGTAATCATTGAATTGTATCTTTCCTGTATTGTCGTCAACGGCCTTTGATGTCATAAGACGACGTTAAACGTTGGAATAAATAAATAAAGTGATCTCTTTAGACACCTTTAAAACGATGTCTACTGATGCTATATAATAATGAGACAGAGATGTTAATTGAGTGAACCCCAACTATGTCCCGCATTGTAAGCGTCAAAACTTAACTAAAACTGAATTGAAACTGAAAAGTAAACTGAAACTTAAATAACACTGACCCACACTAAATTTTTTGCCGCTATAGGGCCCTCTCTATGGAATGCCCTTCCCTCCTCTCTACGTGTTACCATTCTTTCGGGGTCTCTTCCTACTGTCTTCTCCCTCCTCAAAACCTTCTTCTTCGCACTGGGAGCGCTACTGAATGGCCACTGCTCTGAGTGGCGCTATACAAATTAGTAAATACTATACAATACAATACAATACTACTATTATTATTATTATTATTATTATTATTAACGATATCTTATTGTACGTTATAAAAACGACTTTAAAACTTCATTTTTATTGTACCACCAGGCAGTGGCGTAACCAGGTCTTCCATAAAATTACGCAGTTTGGAAGAACTCTGAGGGGAGGGGTCTGCGCCCTCTCCCCAGGATAAGAAAAATTTTCATTTAGGGGTTTGTAATGGTGCATTTTGGAGACCAACTTTTGATTCAAAGTAATAACATTTTACATAAGTTCTTTGGAAAATTATAATTATAATTTCATAATTTGATTTTTAAAATGGGTTCAGCTGCAAAGTCCCAGCAACCAACGTAGACTAGAAACAGACAGACTCATCAAAGCAATTAACTAAAGCATAAGAAAATAAATTTATTTGTTGGTTTGTAATGGTCCATTTTGGAGACAATCTTTTTGGTTAAAAGTAATAACATTTTACATCAGCTCTTTGGCAAATTATGATTCATTCATTCATTACAGAGATTTACATAGCGCCCCTTCAAGATTATCTACTTAGGAGCGCACCCGACCCAACTCCGAAGTCCGAACAGTCTTGATGTTAGAATAGAACGTGATCTGAAGGGCTCTCGGCATTGGGCGTAGTGCCAAAGGAAGCCCATTCCAGATTGCAGGCCAGCAACAGAAAAAGCACGGCGCTGCAGAATAGAAATCCGCGACCGGGAGACAAGAACCTCAGCCTGCCTAGAAGAGCGAGGAGAACCACGGTGCTGGATGCTGAGGGTGGTGCTCCTGTAGATAAACAGAGACCACATCAGCGCCAGACCAAGGAAGAGATCCGGTAAGCGATCCACTGTGGGAAAGGAAGCCAATGCAAGACATCCCGTATATAGTCAGTAACATGGCGGAATCCTGGGATGCAACCAATATAGCGTGCCGCCGAGCGTAAGACCCGAACCAAGCACCCAACCCGAGTCGCCGGAAAACCCACGCAGAGGGCGCTGCAATAATCAAGACGGGAAACAACAAAGAAGTGGATAAGCATTAAGGCAGCATTAAAGGTTAAAGAACGGAAGACCTCTCTAAGCTGATGCAGCTGCCATCTGGTATACCCAATCGCGGCATAGCAGGCTGATATGCCGCGTGAACGTTAGTTCTTGGTCTAATGTGACACCAAGGTCCCGGACAAAGAAATGAGAAAGCAATGGCGTACGGAGCTGAAATGCCGCCCGGGGCGACGGCCTAAAATGCTGCCCTTCGCCACTTAATTTTGGATATGTTATTTTCTCTAAGAGATTGCAGTTTTCATGACAATCGTCGATCTCATTACATACACGCCTATAATTTTATTTTATAAAGTTGATAGCCTGCCTGGATTTATCAATTAATTAATTTCTTGCCACTGTGAGAAAGTAATCTGCGGGAACTCCTGGGCAAGGGCCTCCAAATCAATTTTGGCGAGCTGCTGGCATAAATTCATAGAAAATTTAATATTTTTCACTTTTTGTGTACCGCGTAGCGACACCTGACGTACCACCGTTTGAAAACAGCTGGTTTAAAATCTTCACAATTGCTGGATACGATTAAATCTTTTACGTCAAGTAAAACAGAGTCGACGTCATCGCCCTGTCAACCGCAAGCTGTCGTTGAAAATTAGAGAACACGTTCCTCTCTTAGACACCTTTAAAACGTTTAAAACCGACTTTACATAAAAGTACAATTGTGTTCAATCGATGGGTCCTTTGATCGTTGTTAAGTAAGTCAGAATTGAATTGGATTCATTAGGATGCCTCTTTAAATCCTTTGCTAGAATTGCCTGGCATTGTCCGTCTGTCTGTCTGTCTGTCTGTCTGTCTATCTCTCTGTCCATCCATCCATCCGTCCGGCTCATCCGTCTATCCATGTGACTGTCTGTCTGTCTGTTTGTCTGTGTGTGGTTTAATTTAATTCGATTGATGCTTATAAAAGAACCCGGAACCTGAATTTGAACAGAGAGACAATGAACACAGGGTCCAGACCTCTGCAGCAAAACAAATTACGTTACGGGAGAATTGGCGGAACACTGATGACAGACAGTATACGAAAATGAACTTAATCCGTCAGAAACTTTAAACTTTAAATACGTCAACATCCTATCAGAAACGGAATCAAAGACAAGAAAGGAGAAAGAAAACTTATGAGAACATTACAATAAAATGAACTGAAATACATCAAAAACTTAAAGACGTCAACAGCCTTTGTAGCTATAGGATGTCGTTAAATATTGGATTAATAATAACCCGATGGGTAGAGCTGTAATAAGCCAAAAACTAATTTTTGCCGTTCTTCACCCTACCTTACCATAATAATATATCCAATCGCTGATGCCCTACACTTAAATGATTGATCGACTGATTGACTGAACACCGTTACACCATTGAAGACCATTATTAACAGTTTTCATCGACTCAATGATTTATTAAGAACGCTGTTTAATAAGAGAGCATTTTCCGCAGTGGATTGCCTATACGGGTTTCTGCATTGTTCTCTCGCTGCATGGAGAGGACGACTCCCCTATACCAGAGGGAGCTCTGCTGTCCCACCTTAGTGTCCAGCGGCGATCTGCTCTCCGATCGGCTGATCAAGCAGAACTCTTAGTTCCTCGCTCGCGGACTGTTATTAAGGAGCACAGCTTTTTTCCTTAGCAGTCATTGGCGACACCTTGAATACGATAACTATGGCAGTGAATGAGATCAGTAATCATCAATTTTACGCAATTATGTTATATATAGTGTCGGATGAAGACGTTTTAAAGGTGTGTAAGCGATGAAGACAGTTATCATCAATTTTACGCAATTATGCTATATATATATATAGGGTCGGTTGGAGACGTTTTAAAGTTGAGTAAGCGATGAAGACAGTTATCATCAATTTTACGCAAATATGCTATATATATATATATATATATATAGGGTCGGTTGGAGACGTTTTAAAGGTGTGTAAGCGATGAGCGTATTATACGCGTCGTCGTTTGCGTTGGCTCCTCCTCCGTCGTAAATTTATAATCGCCGAAGAATTAATTGGGATTTGTAGAGGAAAAGGTGCGTTTGGTTCACTCTGTGTATCTGCCTTTGTCTCTTCCGTTGTCACTGTCTCTCTGTCTGCATGTCTGTCTTCTCGGATTCACTCCTTATCCGTCCCTCAGTCCTTCCATCCATCCATCCATCCATCCATCCATCCATCCATCCATCCATCCATCCATCCATCCATCCATCCATCCATCCATCCATCCATCCATCCATCCATCCATCCATCCATCCATCCATCCATCCATCCATCCGTCCATCCGTCCGTCCATCCATCCATCCATCCATCCATCCGTCCATCCGTCCATCCATCCATCCATCCATCCATCCATCCATCCATCCATCCATCCATCCATCCATCCATCCATCCATTCATCTGTCTGTCTGTCTGTCTGGTCAATATTACGAAAAACAAGAAATTGATTCAAAAGGTTTCTCAACGGACAAAATGAATGCGGTGGTGTAGGGTTGCGGGTTCGAATCCACCTCAAGGGGGTATATTTGGTGCCTTGCAGCCGTTGGGTTGCGGGTTCGAATCCACCTCAAGGGGGTATATTTGGTGCCTTGCAGCCGTTGGGTTGCGGGTTCGAATCCACCTCAATGTATTTATTCATTCATTCATTCATTCATTTCCTTCACTCGCAATTGCTCATGCGCTTCGGCGTGAAACTCCGATTCAGTGTCCGCGTTGTAGTCGGGAGCGCCTCTGAGTAGAAATCTTTAAGGGGCGCTATATAAATATCTGAAATGAATGAATGAATGAATGAATAAATACATTTTATATAAAACATGGTATCCGTTTCTTAGCGCGTATTTAGACACCTTTAAAACGGCGTGAGCGCACTGTATATAAGGTTGAAATAATAAGTGAGCGTTTGTCTACAGTCCAATTGACGATTGTCTACATTCCTCATTCTATACTCAACATTTGACCCATGACATTCGACGATATTGCATTGCATTGTGTTGTATTGTCTTTAAAGAGTTATAAAGCGGAAAAGGTGAAAGTATAGTAAGGATAAGTAGATTAAGAAGTACAGGATAAGTAGAAGCAGAAGGAGTAGAAGGGGAGTAGTTGAAATAGAGGGAGAAGGAGAAGGACGAGGAAGGGGAGGAGAAGAACAGCAGTCGCTAGTTCAAACCTGAGAGGCAGCCATTGGTATGAAGTGCTAGCGACTTCATTTTCTTTGACTCGGCATATGAGAGCGGGAGGCCTGTGCTCACTCTCGCCGTCTCATCTTCCCACCGACAGTGTATGGTCAGTGTAAACATTATAGCCGAGTTGGCCAGGAGCCGCATGTATAAAAAGTCTTGAAATAAATTTTTGCACTAGCGAGGATTATGAACACCCTCCCTCCCCACCTCTTTTCTATTATACTTTCAAACGCTTTATCAAGTCTGTTCACAGTTTACTTCAATGACCCGCAGTTATCATCGTTACTTGGTGTTCAGTCAATCTGTCAATCAATTCATCAATAAAGTGTAGGATAGAACCCCTACTCCCCGCGTTACAATGCGAGCTCTCTAACCCCACAGACACGCAGACAGAGTCACACGGACGAACCAGACAGATGGACACACAGGCATACAGAAAGATGTACGGACGGTTAGACACAAAAACTGACAGATAAATGATAAGACCGATAGATGGAGGCAGCTGGGCGTCTGAGGTGCCATCTAGCGAATGAAATGAACTGAGGTGAAGAAGAGGCTGGTTCAAAACAGACAGACAGGCAGACATGCAGGCAAACAGAGAGACACACAGACAGGCAAACAGACAGGCAGACAGACAGACAGGCAGACAGACGAATACGATGCAAAACTATGCAATGCTACGCAATCTTGGCAAAGCAATAATAGTCATCATAATGAATCTGAACGAATTCTTACTTATATAGCGCCGCATTCATGATTCACTAAGCATCGATTAATAGTCAGATTTTAGTCAAAGTCATTTGAAAAACCAAATCGAACTTAAGAGTGTGAAAGTGATTGATTTATAATTGCGCGTGACATATATATATTGTCCCGGAGAAGCATATTAAAGGTGTCTAAATCGAGCATTGAATTTTACCGGTATTTATCGACAAATCAGATACACGTTGCATTGTTTATGAACAGTAATGATGGCTGAAGGGTAAGTGCAGCGCCATCTGTACGTGGCTGATTCTCTCGGCAATGAGACGCCACCTTGCGGTCTCGGTTTTCTTGATACTAATGGATTAATTTGAATTTCTTCCAGAGGCGTAGACTCGAGTGTAACCGAGCGGAAAAGAAATTTCCGTTTTTTTAGCTTTGATGGAAAATTACTACGCTTGACCTGTCTTAGAAAATATTTGTCCAACCCCGGAGACAAGTAAGTAACGAGGTCCTCTGCTTAGAGCGGTCGCCTTAGACACCTTTAAAATGTTATCAAACGAAGATATATAAGAATGGTACGCTCCACACGATTGGTTTTAGCGCTCGTTGACGACACCTTTAAAACGGTTTTCAACTGGTGATATATAAGAGACGTCAACGATCATTGTTATCATAAGACGTCGTTAAACTCTGGAAAAGAAGAAGATATATAAGACTAGAAACGATACGCGATTGATGACAATGGTGTTTAAGGTTCTTCGTTTTTAAACTAAGTAATATGTTACAATAATGACATCGAAATAGCGAGGGAAATTCAGTACGGCGAGACTCTGCTTAGGGGTAGTCTCTACACATTAACGCCGGAATTTGACTACACAACCAAGAAATTGGGGGAAATATTGCACTGGAAAAAAGTGGAAATTCTATGTCCAATCCCCTTCGATACAGTTTGGCAATGATCTTGTTTACGCTCATCCTAAATAGATCTGCCAAGTCCCTGCTCCTAACCCCATTCGATTCCTACACCCCTACTACGACTAATACCCTATTTTACATTAGCCGTGTCCCTTTGTCTCTCTGTGTGTGTCTGTTCTCAACCATATTTCTGTCTGTCTATCCATCTGTCTGTCTATATGTTTATCTATCTGTTTGGCAATCTATATAATATCAGTGTCTGCCTGTGTGTCTGTCTGTCTGTCTGTCTATCTGTCTGTCTGTCTGTTTTTCTGTATGTCTGTCATTCTGCCTGGTCAATATTACGAAAAAACACCTAAGAAATGTATACAAAAGGTTTCTCAACGGGCAAAATAAATAAAATATAAGATTATAAATACATTTTACATAAGACATGCATGGTATCCGTTTTCTTAGCGCGTATTTAGACACCTTTAAAACGAGCTGAGCGTACTATATATAAGGGTGAAAGAATAAGTGAGCATTTGTCTCGCTACTACATTTATTGGATTGTATTGTATTTGAACACTTGTTATAGCGCCCCTACCAGATTTCCCATTCAGAGGCGCTCCCGACTACTGCGCGAACGCTGAATCGGAGTTTCACGCCGAAGCCATGAGCAATTGCGAGTGAAGGACTTGCCCAGGGTCCCTACGAGGCGACTTTGAGGTGGATTCGAACCCGCAACCCTCCAGCTGCAAGGCACCGAACATACCCCTAAACCTCCGCGCCCCAGTTGTATTGTGATGTGTTGTATTGTGTGTTGTATTGTACTCCACGTTTATATTGCGACCGAGCCACCCGCAGTAAAGATCCGAGAAATTAATCTCTGATAAACCGACCCGACCGGGAAGCGAACCCGGGGCGCCGGCGTGACGAGCGGGCTACCAACCCACTCGGCCACTCAGGATCCTTACTTCTCAGCATTTGTCCCTCTGTCCAGTTCGACGATATCCTCCTTCGACGGGTGTTTATTACTGACCGGAAGTAACGTGGACGACAACAAAGACCGACGTTGAACGAAACCAACATTTTCCACTTCCTCAGAATCCCTTTCCACCGTTTCCAAGTACCGCTTCTCCGTAGGAGTCGCTGGAACAGACATGGTAGACGCGAGATCCAAGGCGGCCACTCCTGGAACGTCGTTGGCCCTCTGTTGGTCGACGAGAACACTCACGAACCTTGTCCTTCTGGAACGTTCTGGATATCCATCACCGTCGCAAACTGGATTTCTGAAGCGTTCAGGGAAAGATCCAAATCCTCCCCGATCCACTCCGGACTTTGTCGTTTACGAGCATCGCCTCCCCTCCTGGGTGGGGTGGACTCCCCAACCCGGGGTGACCCGATGTTACGAAGAAGACGTGGGTTTGAAGACATGGGTATTTGGAGACGCAAGTTTCATTATCGATGATTGTTTAAAGCGCTCTCATTAGACACCTTTTTTATGTTAGCATCCATTTCTATATAAACACTGAACGCTGTAGGCGGATTGTTAACAGCATCCATCATCAGACACCTTGAAAATGATGACCACCGATACTATAAAGGCGTGTGGTAATATTCGAACGTTTCAGAATAAGATCTTGGTTTCGAAGGTAATAAAGGGTAGAAACTGAAGAGGGCTATAATTTTGAACTATAAATATTTAACACCCAAAAATGTAAGGTTCTAAGTCAAACTTCTGAATCATCCAGACACACAGTTATTATTTTTATGCATTTGTTAACCCTTTGGAGGTGAGGTGACGCATTGTAACGTTTCAGGTGAGGTGGGGTCTGACATACCCCAATACATATAATTACTTGCAAGTCGCAATATCAACTACATAACATAAATTGTGAGCTAAACTATAGTTATGTAACCAATTATCGTCTAAAATGGTGATTTTCAGGAACAAATAACAGTTTTCAATCATAATTGATATGGCCAGCGTGGTGGCGCTCAAAATCAAAGCGGCCCTTTGCAATGGCATCTTTGTGGCCCTCGAAACATGTAACAGTTGGGAACACGTGACATAATACCCGTAATAATGGATCAATTTTGCATCGATGTAACACTATATGCAGTAATATCTTATAATCGCACAATTTTTCGGTACTGTGCCGTTACTTTTTTTAATTAATTAAAATCAATATGTATAAGAAAAATTATAATTTCACTTTTAATATGCAAGAAATAAAAAAATTGGCGTCCAAAAGTACCTGAAAGTGTCCTAAAGTGTCCGTATTTCAAATTCACTAAGGTAGACAAAAATAATCGAAGCTGGTTCTACGTTTTCCGTAGAAAAAGCAGCGTAGAATAGCTATGGGGTTTGTCATACCCCACCTCACCTCCAAAGGGTTAAGCGTCAGTTTATGATGACGAAGCAACAATCGCAGGCGCTGAGCAATTGCAAATGAAGGACTTGCTCAAAGACCCTACACACTAACCTTCTCAATCAGATATACTGTCCGAAAATATTATGTACACCATGTATTGGTTATTGTTATGATTGTGGCTATTCAATACATACCTAGCAATTTAGAGACTATATTAAGAACCAATTTAATTTTCAGGTAGGCCTAAATCTTATATAATATAGTTTGTTACAATTTTAAAGGTGTCTAAAGGGAGCGATCTAGCTATTCGCTTATTATGACTTCTACCTATAATTCCGTTGTTTGAAAACGTGTAAATAGAACGTTCTAACCATTCCTTGTCCCGTTTAGTAAGTAAGTAAGTAATTATATTCTTTATTCAACAACTGATAACAGTACTTTGATGCACATGAAAGTTTTAAGATATTGCGAATGAATCAACCTTATTATAATGTAAATGTGTTCTATGCTAAGGTATCTGCTGCTGGGATTATTCTATTGTGTGCACGTTGATTGCATGGTATACCTTGGTCAATTTTATGGGAGGTGACAGTTCGTGCAGTACATGCACTGGGTCATTAATGACGCTTGAGAACAGACGGAAGTCGATGCACCGACGCAGCTTTGTTGAGAGTCGGGAAGGTATCGTGCTATATGACCAGTCTCCCAATACTGCCTGGAGTCTTTCATGATCTTCTCGAACAATGAATCCCCACGAAGCGGGGGTCGAGTAAAGCATCCTCAACACCGTAGTGGATCGCACAACGTCATTCAGAGATGGGCGGCCAATACCCGGATGGATGGCGCACATCGACTGTCTAGCAATGATGCAAATGTTACTAACATGTGAATCGAAGCTGAGATGTTCGATAATTTTTAATCCCAGTATTTACATACTTTCTACTCCTGTCAACCCTTGCGTTTTACTTGATTTACTTAACACAATTATGTTATATACACGGTAGGTTAAAGACGTTTTAAAGGTGTGTAAGCGATGAACGTGTTATCAGTTTCAACGACATCTTGCGGCTGACGTCGACTTAGCTATACTAGATTCTGGGACTAATGTTATCCATCTACATGTATAACATTAATTATATTCGTTTATTGAGAAAGACAACTCTAATTGGCACACCGCAATCAGTTACAATGTCAAAGAGTTCATAGAAAATGATAGGTGTTTGTTTTACTCATTGCGTAGTTAGCTGACCGTAATGTTCAAATGAGGAATGGACATAGTCATTGAACACTAGCATAGAGGACTCTAGGTATGAAGTTTTTATTGTCTTTGAGGGGCAGCTCAAACGGGTGCCGTCTGGGTCGAAGATTGTAGCGTCTCTCGGCCACCGGCGGGAACAGGCCACGTAGAACGTGGAACTCGTTCTGGATCACTGCCCGCAGCAATCCGCCATCCGCCCTGGTCGCCATCTCTTCAAAGGTTAGCGAATTCGTTGGAAGAAACCCCAATCTCCGCATTCGGCGCAGCATACGCTCGAGTCTTTCCCTGTCCTCACCCGAGGCGTAGCCCCACCATGCCGGTGACGCGTAGAGAAGACGTGCAACTGATGTTGCTCTAGCGACCTCATGCAGCGCTTCTGGTGGTAGGCCATGGGACCGCAGTATTCTCAGAGCGTATAAAGATCTTGAACAGGCGTGATAATACTCATTATTATAATATGATTAATTAATATAATAAATTAAGAATATACTTACTTAGTTAGGTAACTATATTGATTTCAATTATATTATATTTATATATTTTATTTATTTATTTTATTTAATATTATATTAATAAGAGCATTTAAATGTATTTATAGAAGATAATATAAATATTATAATTGAATTATTAATCCATTCAGGGTGACACGACGCCACCTAGCGGTATCGGTTTTCTCGACACTAATGCCTTGATTTGTATTTCGTCATTCCGTCGTTTCAACGCAATTGTTTGGGCATATTACATATGTAGGGTTCGACTGTAAACGTTTTAAAGGTGTCTGAGTAAATGAGTTCTCCAGTTTTCAAAGACATGTGGTGTCATCCTTACCTAACTTGATTGAAGTTATTGGTTTAGAACACATAGGATTTGTACTTCTAACGGTTGGCCCGTTAGTTGCTGCTTAACAAAGATGAATGGATCCCTTCTTTATCTAGGGTTGGGACTAGCACTACCTAAAGCACAAGTACTCTATCGAAGTTGAAAATGAAACTTTCCATTTTTATGAACAGTAATCCTATTAAAGGGTAAGAACGTGCAGCGCCATCTGTACGTGGCTTATTCGTTGAGTGACGCGACGCCACCTAGCGGTTCGGTTTTCTCGACACTAATGACTTAATTTGGATTTCGTTCGGAGGCGTAGAATCGAGTGAAGAGCAACGGAAAAGAATAAATTTCCGTTTTTTACTTTGATGGTAAATTACTATGGAAGACCAAAAGAAGAGGATAAAATATGATAAGCTGATACTATATTAAAAATATGGACACATTAGACGAATACTTAGAACGCTTTTTTCGACACCTTTAACATGATGACCACCGATGCTATACTAGGCATGAGGTACACTGGCGCAACGTCTTATTAGCATTGTTTGTCATGTGTGACGTAATTATAATAATACTAATGGCCGCCGATACAAATCGTAAACTAGGAATTTCAACACCATCACCGTAAGGCTAAGCGTAAGGCACGAGATTATTCACCAGCGCTGCGTCGCGTCAGAAAGGTTGTCTGAAGATGTCAACTGAAGATCCGAATCTGGTTGCCAGAGAAACCAGAGAGAGGAGGAGACAGTTCAGCTGCCAAGGCGGATTCGTAGAGGGGGAGGATCGGATGGATTGGGGTTGGGAAAGATCTAAGGGATTGGACAGGAATTAGGATCTGATGGATTGGGGTAAGATTTAGGAATCAATAAATGATCAGTTGAGAGGTGATCAAATCGAAGATTGCCGATGTGTGTGTGTGATGATGATGATGGTGGTGGTGGTGATGATGATGATTATGATGATGGTGGTGGCGTGATTATGATGATGATGATGATGGTGGTGATTATGATGATAATGGTGGTGGTGGTTGGTGATTATTATGATGTTAGTGGTAGTGTGATTATGATGATGATGATGATGATGATGATGATGATGATGATGATGATGATGATGATGATGATGATGATGATGATGATGATGATGATGGTGGTGGTGGTGGTGGTAGTGGTGGTGGTGGTGATGGTGATGATGACTCTGTTGTCATAAGATGTAAACTGAGGTTTGAATTGTGATTTTCTCGGTATTGAGCTGTAATATCGGCCAAACTTAATCTTTATCGGCGGATTTGTGGCCTATGTTGTCATTAGCTGCCGTTAAACTGAGGCTCCAATCGTGATTTTCTTTATTGAGCTGTAATATGCCAAAAATAATCTTTGTCGGTTTGGCAACGGCCAATGTTTGTCATAAGCTGCCGTCAAACTGGGAAACCAACCAACCAATCGTGATTTCTGAGTGGATAATGGCGCTAGACAGAGGATTATGGAAACAGATGACGAAATTTGCATTGGACACCTACGGACTTTCGGCCCATGGATCCTGATGATGATGATGATGATGAGTGGATAATGAAAGAATACTTGTGATGGTCAGTAAATATTGTAAATAAGATTACGATTGATGGGAAAAGAATTACTAAAAGAGCCTATATGGCCACAAAAAATGAATTGAGAGCTCTATCAGCTTGGTTTGTACTCTATTGGTTTGGCTTGTACACTATCGGTTTGGCTTGTACTCTATCGGTTTGGCTTGTACTCTATCGGTTTGGCTTGTACATTATCGGTTTGGCTTGTACTCTATCGGTTTGGCTTGTACTCTATCGGCATGGCTTGTACTCTATCGGTTTGGTTTGTACTCTATCGGTTTGGCTTATACTCTATCGGTTTGGCTTGTACTCTATCGGCATGGCTTGTACTCTATCGGTTTGGCTTGTACATTATCGATTTGGCTTGTACTCTATCGGTTTGGTTTGTACTCTATTGGTTTGGCTTGTACTCTATCGGTTTGGCTTGTACTTATCGGTTTTGGCTTGTACTCTATCGGTTTGGCTTGTACATTATCGGTTTGGCTTGTACTCTATCGGTTTGGCTTGTACTCTATCGGTTTGGCTTGTACTCTATCGGCATGGCTTGTATTCTATCGGTTTGGCTTGTACTCTATCGATTTGGCTTGTACTCTATCGGTTTGGCTTGTACTCTATCGGTTTGGCTTGTACTCTATCGGTTTGGCTTGTACATTATCTGTTTGGCTTGTACTCTATCGGTTTGGCTTGTACTCTATCGGTTTGGCTTGTACTCTATCGGCATGGCTTGTACTCTATCGGTTTGGCTTGTACTTATCGGTTTGGCTTGTACTCTATCGGTTTGGCTTGTACTCTATCGGTTTGGCTTGTACTCTATCGGTTTGGCCAGTACTCTATCGGTTTGGCTTGTACTCTATCGGTTTGGCTTGTACTCTATCGGTTTGGCTTGTACTCTATCGGTTTGGCTTGTACTCTATCGGTTTGGCTTGTACTCTATCGGTTTGGCTTGTACTCTATCGGTTTGGCTGGTACTCTATCGGCTAGGCTTGCACTCTATCTGTTGGGCTTGTACTCTATCGGTTTGGTTTGTACTCTATCGGTTTGGCTCGTACTCTATCTCTTTGGCTTGGTATTCTATCGGTTAGGCTTGTACTCTATCGGTTTGGCTTGTACTCTATCGGTTTGGTCTGTACTCTATCGGCTAGGCTTGTACTCTATCTGTTGGGCTTGTACTCTATCGGTTTGGCTTGTACTCTATCGGTTTGGTGTGTACTCTATCGGTTTGGCTGGTACTCTATCGGTTTGGCTTGTACTCTATCGGTTTGGATGGTACTCTATCGGTTTGGCTTGTACTCTATCGGTTGGGCTTGTACTCTATCGGTTAGGCTTGTACTCTATCGGTTTGGCTTGTACTCTTTCTGTTTGGCTTGTACTCTATCGGTTTGGTTTGTACTGTATCTGTTTGGCTTGTACTCTATCGGTTTGGCTTGTACTCTATCGGTTTGGCTTGTACTCTATCGGTTTGGCTTGTACTCTATCGCTTTGGCCTGTACTCTATGGGTTTGGCTTGTACTCTATCGGTTTGGCTTGTACTCTATCGGTTTGGCTTGTACTCTATCGGTTTGGTTTGTACTCTATCGGTTTGGCTTGTACTCTATCGGTTTGGCTTGTACTCTATCGGTTTGGCTTGTACTCTATCGGTTTGGCTTGTACATTATCGATTTGGCTTGTACTCTATCGGTTTGGTTTGTACTCTATTGGTTTGGCTTGTACTCTATCGGTTTGGCTTGTACTCTATCGGTTTGGCTTGTACTCTATCGGTTTGGCTTGTACTCTATCGGTTTGGCTTGTACTCTATCGGTTTGGCTTGTAGTCTATTGGTTTGGCTTGTACTCTATCGGTTTGGCTTGTACATTATCGGTTTGGCTTGTACTCTATCGGTTTGGCTTATACATTATCGGTTTGGCGTGTACTCTATCGGCATGGCTTGTATTCTATCGGTTTGGCCTGTACTCTATCGGTTTGGCTTGTACATTATCGGTTTGGCTTGTACTCTATCGGTTTGGCTTGTACTCTATTGGTTTGGCTTGTACTCTATCGGTTTGGCTTGTACTCTATCGGTTTGTTCTTGTACTCTATCGGTTTGGCTTGTACTCTATCGGTTTGGCCTGTACTCTATTGGTTTGGCTTGTACTCTATCGGTTTGGCTTGTACTTTATCGGTTTGGCTTGTACTCTATCGGTTTGGTTTGTACTCTATCGGTTTGGCCTGTACTCTATCGGTTTGGCTTGTACTCTATCGGTTTGGCTTGTACACTATCGGTTTGGCTTGTACTCTATCGGTTTGGCTTGTACTCTATCGGCATGGCTTGTACTCTATCTGTTTGTCTTGTACTCTATTGGTTTGGCTTGTACTCTATCGGTTTGGCCTGTACTCTATTGGTTTGGCTTGTACTCTATCGGTTTGGCTTGTGCTTTATCGGTTTGGCTTGTACTCTATCGGTTTGGTTTGTACTCTATCGGTTTGGCCTGTACTCTATCGGTTTGGCTTGTACTCTATCGGTTTGGCTTGTACACTATCGGTTTGGCTTGTACTCTTTCGGTTTGGCTTGTACTCTATCGGCATGGCTTGTACTCTATCGGTTTGGCTTGTACTCTATCGGTTTGGCTTGTACTCTATCGGTTTGGCCTGTACTCTATCGGTTTGGCTTGCACTCTATCGGTTTGGCTTGTACTCTATCGGTTTGGCGTGTACTCTATGGGTTTGGCTTGTACTCTATCGGTTTGGCTTGTACTCTATCGGTTTGGCGTGTACTCTATCGGTTTGTCTTGTACTCTATCGCTTGGGCTTGTACTCTATCGGTTTGTCTTACATGCTATCGGTTTTCTTGTACTCTATCCGTTTGGATTGTGCTCTCCCTGTTTGGCTTGTACTCTGTCAGTTTGGTTTGTACTCTGTCAGTTTGGCTTGTACTCTGTCAGTTTGGCTTGTACTCTGTCAGTTTGGCTTGTACTCTATCGGTTTAAAAGGTGTCTATGAGACATACATACAGACAGAAAAATGAATTAATTCGTCTATTTGATTCATTCATTCATTCATTCCATTATATTTATATAGCGCCTCTTCAAGAAACCTACTCAGAGGCGCTCCCAGCCCAGCCACGGCCAAACAGAAAGGACTTTAGTAGTTGGTAGAAAGCAGGCAAATCATTCCGGGGCAGTAAGCGTAACATAAGCGAGAGCCCATTCCAAGTGGAGGGGCCAACAACCGAAAAGGCTCGACGCTGTCTGACCGAGGTGCGGGCCCGAGGGACCAATAGCTCCCCCTTAGTCGAAGAGCGCAGAGCTAATAACGAGACCGCGGCTGGTTAGAGTTCACACGCCGGATTGGCTGGTACTCTATCGGTTTGGTTTGCACTGTATCGGTTTGGCTTGTACTTGGTTTTCAGTCTATCGTTTGGCAAGAGCCCTGGGTGGATGGATGAGCTCATGTCCCCCGACGTATTTGCACTTGGTTGGATTTGGGGGCGCTATCGTTTGAAACCTTGTTCATTAGACATCGGCGCAATAGAAGTTACGAATTACAAATACTAGTACTTAGAAGTTACAAAGTAACTACGCGTTGCAATGTCTGCGAGATACTGTACAGAGACGCGTTTATTAATTGCCTCTTGTTTTCCATCTTTATATAGCCTGAGTTAGTTCTGTTTTAAAGGTGTCTAAGGCGCTCATTCTAAGTAAGTAAGTAAGTATGTATATCCTTTATTGAGAAGCACTAGCAAACGCACAGCACTGTACATGGCAAGATTAATACATTCAAACAAATACAAAAAAAATATAACAACCAAAGAATTCAATGAGAGGCTTTATTGTACATCAGGGAACATAGAGGAAGAAGAGCTAGGGCTAGTCATAGGGGAAAATGAAGGGTTTAAATAGCCAGATCTAGGGAAAACATAGTTTATTTCTATAGCATCCGGGCAATGAAGCATTTCTGAGTCAGGTTGTCAAACATGGGAAGCTCACGGTTATGGGACCGTGGTCGCAGGGAGTAGCGCGATTGCTTGATCGGCGGTAACAATGTATGCAATACATGACAAGGATTATGCAGAATACAGGCAGAGTCTAGTATCCGCATTGCTGCAGAGAGTCTCAAATGAGAGAGAAGATAAAGGTAAGTACCCCTGGCGTACCAACCTTCGGATAATTCCCTCAAGGGCCTCCCGTTCCTGTACTCTCGCAATCCTTATCACAAAACCTGACCTTCACATAGAATTTGATTTACAGGCGCCATCGTTTGATGCCTTGTGCGTAATGCATCGGCGCTATAGAATTTACGAATTACAAACATGAGTAGTTAGCAGTTCCAATTAGTTACTAACTACTCATGGTCATGTCTGCTTGTATGAACCCTCTAACTAATCTTATGCAGTGTGTCACTGTACATGCTTAAGCTTCAATTAATTACCTAACGCGTCCAATCCTTATATAGCGTCGTTGACACCGTTTTAAAGGTGTCTACAAAGCTGACCAAACGGTAGTTCTGTCACCCAACGTTCAGAATAAATCGACTCCCCCTCCTGCTTCCATCCCTCGCACACAATAATTATTATCCAGTGCCATCTCGTGTTTGATGAATAGAAGATTAGTAGTAGCTATTTCAGCTTAACGTCGCCCTCCATACTCACCAGTGTGACTCGCTCAATATTCTGAGGCTTCACAAATTTCATATAATATGAAGTACTTGCTCACATTAATCGCTATCCCATCCCTATAATCTGTTGTATTGTATATTGTATTGTATTTGAACACTTGTTATAGCGCCTCTACCAGATTGCCCATTCAGAGGCGCCCCCGACTACTGCGCGGTTTGGCTTGTACTCTATCGGTTTGGTTTGTACTGTATCGGTTTAGCTGGTACTCTATCGGTTTGGCTTGTACTCTATCGGTTAGGCTTGTACTCTATCGGTTGGGCTTGTAAACTATCGGTTTGGCTGGTACTCTATCGGTTTGGCTTGTACTCTATCGGTTAGGCTTGTACTCTATCGGTTTGGCTTGTACTCTATCGGTAAGGCTTGTACTCTGTCGGTTGGGCTTGTACTCTATCGGTTTGGCTGGTACTCTATCGGTTTGGCTTGTACTCTATCGGTTTGGCTTGTACTCTATCGGTAAGGCTTGTACTCTGTCGGTTGGGCTTGTACTCTATCGGTTTGGCTTGTACTCTATCGGTTTGGCTGGTACTCTATCGGTTTGGGTTGTACTCTATCGGTTTGGCTTGTACTCTATCGGTTTTGCTGGTACTCTATCGGTTTGGCTTGTACTCTATCGGTTTGGTTTGTACTCTATCGGTTAGGCTTGCACTCTATCGGTTGGGCTTGTACTGTATCGGTTTGGTTTGTACTCTATCGGTTTGGCTTGTACTCTATCGGTTTGGCTTGTACCTCTATCGGTTTCGCTTATACCCTATCGGTTTGGTTTGTACTCTATCGGTTAGGCTTGTACTCTATCGGTTTGTTCGGCTTGTACTCTATCGGTTTGGCTTGTACTCTATCGGTTTGGCTTGTACTCTATCGGTTTGGCTTGTACTCTATCGGTTGGGTTTGTACTCTATCGGGTTTGGCTTGTAGTTCTATCGGTTTGGGTTGTAGCCTCTATCGGTTTGGGCTTGTACTCTATCGGTTTGGCTTGTACTCTATCGGTTTGGTTTTGTACTCTATCGGTTTGGCTTTTCTATCGGTTTGGCCTTGTACTCTATCGGTTTGGCTTGTACTCTATCGGTTTGGCTTGTACTCTATCGGTTTGGCCTGTACTCTATCGGTTTGGCTTGTACTCTATCGGTTTGGCTTGTACTCTATCGGTTTGGCTTGTACTCTATCGGTTTGGCTTGTCGGCTCTCTATCGGTTTGGCTGGTACTCTATCGGTTTGGCTTGTACTCTATCGGTTTGGCTTGTACTCTATCGGTTTGGCTTGTACTCTATCGGTTTGGTTTGCACTCTATCGGTTTGGCTTGTACTCTATCGGTTTGGCTTTGTACTCTATCGGTTTGGCTTGTACTCTATCGGTTTGGTTTGTACTCTATCGGTTGAAGCTTGTACTCTATCGGTTTTGGCTTGTACTCTATCGGTTTGGTTTTGTACTCTATCGGTTTGGCTTGTACTCTATCGGTTTGGCTTGTACTCTATCGGTTTGGCTTGTACTCTATCGGTTTGGCTTGTACTCTATCGGTTTTGGCTTGTACTCTATCGGTTTGGCTTGTACTCTATCGGTTTGGCTTGTACTCTATCGGTTTGGCTTGTACTCTATCGGTTTGGCTTGTACTCTATCGGTTTGGCTTGTACTCTATCGGTTTGGCTTGTACTCTATCGGTTTGGCTTGTAGCTCTATCGGTTTGGCTATCGGTTTCTATCGGTTTGTACTCTGCCTATCGGTTTTGGCTTGTACTCTATCGGTTTTGGCTTGTACTCTATCGGTTTGGCTTGTACTTCTATCGGTTTGGTTTGTACTCTATCGGTTTGGCTTGTACTCTATCGGTTTGGCTTGTACTCTATCGGTTTGGCTGGTACTCTATCGGTTTGGCTTGTACTCTATCGATAGTTTGGTTTGTACTCTATCGGTTTGGCTTGTACTCTATCGGTTTGGCTGGTACTCTATCGGTACATAGTACTCCGAGCTAGTACGCCAACCTATCGGTTTGGCTTGTACTCGGTATCGGTTTGGCTGGTTTGTACTCTATCGGTTTGGCTTGTACTCTATCGGTTTGGCTTGTACTCTATCGATTTGGCTTGTACTCTATCGGTTTGGCTTGTACTCTATCGGTTTTTTTACTCTAACGGTTTGGCTTGTACGCCAAAGTGGAAGCTTGTACCTATCGGTTGGCTTGTACTATCGGTTTGGTTTGTACTCTATCGGTTTTGGCTTGTACTCTATCGGGGCAAAGCCAAACCGATAGAGTACAATCGGTTGGGCTGGTACTCTGTCGGTTTGGCTTGTACAAATCGATTGAGTTTGTACTCTATCGGTAGAGTTGTACTCTATCGGTTAGGCTTGTACTCTATCGGTTTGGCTTGTACTCTATCGGTTTGGACTTAGTACAAACTCTATCCGCTTGAGTACAAGCCAAACCGATAGAGTACAAGCCAAACCGATAGAGTACAAGCCAAACCGATAGAGTACAAGCCAAACTGATAGAGTACCAGCCAAACCGATAGAGTACATGCCAAACCGATACAGTACAAACCAAACCGATAGAGTACAAGCCAAACCGATAGAGTACAAACTCAAACCGATAGAGTACAAGCTAAACCGATAGAGTTGGTTTACCAGCCAAACCGATAGAGTACAAGCCAAACCGATAGAGTACAAGCCAAACCGATAGAGTACAAGCCAAACCGATAGAGTACAAGCCAAACCGATAGAGTACCAAGCCAAACCGATAGAGTACAAGCCAAACCGATAGAGTACAAGCCAAACCGATAGAGTACAAGCCAAACCGATAGAGTACCAGCCAAACCGATAGAGTACAAGCCAAACCGATAGAGTACAAGCCAAACCGATAGAGTACAAGCCAAACCGATAGAGTACAAAGCAAACCGATAGAGTACAAGCCAAACAGATAGAGTACAAGCCAAACCGATAGAGTACAAGCCAAACCGGTAGAGTACAAGCCAAACCGATAGAGTACAAGCCAAACCGATAGAAGTACAAGCCAAAACCGATAGAGTACAAGCCAAACCGATAGAGTACAAAGCCAAACCGATAGAGTACAAGCCAAACCGATAGAGTACAAGCCAAACCGATAGAGTACCAGCCAAACCGATAGAGTACAAGCCAAACCGATAGAGTACAAGCCAAACCGATAGAGTACAAGCCAAAACCGATAGAGTACAAGCCAAACCGATAGAGTACAAGCCAAACCGATAGAGTACCAGCCAAACCGATAGAGTACAAGCCAAACCGATAGAGTACAAGCCAAACCGATAGAGTACCAGCCAAACCGATAGAGTACAAGCCAAACCGATAGAATACAAGCCAAACCGATAGAGTACAAGCCAAACCGATAGAGTACAAGCAAAACCGATAGAATACCAGCCAAACCGATAGAGTACAAGCCAAACCGATAGAGTACAAGCCAAACCGATAGAGTACAAGCCAAACCGATAGAGTACAAGCCAAACCGATAGAGTACAAGCCCAAACCGATAGAGTACAAACCAAACCGATAGAGTACACAGCCAAACCGATAGAGTACAAGCCAAACCGATAGAGTACAAGCCAAACCGATAGAGTACAAGCCAAACTGATAGAGTACCAGCCAAAACCGATAGAGTACAAGCCAAACCGATAGAGTACAAGCCAAACCGATAGAGTACCAGCCAAACCGATAGAGTACAAGCCAAACCGATAGAGTACAAGCCAAACCGATAGAGTACAAGCCAAACCGATAGAGTACAAGCCAAACCGATAGAGTACAAGCCAAACCGATAGAGTACAAGCCAAACCGATAGAGTACAAGCCAAACCGATAGAGTACAAGCCAAACCGATAGAGTACAAGCCAAACCGATAGAGTACAAGCCAAAGCCAAACCGATAGAGTACCAGCCAAACCGATAGAGTACAAGCCAAACCGATAGAGTACCAGCCAAAACCGATAGAGTACAAGCCAAACCGATAGAGTACAAGCCAAACCGATAGAGTACAAGCCCAACCGATAGAGTACAAGCCAAACCGATAGAGTACCAGCCAAACCGATAGAGTACAAGCCAAACCGATAGAGTACCAGCCAAACCGATAGAGTACAAGCCAAAACGATAGAGTACAAGCCAAACCGATAGAGTACAAACCAAACCGATAGAGTACAAGCCAAACCGATAGAGTACAAGCCAAACCGATAGAGTACAAGCCAAACCGATAGAGTACAAGCCAAACCGATAGAGTACCAGCCAAACCGATAGAGTACCAGAAAACCGATAGAGTACAAGCCAAACCGATAGAGTACAAGCCAAACCGATAGAGTACAAGCCAAACCGATAGAGTACAAGCCAAACCGATAGAGTACAAACCAAACCGATAGAGTACAAGCCAAACCGAAAGAGTACAAGCCAAACCGATAGAGTACAAGCCAAACCGATAGAATACAAGCCCAACCGATAGAGTACAAGCCAAACTGATAGAGTACAAACCAAACCGATAGACTACCAGCCAAACCGATAGAGTACAAGCCAAACCGATAGAGTACAAGCCCAAACGATAGAGTACAAGCCAAACCGATAGAGTACAAACCAAACCGATAGAGTACCAGCCAAACCGATAGAGTACAAGCCAAACCGATTGAGTACCAGCCAAACCGATAGAGTACAAGCCAAACCGATAGAGTACAAGCCAAACCGATAGAGTACAAGCCAAACCGATAGAGTACAAGCCAAACCGATAGAGTACAAGCCAAACCGATAGAGTACAAGCCAAACCGATAGAGTACAAGCCAAACCGATAGAGTACAAGCCTAACTGATAGAGTACAAGCCAAACCGATAGAGTACAAGCCAAACCGATAGAGTACAAGCCTAACCGATAGTATACAAGCCAAGCGATAGAGTACAAGCCCAATGATAGAGTACAAGCCTAAGCTGCCTAACCGATAGATAGGATGAGTGAATATAGCAAGTCCTTCGTATATAATTTAGACACCTCAGAAACCTTCGGGGCGCAAACAGGCAGACAACTAATAATACTAATAATTATAATTCTTCCTTTATTGAAACAATCCGGTTGACACATCGCAACCGGTACAGTTTACAGTTATGCAATTGAAACAATTCACAAGAACGTAAATGACAGAAGACATAAATCTTAACTACTAACAGAACAGACAGCCTGCAATACACGGCGCTAATAGCAGCCTACAAAGCTTATCCGCCTTACGGAACTCTACTCGGTACCTAGAATTCTGTTGTGTAATCGGCAAGAATACATTTTCTTCCTGAGAGCTGCTGCAGTATACGCTACGAACAAACGGTGAGAACTGTTTTAAAATAATTACACACCTCTTTTAATTGTTATTTTCGCCTAATATATAAGTAAAAGCAGACGCGTGACTTTGTATTATTGGCGGAACATCATTCAGTGTATTCTTGCGGGATATCCTTGCATTCAGTGCAAACTAATAATAATAATAATAATAATAATAATCTTTTTCTTTATTAAGCGCCTGACAAACGCACTGCGCTGTACATTTACATGTTATGCAATTGAAACAATCTTAACTAGTTAACTACTCTGATTGGTGTGCACTGTGAGAGGCGCTATACAAATTGATAGATACAATACAATACAATACAATACAATACTAACAGAACAGACAGCCTGCAATACAACGGCGCTAATAGCAGCCTACAAAGCATATCCGCCCTACGAATCTCGAACTCGGTACCTCTTGCTCTCTACGCCAGTTGTAATCCAATGCGCTATCGGTCCCCCTAGTTTGTAAGTTGTACTGCTAACTACTTGTATTTGTAATTCGTAACTTCTATAGCGCCGATGCCGACAGCACAAGGCATCTAACGATGTCGTTCCAAAACCAACCCCGATCAAATTCTGTGTGATAGGATCAAAGGTGATTGGTTAGAATCGTCGCCTTAGACACCTTTAAAATGGCTACAAACGATGCTATATAAGAATAAAACACGATAGGCAATTAAATGTAAGTCTTTCACGTAAAATAATAATATTGTCGGAAACCTCAAGGTCTTCAGGGCGAACACAGGAGGACATAGACATAGCCATGTGTAGTTAGTCTGTAACTTCCGACTACTACTATGTCTTATTCACAAGGCATCAAACGGTGGCGCACAAAAATATTTCACCCGTGCAAATACGTCGGGGACATAAACCCATCCGTCCAATCTGGTGAGAGCTGATAGCATGAACAGCTCGTGTCAAATGTTTTAAGAAGATCCAAACTATATATTAGCTAAATCAGTGTCATTATTATTATTCCACTGTTTTACGTCGTCTTATGACATCAAAGGCCGTTGACGACAATAATATACAGACAATATACAATTCAATAAGTACAAGAACCTTAGAGCGTCCGAACAACACTATTCAAGGTGTCGAAACGGAGCTTTACAATTTCATTAATATTCAATATTTTTCAAAATCAGTGAGTGAACAGAATTAGCTGATATAATTATAGCATGAACTATTTAAAGGTGCCTAAACATAACAACGAAAATTTGAGTGTTTAGCAACGTCTTCTTGTGTCATACACAGGTCGTTTAAACTTTAAGCTACTTATACCTTGCAATCCAAACATATGTTTTTTTCACGGATCTAGCGAGTGAACGGTATTAGCTCATATATAATAGCGGAAGAAAACGATTTAAAGGTGTCTAAATACAACACGATGTAATGTAATGTAATGTAATGTAATTAGTAATTTATATAGCGCCGCTCACAGCCGAGGCCATTCAGTAGCGCTCCCAGTGCGAGAACCCCGAGAGAAGAAATATGTTTTAAGGAGAGAGAGAGATGAAGACAATGATCCAGAAAGGAAAGTCTCACGCAAAGTGAAGTGAAGGGCATTCCATAAAGAGGGCCCAATGTACTTTGGCCATGTGATGCGTGCGGACGGCATGGAAAAGGAGATGATGCTGGCGTGTGGGGAGGGAAGACGAGGAAGAGGACGACCAAGAAAGAGATGGATGGAGGAGATACACGAGACAATGAGGATGAACCTTCCGGAACTGAGAGAGGCGACGAGAGATCGGAATGCATGGAGAAGGCTGACTATGGCGGTCGCTAGGATTCAGCGAATCGACGGCACAAGGTGACAAGGTGAAATACAACAACGTAAATTTAAGTGTTTAGCGACATCGGCAAGCGATGTAAATGTTATATATACAGTTGTATGCTTTTATTTATCCAATGTTTAACGACATCTTTTAGCGACAAAGGCCGTTGACGTCTTTAAAGTTTTTGATGCATTTCAGTTCATTTTCGTGTAGTGTTTTCATCAGTTTTCTTTCTCTTTTCTTGTCCCTGTTTCCGTTTCTGACGGGTTGTTGCAGCGGAAAGTTACATGCTGTTGTATGGACTTTTTAACGACTAGCAGTATGGTAGCAAAGACCCTTAGCGTTGCCCTCCTCCTTTCTCCAGGCTTGGGACTGGCACTGAGACTGGCACAAAGCACGGAGGTGCAATGCACGAACGTTCAGTGGCGGAGGTAACTTTGCCCCTGCGTATCTTGGTCACCGATCCTCGTCTCCGCTTGGCCAGAAGTCAGACCGGGCTGAAGCTCATCTTCCCTGGCTGGCCAGATGTCAGGATCGGCTGAAGCCCCCTCGCCACTTATTAATCAAAGGTTTAACGACATCCTATAGCTACAAAGGCTGTTGACGTCTTTAAAGTTGTTGATGTATTTCCGTTCATTTTCTTGTAATGTTCTCACAAATGTTCTTTCTCCTTTCTCGTCCTTGATTCCGTCTCCGATAAGATGCTGACGTATTTAAAGTTTCTGACGATTTAAGTTCATTTTCATATAATTTCTATCAACAGATTTTCTTTTTCTTTTCTTGGCTTTGATTCCGTTTCTGATAAGATGTAGACGTATTTAAAGTTTCTGACGGATTAAGTTCATTTCCGTATAATGTTAATAACTGTTTTCTCCTCAATCTTATTAACAATATTAACAATATTTGATAGATACATATTATTTGATTTGATACATATTAAAGTATTGTATCTCCGTTATGTTTGGCCCATTGGCTCTTTTTATTGTAATTCTTTTTTAACATCTTTTTTTTCCTTTTTTTTTCCTTTTTCTCCTTTTGTTTCTTTTTTTGGTGGCTATTTCAGCTCTTTTTTGGCTATATCAGCTCTTTTTTGGCTATATCAGCTCTTTTTTGGCTATTTTAGCTCTTTTCAAATATGTTTACAAAGTTATTAACAGTACTTCTTTAAGTTTTCTAAAATAACATGTAATGCTATTTGCAAACAGAAATTCAGCACAGATGTGTAATATATATACATGTATTATATACACATTTTATTTTAACATACATCTATTTACAAGAATGCATGTTAACAATTATTTACATGACAGAATACTTAATTAAACATTTCATTAAACATTTTCCTATGAAACAATGTAATATCATTAGAAAATGCAATGAAATAATGAAATGACCATTAATCACACATATTTTGTGTTTATTGGTATTTTAATCATAAGGAATGTGTTCAACTATATGTTTGTAATAGATTTGATCTGATACTAATATTTATGACAATAATTATAGTATTTTTCCTTTATTAATGATTTTAACAAGATTATATACTGCACTCTGCAAACATCCCACATCAAGCAGAGATTTTAAATTAAATTCTGATTTATAACTATTACATTTATCTTTTAGAATATTTGAAATATTTTCCTTTTTACACTCCAATAGAATATGTTCTATACTTTCCGTAACCTCACATGTATCACATAACCCATTAGGGTGCTTTTTCATTTGAAATAGTTTTTTATTAGTAATGGCAACACCAAGTCTCAATCTACTAATTTGTACTTCTTTATGCCTATATGGATCAGAAAATTTTATATTAGTAGAAACAAGTGGGCATATGGTTTTATAGAAGTTCCCTTGCTTTTCAACGTTATATTCTATTTGCCATTTATTTATTATATAGTCTTTAATAAAAGTATTCATCTCTTGTGATTCTAAGTATTTTGTGGAATTAATATTATCTAAATTGAGTGCTTCCTTTGCTAATTTATCTGCTCTTTCATTACCACTTATGTCTACATGGCTTGGAATCCATGCCATTTTTATTTGATTAGGTTCCAATCTATTCAATTGCATCATTAGTTCGTTAAATAAATTGGGTCGTGAATCAGATTTATTTTTCTTAATAGAAGTAAGTACACTTAGTGAGTCGGATAATATTACATATTGACAGTTCTTATTATTCTCAGTGTTTAGTATCCATGTTACTGCTTCTTTTATTGCAGTTAACTCTGCTGCATAGATGCTGGATCCATTACATAATCTAAACTTTCTATCTAAATCTATACTTGGAATTGTAAAAGCTGCAGTAACAACTTCGTCTGCCTTTGACCCATCCGTGTAAATAAGTGTTTCTAGTTTATATCCTGATATCATTTGAAGTGCAACTAATTTCAGAAGTTCAGGGTTATCTCTTTTTTTGCTAATCTGCTTTTTGAGACTGATATCTATATCTATTTTGTTATTAGTCCAAGGGGGAATTTGGGGAAAACAGGGTCCAATAAAAGATGTATCAAGAGATGATATGAATTCATTTGTTCTGTAGTGTATAGAATGATTCTTGTTTTGTGGTGTTTTACTGACATCTGTCCAATGTGGTTGGAAATTCATTTGACATGGATGATCTTTATTTCCTAATATTTTAATTCCCATTTTATTGGAATTATACAGTCTTCTCATATGGAGGGGGAATTCCCCACATTCGTTTTGTAGTGTTAAAGCTGCTGTGTTCTTTGGGGCTCCACAACATAATCTTAGGGCTTCAGTTTGAATTGTACATAATTTATTTAACAGCGATTGACTAGCCGAAGAATAGGCCACATCTCCATAATCTAATATTGAACGTATTAATGCTTTATATATTGCTAATAAAGATTTTTTAGAAGCTCCCCAGTAATAACCTGAAACCGCTCTCATGAGATTCAATCTTTTTTTGCATTTTTCTATTATATATTCTATGTGGGGCTTCCAACTTAATTTCTTATCAAATATCATTCCTAGAAATTTAGCTTTATTTTCCATTTTTATCAATTCTTGATCAATTTTAATGTTTATTATTGGTAATTGATTTTTATTAGTAAATAGAACTCCTACAGTTTTAGCTATTGATATTTTAAACCCATTTTTATTACACCAGTTATTTATTTCATCAATTGATTGTTGGATTTTTTTAATTAAAGTTTTAGTTTTTCTATGTCCTATGTAAACTGCACTATCATCTGCAAAGAGTGACATATTAACACCTTCTGGGCCTGATGGAATATCATTAATCATTATTAGGAACAATAGAGGAGAAATTACTGAACCTTGCGGAGTCCCATTTTGTTGTACTAGTTTATCGGATAATTCAGTTCCAACCTTTACTTGAAATGTTCTGTTAAATAAAAAACTTTTGACCCAATTTGTTACGTTTCCCACTATTCCTAATTTTTTTAGTTTTTGTAAAAGTGTAGGTACATGTAACATGTCATAAGCACGTTCAAAATCAATGAAAACTGCCAACACTTGTTCCTTATTTTTTAGCTTTTTAAGTATTGTATCCTGCAGTTTAAGAATTTGATCGATTGTGCTTTTATACTTACGAAATCCAGATTGATTTTTTGTAAATATAGCATTTTTTTCTAAATACCACTGGAGACGGTTCGCAACCATTTTCTCCATTACTTTGCATAAAGTCGCTGTTAATGAAATTGGTCGATAGGATTCTGGTTTTGTTGCATCCTTATTTGGTTTAAGTAAAGGCAATATAATGGCATGATTCCAATCACTTGGTATATTTCCCTCAATCCATACTTCATTATAAAAACTCAATAGAGTTTTTAGTGCATTTTTATGTAAGTGTTTCAGTAATTCGTATGGTATCCTATCATCCCCCGGTGATTTATTATTTTTTGCCGATTTGATTGCTTGTTTTAGTTCATTCAGATTAAAAATTTTGTTCATTAATTCTACTTCTTCATTACGATTATTTTCATTATTAATATGGCTATTATCTATGTTATTACTTGTAATATAATTTAAGAAGTTTTTATTATAATTTTGAGAGTTACTAGTTTTTTCGTAAGTATGAGCTAGTATATTTGCTTTATCTATGTTTGACTCAGCTAATAATCCATTATCATTAAGAGTAGGAATTGATGCGTAAGCTGCTACTCCATTCATTTTTCTAGCCATGCTCCATACTGATCCTAATTTCGTTTGATTAGTAAGCGTAGAGCAATAATCCTGCCAACTAGATTTTGCTTCTACCTTAAGGGTTCTTCTAACTATAGCTTCTTGCTTTTTGTATTCCATATAATCATTAAGTTCTTTGGTTTTTTTCATTTTGTTTCTACATTGATTTCTTTTATACACAGCTTCATTACATTTATCATTCCAATATGGTAGAGGTTTAAATTTCTTACGCTTTTCATTCTTTCTTAGATTTTGTTTTTTAAGAGGTATTGATTGATTAGCTAAGGTATTTATGCATTCTAATATATCATTATACTTATCATCTATATTTGTTTTCATTAGGACTTCATTAGTTAATGTTAAATTGCTAGAATCTTTATAATTTTTCCAATTAGCTTTATTTAATTTCCATAATTGCATACTTAAGTTATTTTCTATTATGCTTTCCTCGTTAACAAAAGTAATGGATGCAAAATGGTCAGATCCCATATTATACTTAGTAACAGTATGTCTAGTATTTAATGCTACATCTTGTGAGCATATACTTAGATCTATAACTGAGTTATTATTTAGCATGTTAGAAGTAATATAAGTGGCCTGCCCTGTATTAAGGACAACCATATTCTTTTCAGCTAATATTTCTTCTAATAATCTTCCTCTTATTTTCGTATATGAGCATCCCCAAAGTTTATTATGCGCATTCAAATCACCTACTATAATTGTTCTTTTATTTATGAAAAGATGTTCAATTTCCTCTTTAACCAATTGATGTGAAGGTGATATATATGTATTAAAAATTTTTAAGTGACCATTACTGGTTTTAATTTCAATTCCTTGAATTTCAATATTCGGATTATCTTCTATATCTAGTAAAGTGAAATTTATTCCTACTTTTATATAAATGACAAGGCCACCCTTTGTATTAGTTGTACAGTCTTTACGGACCACATTATAACCATCTATTTTTGGTGGATTTCTTTTAGGTTTTAAAAGGGTTTCCTCTATGCACACCACATCCGGCGGACTGGGCACATTAACTAAGAAATTCTTTAGTTGGTCCTTATGACCCCTTAAACCATTGGCATTCCACTGAAGGACTGTAAGTGCCATTTAGAAAAAGTCATGATTATTTATATTTATTATTTGAGTGAAGCATACCTAACAATTACAATTGAATTGGACCTCATTTTCAAACATAAGTTGTGAAGCAGCTTGGCAAATGATCATTTTAGCCTGTTCTTTTGTTTTACAATTATCTATTGTTGCTAAAATGCCAAGTACAAATCTCTTATTTCTAGAAATAATTGGATCATTATTGTCCACATTATTCTTGTTACTTGCATAGTATTTCTTATCATTAAAATTCAGGAAAGCTTCAATTACATTTTGTGAAGTGGAGTCTTCCATTGGGATTTCTGGTTCTAAATGATCGTTATGTTTGAGTGTTACAGTTGATGACGATGTATGGGAGTCTTCCATTGCGATTTCTGATTCTAAATGATCATTATGTCTGATTTGCACTGTTGATGATGATGCAAGGGAGGGCCATAACTGATTAACATTACTGGATTTCAGTTTATCAGCATAAGTTTGAATGTTTACATTATTAACTGTAGGGCAGTTAGTTCCTTGATTTAAATTTACAATAAGATCTTTATGCATTTTGTCAAATTGCTGATTTATTTTAACCTTTTGAATGGCCACGTACGCGATTGCACAATATAAAGAGTTGGTTGAAAACGTTTTAAAGGTGTCTAAGTGGGAATGTAGAATTCAGTTTTCAACAGCGTTTTAAAGGTGTGCAAGAGAGCATCGTGTATTGTTAGCTTATGTTGACTTTAACGACTCTGGCAGCCACAAGATCCAGTTTAAAACCGGATAACACATTATTATAGACACCTTTAAAATGTTTACAATCGACCATATATATAGAAAAATCGCGTTCAACTGATAGATGTAAAAAGCAATTCGTATAGATATCGGGACCATTGTAGATACAAGATGTCGCTTGTATAACTGAATTATAAAAATGAATGCTTTATTATTATTATAATTAATAAATAGTATTAATAATAATCATGCAATCTTATTAAACTTTAAAATATTTTAACCGATCCTACATATGTTAAAACTCATCCCTGCCACAGTCGGGTTCGGGCGGCGCCTGTCCCGAGCCTAAATGAGAGAGGAGGGCGACTCTCAGTATCTTAGCTGAAAAGCTGTAGCCTAACTACATTTACAATATATATATATATAGATGGATATAATTCGTCTTCTAAATCAAGTAAAGCTAAGTCGACGCCAGCCACAAGATGTCGTTGAAACTGGATAATACTTTCATATTTTAGACACCTTTAAAATGTTTTCAACCGAACCTACATATAAGAAAATTACGTTCTCACAATAAGTACGTTGTGGTAGCTACGGCGCCCCTTGCGGTCACAAGAAGTCGCTAATGACTGAACAGAGTTCCCGTTGGTATTATTATAGGGGAGCCGTGCCCTCCATGCATCGCCAGACAAATACAAAACCCGTATAGGCAATCCGCTGCGGAAAATGCTATCTCCTTAAGCAACGTTTTAAATGACCGAGTTGATGAAAACTGTGAATATGTGTGTCTTCAATGACCCGCACTCATGATTGTCAATTGCTGTTAGGTCAATAAATAAAGTGCTGGGTATAAGCAGAGACGAAAATCTGTACATAATTTCGGGAGGTTTCTTCGGGGGCGCTTTTTGCATTTTGGGGTCAAAATTTGGGGAACACTCCTTTGCTAGAATTGCGTTGCATTTTCTGTCTGTCTTTGCCTGTTGGTCTGCGAATCTGCCTGTCTGTCTACATGTCAATATGTTTATCTATTTGTCTGGCTATCTATATATTTGTCTGTCTCTCTTTCCGTCTGTGTATCTTCTCCCTCTGCCTTGCTGCAACCTTCTCTTCAGTTCATTTCGCTAGATGACACTCAACTGCCTCCATCTATCGGCGAGTGCTGTCGTCCGTTGAAGTGAGAGGCAACGGTCTCCTTCTTCTTCACCGTGCCATTCAATAATCTGTTTATCTGTCTACACTGGGCAAGTCCTTCACTCGCAATTGCTCTGAATAGGCAATCTGGTTGGGGCGCTATAACAAGTGTTCAAATACAATACAATACAGTACAATACATGGGTCAATATGCGAATGGCTCGTCTTAAGAAAGACATATTAATTGTCTGACAATCACATTATTACGAGATGTAAAATAATATTATATAGCTGCGAAAAGCAATATTGTGCAGAATTAATTGTAAATTGACAACTATAAGCTAATTATGAATATTAACAACGGAAAAGGAAAAATCACATAGACACCTTTTTTTACGTCAACCTGATTCGTATGGTATATAAAGAGGTCGACGTGTATATGAGTTGTCTGTGATCTAAGGGTGAGGAGGTCTGGACCGTGTTGAGCATTGGGGCTTATACATGAGCTTACAATACTATATCTGATATAATATATATGAGCTTATGATATGTATCTCAGTGGGTGCAACATGGTAGAGGCAGCTGAGACCCGAGGATCACGGTTTTGCAGTTTCGTCATTAGCCTATGATGGACTATTGCATGATGATGATGATGATGACGATGATGATGACGACGACGACGACGACGGCGACGACGACGTCTACCTGTTCTCCAGACCGAAGTCCGGTAACCAGATCATCTGAGGGGAACGATGATCCGCCGTAGACATCCGTACTTCTCCGGTTCCCAGGTCAGGTATTCGTCCTTCCAATATGCTACGGTGTATTGTATATTGTATTGTATTTGAACACTTGTTAAAATGCAACACGATCAAGACAATGCAGTTCAAAACAATGCAATTCAAGACAATGCAATTCAAGACAATGCAATTCAAGACAATGCAATTCAAGACAATACAGTTCAAGACTAATACATGTAGTTTCTACTTTTTAAATTTGTGTTATTCATTCTTTTACGTTTTCTTATACGTTATTACCGTACTATTCATCATGCAGTTAAATTCGACTCCTGTAATGACTTGGGATCATCCGTTCATACTGAATTGTAACCATCCTGCGAAATTGTCAGTTTGAATTAATCAAGAATATATATTATTACATGTATTTCAGTTTTGTTAAATGAGTTTCTTCCCTCTGTTTTCTTATTTCACACAACACTTTATACACGAATAGGAAAACATGTAGGAATTTATGTCAGAAGTATGATCCGAATTTATATAACATCAGTTGATACCGTTTTAAAGGTGTCCAATATCCCTCTGTGTTTCTCTCATTCAAACACCATTTTCTTGTTTTTTTACTTTTTAACGACCACTGCGTGGTACCAAGTTAATTGTCTCTGTTAACACCATGAATCCAGAATTAGACTCTGAAAAAAACGCTTGCAAATTGGTGACGACCTGGAACAAGAAAATTAACTGATCTGCAATTCAACTTTGTAAAGACGTTATCAACCATGTCGTTGAAAACTGGATAATACGTCCCTCTCTTAGACACCTTTAAAACGTTTCAGTCCAATCCTATATATAACACACAAGCGTTCTTTCGAAGGCTACTTGCGGCGCAGATATTGCTAAAGACTGATTGTCAAGAGATAGTCAATGGACAAATTGAAGACACAATTTGGTGTCGCTGATAACTGAATAATAAAATGCACTGTTGCGATTATTATTATTATTATTAATAATAATAGTAAAATTAAGACCTTTTTTAACTAGGGTAATCAAACCTCCTTTTGACTTCATATCACTGTTTTCTTTAGTATTATATTATATTCATCAAAGTTTAGAGTTTTAATTTTTTCTTTGAAATATGTTTCATGTATACGCACTCATTAAGTTGCGGTTGTGTCTGCTTGATTATTTCCAATAAACGAATACTGATTGACTAGGGTAGTATACACTTTTGAACAAACAATTTTAAATTTTAATTGCTTTTTTTCTTTGATTTTTTATTTTAATTTTAATTTTAATTTTAATTTTTTAATTTTTTAATTTTTTTTATTTTTTAATTTTTTATTTATTTTTTGAACTCTTTAACCACACAGACATAAAGACACACATACAGAGTCACACGGACGAACCAGACTGACGGACAGACAGACAAACAGACAGGAGGCCCGATAGCGCATTGGATAACATCTGGCGTAGAGAGCGTGAGGTACCGACCTACGTTGTCATAAGCTGCCGTTAAACTGTGGATCCAATCCATCAACAGCTTCTCATTAATCAATTATATACTAGAACCTGTGTGTTGTAAAGTAATTTATTTTCAATTGCGCGTGATTGATAGCGCATTGGATAACATATATATATTGCCACGTGGCGACGTTGTTGCCAAAGGTGTCTAAATGGATGGCCTAGCATTATCCAATCAATTATATACGATTTATTTCAATTGCGCGTGACATAAATATATATATTGCCACGTGGCGACGTTTTAAAGGTGTCTAAATCTGACCTAGCATTATCCAATATTAATCGACATTTCATGGCTACTATACGTTGATTCGACCCATTTCATCATACATTGAGCTCAACATTGAATCCAATTATTATTTATAATTTCTTATTATTTATAATTTTATATTCTCGTCTTATTCTTATTACGCTATCAGATATGCGTTGCATTTATTATGAACAGTAATTATAGTTGAAGCGCCATCTGTACGTGGCTGATTCGTTCGGCGATGAGACGCCACCTAGCGGTCTCGGTTTTCTCGACACTAATGACTTAATTTGGATTTCGTTCGGAGGCGTAGAATCGAGTGAAGACCAACGGAAAAGAAATTTCCGGTTTTTGTGCTACTTGAATAGTAAAAGGAAGAGAATATCTTGTCTGAACATTTTTTGCAGGATGGATGGAGAGATAGGTGGATAAATGGAGGGATGGGTGGATGGGTTGGTGAGAGAGTGGATGGGTTGGTTGATAAGTGGGTGAGTAAATGGAAGAATGGATGGATGCTTTGCTGGATGGATGCGTGGGTGGATGGACGGATGGATGGAAGGATGAATGGATGGATGGGTTGTTGAGAGAGTGGTTATGTTGGTGGGTAAGTTTTCGGATGAATAGATGGATGCATGCATGAAACGGATAGACAAATAGATATATAGATGAACCATGGAGTTTTCAACTCTTACGCGAAGGCGAAATATCGCTTCTCGTTGCAGACGATAGCTGCTTCTGTCCACCAAACACGAGATGGCGCTCGATTATTCTGTGCGAGGGATGGATGGAGGAAAGAACTGTGGCGTCGGTTTGTTGTGAAAATTGTGGAGTGTGATAGATGTCATAAGTAAGTCGCTTTTCTTAGACACCTTTTAAACATTACCAAACGATGCTATATAAATTTGGGACAAGATAGGCTTTAAATGAGAGCTCTCATTAGACACCTTTAAAATGATTACAATAGATGCTTTATAAAGATGGAATACGTTTGAGAATTAATTAGTGTTGTCGCTTAGGCAGTTACTGTGTAAGAACCTTGAGCAAGTCCTTCAAATAAAACTTAGAATCCTCAGAAATAATAATAATAATAATATAATAATATCTTTTTTTAAATCAAGCGCCTGACAAAGCGTACTGCACTGTATATTTACATGTTATGACAATTAAACAATTCACAAGAACACAAATGACAGAAGACATATAGAGGAAAAAACCATGTAATAATAATATCTTTTCTTTAATAAGCGCCTGACAAACGCACTGCGCTGTGCATTTACATGTTATGCAATTTAAATCTTAACTACTAACAGAACAGACAGCTTGCAATACAACGGCGCTAATAGCAGCCTACAAAGCATATCCGCCCAACGGGGGCTCGAACTCGGTACCTCTCGGTCTCTGTGCCAGATGTTATCCAATGCGCCACGGCCCCCCCCCCAAATGATGGTTCACTTTGCATCTGCTTCTGCCTCTTCTCTTTTCACTGTCTGTCTGTCTTCACCGATTCATTCCGTTCTCCACGCATTCGCCTGTCTGTCTGTATATCTATCTATCTATCCTTTCAACTCACCCATCAATCCATCCGTCCGTCCGTCCCTCCCTCCCTCCGTCTCCTTCCACCCATTCATTTGCAATTTGTCTTTCTGTCTGTCTGTCTGGCTGCAATCAAGAAAAGGAATTGATATACAATTAATTTTTTAAATACGTCAAAATATCGTTGAGAACTGGAGAATACTTTCTTCTCTTAAACACCTATAAAACGTTTCAAATTCCGTTCAATCATCCGTACATAAGTAATATGAATCAATTCCGTTCAATCTATATTAGGTCCGTTGTGCGGAGATCATAGGTCAACAAAGCACACAGCAATCGTCAGCTTCAAATTTCTAGGGCGCTAGTTTATTCACGAGCACTGCGTCATGTCGTAATCGTAATCGTAATCGAGTATTTATATAGCGACACTCAAAAACAGAGGCGAGAAATGGTCAAGGGAAGATCCGAGTCTGTATACCAGGGAAATTATAATTATTTGTGTTTTCTTTATTAATGTAGCGCTATTAATTGGTTCTCAAAGATGGATTGACCTGAAAAGATTTATTTCTTTGTTTCTCATTTCTAACACTTTTATTAGATTCTTACACGCGTGAATATATAAAAGACGTACTCAAGTTCATCAGGTAACGTAATCATTGATCATGTAACACAATCGCCTGCTCGTCACGCCGGCGCCCCGGGTTCGCTTCCCGGTCGGGTCGGTTTATCAGAGATTAATTTCTCGGATCTTTACTGCGGGTGGCTCGGTCGCATTATAAACGTGGAGTACAATACAACACACAATACAACACATCACAATACAACTGGGGCGCGGTGGTTTGGGGGTATGTTCGGTGCCTTGCAGCTGGAGGGTTGCGGGTTTGAATCCACCTCAAAGTCGCTGCGTAGGGACCCTGGGCAAGTCCTTCACTCGCAATTGCTCATGCGCTTCGGCGTGAAACTCCGATTCAGCGTTCGCGCAGTAGTCGGGAGCGCCTCTGAATGGGAAATCTGGTAGGGGCGCTATAACAAGTGTTCAAATACAATACAATACAATACTTTTGAATTTTTAAGAAGTCAACAATCAGTCAAATCAAGCATTATTAAAGAAATATATTCAAACAGTGAATATGACAATTCTTTATCATTTATCATGCTACTGTGCTGATAATAAAAGCGAACTGAAACTTCATCCGAAATCTATTACATTACATTTAATGTTCTTAATACCGCTTGATTGATATTTGTCACACATGCAAGTAAGACATGAAGTTTGTAATTTTTGGTATCTTTTACATAGTTTTTGACACATAAGTGTAAAAGTAGAATCGGTTTTTATTACAGATTTCAGCATATTTGACAACGTTGTTCCGAAATGAGTGTGAGTCGGCTTTTTGATGGCGTTTGACAAACATATAATGCAACATGCATACGTTTTAAAGGTGTCTACATCGAACCTAGGATTATCCAGCATTTAGCGACATCTTATGGCTGCCAGGGCCAGTAACGTCGCTGAGCTCAACATTGAAGTCGTTTCTTATTAATATTTTCAAACCTTATAAGGGACAACGGCGTCTGTTTGATCTGAACATTGGGTGAGTGTGATAGGTATGATATTTAAGTCCGCTTACCTTAGACACCTTTGAAATGGTATCAACCGAAATTATATAAGTATGGGACACGATAAGCTTTTAACAAACTCCGCCGTTGATTGCACTCTGTCAGTGCCAGTCTCAAGCCCGGAGAAAGGAATCCGATGTTGTCAATATATGCTATATAAAAAAATTGGAACTCAAAAGTATTTCAATGAGAGAGACCTCTTAGACACCTTTAAAATGGTGTCAACCAAGGTTGTATAAACTCGGTTACGACTTTTGACGTAATTATTTTCTCGAGCGGCTATCTATTCCGGAAGACTATTGAGGAAGTCGTTCATAACTATTATGAATGGAGGGATGAAACGTCGGACATCTTGAGGCACATACATGCAGACATAGCCATGCATTGTTAGTTCATAATACGTAACTTTAAACTACAAATTCATAATTTGTAACGTCTATAGCGCCGATGTCGAACGCACAAGGAATCAAACGATGGCGCACCAAAAACCAACCACGAATAAACTCTTCCTGGGACATATACCCATAGAATCGTCGCCACCTGATGAGAGTCGATGATTGAACAGCGCGTGTCTGATGCCACGCACGGACTATATATTACGACTCATGTCGAGAGTCGCCCTGCAGTGATGTCGTACGTGACCTTAGTCTTGGCCTATTCTCTTTCCCTTCAACACCGGCGAAGGCCAGATGGCGCCACGAGTCGTCGTTTGCGTTAGGATTTGTAGAGTAAAATGTTTCGTTTGGTTCACTGTGTATCTGCCCCTGTATCTTCTGTTGTCACTGTCTCAAGCCCGGAGCTTGTCTGTCTGTCTGTTTGTCTGTCTGTTTGTCTGTTTGTCTGTCTGTCTGTCTTCGCCGATTCATTTCGTCCATCTGCCTGTCTGTCTGTATATCTACCTTTCAACTCACCCATCCGTCCGTCCATCCATCCGTCCGTCCCTTCCTGCGTCTCTTTCCGCCCGTTCATTTGTCTTTCTGTCTGAACTTGTATACAATTAATTTTTTTAAATGCGTCAAATTGTCGTTTTGAACGGGAGAATACGTTCTTCTCATAAACACCCGTAAAAAAGTTATCTTTAGACACCTTTAAAATGTTCCCCACCGATACTATAAAAGGCTGGACGCATAAAGTGATTGTTTACAGCCCTATCCTCAAACACCTTTAAAATGTTCGCCACATATGCTATATAAGCATGAGGTAGTAATCGAGAGTCTTAGGATGATTTCTAAATAAGTATTATTGTGTAGTAACTGAAGAGGGTTATGATTTTGGAGTAAAAATATTTTACACCCAAAAATTTAATGTTCTATAATTCAAATATCTAAATTATCTAGACATATAGTTCATACGGTGCATGTGTCAGTCTGTGCGTCTGTCTGTTTGTCTACCTATCTGTATGTCTGTCTATCTATCACTATTTTCGAACTATCTCTATAATGTCCGTATGTCTCTCTTTGATATTGGTCTCCTACGCTGCCCGTGATCCAAACCCTTCTCCTTCCACACCGCATCCCTAATAGATCGGTCCGTAGTCGTCCTTGCAGGTAGACTCTGACCCGAGCGACCAGCAGCCGAGGCAGAGTCCGAGCCAGAGGGTGACGCCCCCGATGAGGCAGAGCCCCGGCCAGAGGACCGCGTGAACGGCAGCCACGGTCGACGTCCGTTCGATGATGACCATGTCCGGCCGAAGGGGGTTGTAGAAGCAGGGGAACGACTGACCCAGACGACCCCAGTCGTCTTTGAAACGACCAACCTCCACATCTCGTCTCCGCTACAAGTCTTGCTATAGACACCTTTAAAACGTTGAATACGATCGGTAATAATAAATGCTCGACTAAGACACCTTTTAAACGGCATCAACCGTCGCTATTATAAGCATGAGACAGGATAAGCGATGAATTTTTTCTACCATTTTGTGGGATAATACTTTTACGTTGATCGTGTATCGTAATCGTAATCTAGCGCAATATAAAGGGTTGAACTTGGAAGTACTTCTTCCGATATCTCGAAACAGTCTCCCCTCAACAAGTCTTCCCGGGAGAGTCTATGTCACAACATATTCTCCACCACAGAGGATCTGTTTTAGAATATATTGGTCCCACCCGCGGAGACTAGTGAGAAACGACGACGATTGCTTAGTGCTGCCAAATTAGACACCTTTGAAACGTTGTCAAACGATGATATATAAGCATGGTCATAGCGCTCATCTAAAATACCTTTAAAACGACTTTAACTTATGCTATAAAAGACTGGATCACGAGAGGCGATTAGCTAAAACTTCCATGCTTTTAAACTAAGTTATCTGTTACAGTAATCGAAATTGCGAGCGTTAAATTCAGTACGGGAAGACTCTGCTTAGGGGTGGGTAGTCTTTACACAATAACGCCGGAATTTGACTGCGAAACAAAGAAATTGGATGAAATATTGCACTGGAAATTCTCTGTCCAATCCCCTTCGATACAGTTTGGCAATCATCTGGTTTACGTTCATCCTAAGTAGATCTGCCAAGTCCCTGATCCAAACCCCATTCCTACACCCCTATGACTAATACCATATTTTCCAGAAGACGTGTCTCTGTGTCTCTCTATGTCTCTGTGTGTGTGTCTGTTCTCTACCCTATGTCTGTCTGCCTATCCATCAGTCTGTCTATAATTATGTTTATCTATCTGTTTGGCTATCTATATATTATTTGTCTGTCTATCTGTCTCGCAGTGAATCTGTCTGTCTGTTTATCGGTCTTTGAGAAAGATCTTTTACATGGGAACGACTCATACCCTAGATCTTAGCCGTATGTATGAATGCTTTCAACATCCACATATCATCTCTTCCACTACTCATAAAGCAAATGTGAGACTTAACCCTTTATAGGCTAGTGGCAACCTATTTGCCATTACATGCGGTTTACTAAACAGCTAATGTTCAGCAATTTGCCGCTAACCTAATGCATGTGGATTCACAAGATGTCACTACCAGATACTGTTTAACACAAAAACTTTATAAAATGTTATATGATTTTTTATATAATGAAGACTTCAGCGATGTCTAGTGTGGTGTGAACAGCTAGTGGCAAGTATGTTGCCACGTCATGTGTAACCCAAACAGCTAATGGCATATATATTGCCACCACTGGTGGCAATATAGTTGCCACTAGCTGTTTGGACCCACCACTTACTTTTTTACTGATTTCAATTCGACAATGTTATACGCTTGATTACTCTCTCTTACCTATACATAATATGTATTTATATTAACTGTGCCTGCCCTGGGCGCTTATAGCCGTTAACGGGTTAAAAGAGGTGTGTAAGTGAATCCTCTTCTTCGTTATTATCATAATGATCGTCTTCTTTTTCTATATGAGGTAGCTAATAAAAACTCACATAAATTCACGCAGGACACAGAATGCAAGCCACCAACGTTCTGGAACGTTCTCTGCATCCATCTTCGTCGCGAAGCGTTCATGGAAGGATCCAAATCCTCTCCGATCCAGTCCGGACTTCTTCGATTACGAACAGCGACCCCCCTCCGGGGTGAGGTAGATTCCCCAACGGTCCTGTTGGGCCTTGGGAAGAGTAACCTGGGTTACCCGGTGGTACGTAGAAGGCGTGGATCTGGAAACATGGGTATTTGGAGAGGGGAGTGCTCATATATGAATTCCTTCCACTACTCCTAGGCCTGAGGGAACTCTGCTGTTCCACCTCAGGTATCCAGCGGCAATCTGCTCTACGATCGGCTGATCAAGCAGGACTCTTAGTCCCTCGCTCGCGGACAGTTGTTAAGGATCAGAGCTTTTTTCGGTAGTGTTTCAGTCATTAGTGACTTCTTGTGACTGCAAGGGACAGCGAATTAAGTAAATTAAGGGGAAGGAGTCATTACTCTCAAGTTGGGTGTGTAAGCGATGCTCGTATTATTCAGTTTCAACGACATCTTACGGCTGACGTCGACTTAGCGTTACTAGATTCAGGGGAGTAATTGTATCCATCTACAAGTATTGTGACTGTAGTAAGTCCACCAGCTGATTATTAGCGTCACCCTCCTAGCATTCACTTAGACTCGGGACTGGCCCCACCACGTACACGACAGTGGCGGGGATGAGTTTTCACTAATGTTGGGTCGGTTAAAATGTTTTGAAGTTTAATAAGAGACCATGATTATTAATAATATGATTAATTAATTATTATAACAGAGCATTATTTTTATTATTCAGTACCAAGCGACATCTTGTGTCTACAATGCTATTATAGATGGCCTGAACCATATGTTGCGTCGGATAAAAACGTTTCTAAAGGTTGCCATTACGTGAGGGTCGAACTCGTTCTCCTTTGCGTTTATAAATCGAGTGCTGTATCCACATGCACAATTGCACATGCACACAGACAGACAGATAGACAGACAGCCAGTCACAGGGAGAGGCGGATGAACCCGACGCACAGAAACAGAGATAGACAGACAGACATAGGGATACAGGAACGCATACACAAACAGACATACACACAGACAGAAAAATGAATGAATTCGTCTATTTGATGGGCTCGATATTATTTGTCAAATCATTGAATTGAACGTCGGTAAATGGAGAGGATGGAGACGTACAGAGAACGAAACAGACAGACAGACAGACTCATTAAGATAGTGATATTGAAAGAGAGAGATATGGAAACAGACAGGGAGACAGACAATGCAACGCAATTACAGCAACCAAATAAAAAGTCATCAAAATCTTAATGAGTCGAATCCAATCTATTGACTCATTAAAAATTAAATGCATCAATCGCTTCCAATGAAATCGTAATCAGTCATGTCATTTTCTTAGTGCAAGGTAATTTTTGCGCTTGAAAATTAGATATACATTCGCTTCAAAGAATTTTAAAGGTGTCTTAATCGATTAACTAGCATTTAACGACATCTGATGGCTGACAGTACCGTTGACATCGACTTTACCTTACCTTAAATTCGTCAATGAAGTCGATTCTTATTTATATATTCTTATCTTATTCTTATTGGGAAACCAAAATCGCGTTTCATGTTTACGAACAGGGATCAGCATTTGGATTAAAAAGCCATTATTGGGAGGCCGATAGCACATTGGATAACATCTGGCACAGAGAGCAAGAGGTACCGAGTTCGAGCCCCCGTTGGGCGGACATGCTTTGTAGGCTGCTATTAGCGCCGTTGTATCTGCAAGCTGTCTGTTCTGTTAGTAGTTAAGATTTAAATTGCATAACATGTAAATGTACAGCGCAGTGCGTTTGTCAGGCGCTTAATAATGAAAAGATTATTATAGGTTTCAATTCATGTTTCTTTTTATGGTAAGGCAAAAAGTCCGTTGAAACGTGTAAACAATAAATTTTGTCTTCTTCTTCTTGTTTCCTGTTTAACGACCACTGTGTGGTAACAAAGACCATTAGCGTCGCCCTCCTCCTTTATCCAGGCTTGGGACTGGCACTGTCAGCCATTTGTGAGCTTTTAAAAGGTGTCTAAATCGAATCTAGGATTTCCTGTATTTAGCGACGTTTTATGGCGGTAAGGGCCGTTGACGTCATTTCACCTTACCTTGAACTGAACATTGAAGCCGATTTATATTTAAACTTATATTATATCCTAATTTTATTCTTATTTCGAAATCAGTTGCAGTGTTTATGAACTGTAATCATGGCGGAAGGGCAAAAAACGTGCAGCGCCATCTATACGTGGCTGATTCACTGGGCGACGCGACGCCACCTAGCGGTCTAGGTTTTCTCTTCACTAATGGCCTAACTTGGATGTCGCTCGGAGGCCTAGATTCCAGCAGCCGTGCTTGTGGTCTGCCATTTATCTATCTATCTATGTATCTATGTATCTATATATGTGTGTATCTGTCTATCTATCTATCTATCTATCTATCTATCTATCTATCTATCTATCTATCTATCTATCTATCTATCTATCTATCTATCTATCTATCTATCTATCTATCTATCTATCTATCTATCTATCTATCTATCTATCTATCTATCTATCTATCTATCTATCTATATATATATATATTTGTATTGTATTGTATTGTGATATTGTATTGTATTGTATTTGAACACTTGTTATAGCGCCCCTACCAGATTTCCATTCAGAGGCGCTCCCGACTACTGCGCGAACGCTGAATCGGAGTTTCACGCCGAAGCGCATGAGCAATTGCAGTGAAGGACTTGCCCAGGGTCCCTACGCCGACTTTGAGGTGGATTCGAACCCGCAACCCTCCAGCTGCAAGGCACCGAACATACCCTAAACCACCGCGCCCCAGTTGTATTGTGATGTGTTGTATTGTGTGTTGTATTGTACTTCACGTTTATAATGCGACCGAGCCACCCGCAGTAAAGATCCGAGAAATTAATCTCTGATAATCCGACCCGACCGGGAAGAGAACCCGGGGCGCCGGCGCGCGAGCAGGCACCAACCCACTCGGCCCTCAGGATCGCTAGATATATATATTATAATATATATATATATATATATATATATCTATCTATCTATCTATCTATCTATCTATCTGTCTATCTGTCTATCTGTCTATCTGTCTGTCTGTCTGTCTGTCTGTCTGTCTGTCTTTCTGTCTGTCTGTCCTGTCCGTCCATCCATCCATCTGTCTGTCTGTATATCTGTCTGCCTTTAACTTCGTATTCATATCACGGCTTCAGTAACTCCGCTTGCACTCTGGCAGTGCCAGTCCCAAGCATGGTTGGAGGAGGAGGGCGACGGTAATGATCTTTCTAGGCTTAAACTGTAACTACACTTCGCGTTCGCAGTAGGGAGCGCCTCTGAATGAAATCTGTAGGCGCTATAACAAGTGTTCAAATACAATACAATACACAATACTTTTTGAATTTTTAAGAAGTCAACAATCAGTCAAATCAAGCATTATCAAAGAAATATATTCAAACAGTGAATATGACAATTCTTTATCATTTATCATGCTACTGTGCTGATAATAAAAGCGAACTGAAACTTCATCCGAAATCTATTACATTACATTTAATGTTCTTAATACCGCTTGATTGATATTTGTCACACATGCAAGTAAGACATGAAGTTTGTAATTTTTGGTATCTTTTACATAGTTTTTGACACATAAGTGTAAAAGTAGAATCGGTTTTTATTACAGATTTCAGCATATTTGACAACGTTGTTCCGAAATGAGTGTGAGTCGGCTTTTTGATGGCGTTTGACAAACATATAATGCAACATGCATACGTTTTAAAGGTGTCTACATCGAACCTAGGATTATCCAGCATTTAGCGACATCTTATGGCTGCCAGGGCCAGTAACGTCGCTGAGCTCAACATTGAAGTCGTTTCTTATTAATATTTTCAAACCTTATAAGGGACAACGGCGTATGTTTGATCTGAACATTGGGTGAGTGTGATAGGTATGATATTTAAGTCCGCTTACCTTAGACACCTTTGAAATGGTATCAACCGAAATTATATAAGTATGGGACACGATAGGCCTTTAACAAACTCCGCCGTTGATTGCACTCTGTCAGTGCCAGTCTCAAGCCCGGAGAAAGGATGTTGTCAATATATGCTATATAAAAAAAATTGGAACTCAAAAGTATTTCAATGAGAGATACCTCTTAGACACCTTTTAAAATGGTGTCAACCAAGGTTGTATAAACTTGGTTACGACTTTTGACGTAATTATTTTCTCGAGCGGCTATATATTCCGGAAGACTATTGAGGAAGTCGTTCATAATTATTATGAATGGAGGGATGAAACGTCGGACATCTTGAGGCACATACATGCAGACATAGCCATGCATTGTTAGTTCATAATACGTAACTTTAAACTACAAATTCATAATTTGTAACGTCTATAGCGCCGATGTCGAACGCACAAGGAATCAAACGATGGCGCACCAAAAACCAACCACGAATAAACTCTTCCTGGGACATATACCCATAGAATCGTCGCCACCTGATGAGAGTCGATGATTGAACAGCGCGTGTCTGATGCCACGCACGGACTATATATTACGACTCATGTCGAGAGTCGCCCTGCAGTGATGTCGTACGTGACCTTAGTCTTGGCCTATTCTCTTTCCCTTCAACACCGGCGAAGGCCAGATGGCGCCACGAGTCGTCGTTTGCGTTAGGATTTGTAGAGTAAAATGTTTCGTTTGGTTCACTGTGTATCTGCCCCTGTATCTTCTGTTGTCACTGTCTCAAGCCCGGAGCTTGTCTGTCTGTCTGTTTGTCTGTCTGTTTGTCTGTTTGTCTGTCTGTCTGTCTTCGCCGATTCATTTCGTCCATCTGCCTGTCTGTCTGTATATCTACCTTTCAACTCACCCATCCGTCCGTCCATCCATCCGTCCGTCCCTTCCTGCGTCTCTTTCCGCCCGTTCATTTGTCTTTCTGTCTGAACTTGTATACAATTAATTTTTTTAAATGCGTCAAATTGTCGTTTTGAACGGGAGAATACGTTCTTCTCATAAACACCCGTAAAAAAGTTATCTTTAGACACCTTTAAAATGTTCCCCACCGATACTATAAAAGGCTGGACGCATAAAGTGATTGTTTACAGCCCTATCCTCAAACACCTTTAAAATGTTCGCCACATATGCTATATAAGCATGAGGTAGTAATCGAGAGTCTTAGGATGATTTCTAAATAAGTATTATTGTGTAGTAACTGAAGAGGGTTATGATTTTGGAGTAAAAATAGTTTACACCCAAAAATTTAATGTTCTATAATTCAAATATCTAAATTATCTAGACATATAGTTCATACGGTGCATGTGTCAGTCTGTGCGTCTGTCTGTTTGTCTACCTATCTGTATGTCTGTCTATCTATCACTATTTTCGAACTATCTCTATAATGTCCGTATGTCTCTCTTTGATATTGGTCTCCTACGCTGCCCGTGATCCAAACCCTTCTCCTTCCACACCGCATCCCTAATAAATCGGTCCGTAATCGTCCTTGCAGGTAGACTCTGACCCGAGCGACCAGCAGCCGAGGCAGAGTCCGAGCCAGAGGGTGACGCCCCCGATGAGGCAGAACCCCGGCCAGAGGACCGCGTGAACGGCAGCCACGGTCGACGTCCGTTCGATGATGACCATGTCCGGCCGAAGGGGGTTGTAGAAGCAGGGGAACGACTGACTCAGACGACCCCAGTAGTCTTTGAAACGACCAACCTCCACATCTCGTCTCCGCTACAAGTCTTGCTATAGACACCTTTAAAACGTTGAATACGATCGGTAATAATAAATGCTCGACTAAGACACCTTTTAAACGGCATCAACCGTCGCTATTATAAGCATGAGACAGGATAAGCGATGAATTTTTTCTACCATTTTGTGGGATAATACTTTTACGTTGATCGTGTATCGTAATCGTAATCTAGCGCAATATAAAGGGTTGAACTTGGAAGTACTTCTTCCGATATCTCGAAACAGTCTCCCCTCAACAAGTCTTCCCGGGAGAGTCTATGTCACAACATATTCTCCACCACAGAGGATCTGTTTTAGAATATATTGGTCCCACCCGCGGAGACTAGTGAGAAACGACGACGATTGCTTAGTGCTGCCAAATTAGACACCTTTGAAACGTTGTCAAACGATGATATATAAGCATGGTCATAGCGCTCATCTAAAATACCTTTAAAACGACTTTAACTTATGCTATAAAAGACTGGATCACGAGAGGCGATTAGCTAAAACTTCCATGCTTTTAAACTAAGTTATCTGTTACAGTAATCGAAATTGCGAGCGTTAAATTCAGTACGGGAAGACTCTGCTTAGGGGTGGGTAGTCTTTACACAATAACGCCGGAATTTGACTGCGAAACAAAGAAATTGGATGAAATATTGCACTGGAAATTCTCTGTCCAATCCCCTTCGATACAGTTTGGCAATCATCTGGTTTACGTTCATCCTAAGTAGATCTGCCAAGTCCCTGATCCAAACCCCATTCCTACACCCCTATGACTAATACCATATTTTCCAGAAGACGTGTCTCTGTGTCTCTCTATGTCTCTGTGTGTGTGTCTGTTCTCTACCCTATGTCTGTCTGCCTATCCATCAGTCTGTCTATAATTATGTTTATCTATCTGTTTGGCTATCTATATATTATTTGTCTGTCTATCTGTCTCGCAGTGAATCTGTCTGTCTGTTTATCGGTCTTTGAGAAAGATCTTTTACATGGGAACGACTCATACCCTAGATCTTAGCCGTATGTATGAATGCTTTCAACATCCACATATCATCTCTTCCACTACTCATAAAGCAAATGTGAGACTTAACCCTTTATAGGCTAGTGGCAACCTATTTGCCATTACATGCGGTTTACTAAACAGCTAATGTTCAGCAATTTGCCGCTAACCTAATGCATGTGGATTCACAAGATGTCACTACCAGATACTGTTTAACACAAAAACTTTATAAAATGTTATATGATTTTTTATATAATGAAGACTTCAGCGATGTCTAGTGTGGTGTGAACAGCTAGTGGCAAGTATGTTGCCACGTCATGTGTAACCCAAACAGCTAATGGCATATATATTGCCACCACTGGTGGCAATATAGTTGCCACTAGCTGTTTGGACCCACCACTTACTTTTTTACTGATTTCAATTCGACAATGTTATACGCTTGATTACTCTCTCTTACCTATACATAATATGTATTTATATTAACTGTGCCTGCCCTGGGCGCTTATAGCCGTTAACGGGTTAAAAGAGGTGTGTAAGTGAATCCTCTTCTTCGTTATTATCATAATGATCGTCTTCTTTTTCTATATGAGGTAGCTAATAAAAACTCACATAAATTCACGCAGGACACAGAATGCAAGCCACCAACGTTCTGGAACGTTCTCTGCATCCATCTTCGTCGCGAAGCGTTCATGGAAGGATCCAAATCCTCTCCGATCCAGTCCGGACTTCTTCGATTACGAACAGCGACCCCCCTCCGGGGTGAGGTAGATTCCCCAACGGTCCTGTTGGGCCTTGGGAAGAGTAACCTGGGTTACCCGGTGGTCGAACTGGCCCCACCGACGTACACGACAGTGGCGGGGATGAGTTTTCACTAATGTTGGGTCGGTTATGCCCTATATAGCGTCGGTTGAAAACGCTTAAATGGTGTGTAAGCGATGCTCGTATTATTCAGTTTCAACGACATCTTACGGCTGACGTCGACTTAGCGTTACTAGATTCAGGGGAGTAATTGTATCCATCTACAAGTATTGTGACTGTAGTAAGTCCACTGCTTATCAGCTAAGATTATTAGCGTCACCCTCCTAGCATTCACTTAGACTCGGGACTGGCCCCACCACGTACACGACAGTGGCGGGGATGAGTTTTCACTAATGTTGGGTCGGTTAAAATGTTTTGAAGTTTAATAAGAGACCATGATTATTAATAATATGATTAATTAATTATTATAACAGAGCATTATTTTTATTATTCAGTACCAAGCGACATCTTGTGTCTACAATGCTATTATAGATGGCCTGAACCATATGTTGCGTCGGATAAAAACGTTTCTAAAGGTTGCCATTACGTGAGGGTCGAACTCGTTCTCCTTTGCGTTTATAAATCGAGTGCTGTATCCACATGCACAATTGCACATGCACACAGACAGACAGATAGACAGACAGCCAGTCACAGGGAGAGGCGGATGAACCCGACGCACAGAAACAGAGATAGACAGACAGACATAGGGATACAGGAACGCATACACAAACAGACATACACACAGACAGAAAAATGAATGAATTCGTCTATTTGATGGGCTCGATATTATTTGTCAAATCATTGAATTGAACGTCGGTAAATGGAGAGGATGGAGACGTACAGAGAACGAAACAGACAGACAGACAGACTCATTAAGATAGTGATATTGAAAGAGAGAGATATGGAAACAGACAGGGAGACAGACAATGCAACGCAATTACAGCAACCAAATAAAAAGTCATCAAAATCTTAATGAGTCGAATCCAATCTATTGACTCATTAAAAATTAAATGCATCAATCGCTTCCAATGAAATCGTAATCAGTCATGTCATTTTCTTAGTGCAAGGTAATTTTTGCGCTTGAAAATTAGATATACATTCGCTTCAAAGAATTTTAAAGGTGTCTTAATCGATTAACTAGCATTTAACGACATCTTATGGTTGACAGTGCCGTTGACATCGACTTTACCTTACCTTAAATTCGTCAATGAAGTCGATTCTTATTTATATATTCTTATCTTATTCTTATTGGGAAACCAAAATCGCGTTTCATGTTTACGAACAGGGATCAGCATTTGGATTAAAAAGCCATTATTGGGAGGCCGATAGCACATTGGATAACATCTGGCACAGAGAGCAAGAGGTACCGAGTTCGAGCCCCCGTTGGGCGGATATGCTTTGTAGGCTGCTATTATATTAGCGCCGTTGTATCGCAAGCTGTCTGTTCTGTTAGTAGTTAAGATTTAAATTGCATAACATGTAAATGTACAGCGCAGTGCGTTTGTCAGGCGCTTAATAATGAAAAGATTATTATAGGTTTCAATTCATGTTTCTTTTTATGGTAAGGCAAAAAGTCCGTTGAAACGTGTAAACAATAAATTTTGTCTTCTTCTTCTTGTTTCCTGTTTAACGACCACTGTGTGGTAACAAAGACCATTAGCGTCGCCCTCCTCCTTTATCCAGGCTTGGGACTGGCACTGTCAGCCATTTGTGAGCTTTTAAAAGGTGTCTAAATCGAATCTAGGATTTCCTGTATTTAGCGACGTTTTATGGCGGTAAGGGCTGTTGACGTCATTTCACCTTACCTTGAACTGAACATTGAAGCCGATTTATATTTAAACTTATATTATATCCTAATTTTATTCTTATTTCGAAATCAGTTGCAGTGTTTATGAACTGTAATCATGGCGGAAGGGCAAAAAACGTGCAGCGCCATCTATACGTGGCTGATTCACTGGGCGACGCGACGCCACCTAGCGGTCTAGGTTTTCTCTTCACTAATGGCCTAACTTGGATGTCGCTCGGAGGCCTAGATTCCAGCAGCCGTGCTTGTGGTCTGCCATTTATCTATCTATCTATGTATCTATGTATCTATATATGTGTGTATCTGTCTATCTATCTATCTATCTATCTATCTATCTATCTATCTATCTATCTATCTATCTATCTATCTATCTATCTATCTATCTATCTATCTATCTATCTATCTATCTATCTATCTATCTATCTATCTATCTATCTATCTATCTATCTATCTATCTATCTATCTATCTATATATATATATATTTGTATTGTATTGTATTGTATTGTATTGTATTGTATTGTATTTGAACACTTGTTATAGCGCCCCTACCAGATTTTCCATTCAGAGGCGCTCCCGACTACTGCGCGAACGCTGAATCGGAGTTTCACGCCGAAGCGCATGAGCAATTGCGAGTGAAGGACTTGCCCAGGGTCCCTACGCTTCGACTTTGAGGTGGATTCGAACCCGCAACCCTCCAGCTGCAAGGCACCGAACATACCCCTAAACCACCGCGCCCCAGTTGTATTGTGATGTGTTGTATTGTGTGTTGTATTGTACTCCACGTTTATAATGCGACCGAGCCACCCGCAGTAAAGATCCGAGAAATTAATCTCTGATAATCCGACCCGACCGGGAAGCGAACCCGGGGCGCCGGCGTGACGAGCGGGCACCAACCCACTCGGCCACTCAGGATCCTTAGATATATATATAATATATATATATATATATATATATTTATATATATCTATCTATCTATCTATCTATCTATCTATCTGTCTATCTGTCTATCTGTCTATCTGTCTGTCTGTCTGTCTGTCTGTCTGTCTGTCTTTCTGTCTGTCTGTCTGTCTGTCCGTCCATCCATCCATCTGTCTGTCTGTATATCTGTCTGCCTTTAACTTCGTATTCATATCACGGCTTCAGTAACTCCGCTTGCACTCTGGCAGTGCCAGTCCCAAGCATGGTTGGAGGAGGAGGGCGACGGTAATGATCTTTCTAGGCTTAAACTGTAACTACACCTACGGCTCTCGTTGTCAAAAGTTGTCGCTAAGCGCCAAATGCCCAAATAGATGTGGTAATGTTTAAAATAGGTTTTTAGACACCTTTAAAACGCTTTTAAAGGACGCTATAAATATAATACACCCATCAAATCGTGAATTATTTGACATGAAGCTTAAAAATGATCTAGGAAGATTAGAAGTGAGAACATTATTCAAAATAATTTCAGTCGATGTCAAAGGCCTTTGTTGTCATAAGATGTCGCTAAACAATAGAAACTACAATGATAATGTTTATATTGTTAATGTAGGCATGCTTTTTGCTTGGAAGAAGAAGAGAAAGAGTACAAAGAAGAAATAGATAAAGAAGTATAGAATAAGGAGAAGCAGAGGGAGTGGGAGGAAGAGAAGTAGAAGGAGGGTAGGAGAAAGAGTAGCAGGAGAAGTTGAAATTGATAGAGTAGGAGAAGTACGAGGAAGGGGAGGAGAAGAAGAGCAGTCGCTAGAGCTAACCTGAGAGACAGTCGTGGGTATGAAGTGCTAGCGACTTCATTTTCTTAGCCTCTGCATTTGAGAACCGGTGGCCTGTGCTCTCCCTCGCCGTCTCATCTTCCCACCGACAGTGTATGGTCAGTGTACACATTATAGCCGAGCTGGCTAGGTTCCGTATGTGGAAAAGAAATCTCGAACCAATTTTCTATTAAGCAACTCTTCAATTAAAGGTGTCTAAGAGAGCGCTCTTACCAATCGGCTTATTTGAGGTCATACGGCCTTCGTTGTCAAAAGATGTTTATTTATTTAATCCAACGTTTAACGTCGTCCTATGACATCAAAGGCCGTTGACGACAATACAGGAAAGATACAATTCAATGATTACAAGAAACTTACAGCATCCGTATGACACCATCAAATGTGTCAAACAGAGCTTTACAATTTCACTATATTCAATATTTTTGTAACATAAGGTAGTTCATCTTATTCTGTTTATGATTTCTATATTCTGACAAAGGATTCCATGCAAATTAAACAATGTTATGTAACTATGCAGCAATTGATCCATATACAAAATTTACTAAGTACTCTTTTTAAACTGTTCATGTATCTAACATACTATACATGTAATAAAAGTTCATTCAATAACATAGCATACATGTATTATAATAATTGTTTAAAGTATAGTTTCAATACATTAAAATTATAATCACAGATCTCTTATTATAACACATTACTGAATATTATGCAATATAGTAGCTATTGTAATACAGTAACCAAACCAAATCATATCTTATATTGAGCAACCAAAGTTGAATAACAATAATATGGTAATAACAGAAATCAAAAGATGTCGCTAAACACAAATATATATATATGTTAAACGTTAAAAATTGTTTGACATAAGACACCTTTAAAACGTTTGCAAACAAGGTTATAAATTAAATAAAGGCGTCCAATCTCTAATATTTTGAGCTGTAATATGCCAAAAACTAATCTTTGTCGGCGGAAACGGCCTGTGTTGTCATAAGCTGCCGTTAAACTGTGGATCCATCCATCCAATCTCTAATATAATGTTCTTCTTAACTGAGAAAGTGATAACGTTCAACAAAGTTTAGTTTAGCGCCAACGACAACACAACGAAAGGAAACGGAACTGGAAGTGAAATGAGCATAGAAAACTGACCGTAGTCTAGAGTAGGATAATCATTCAAAGAATAAGTTAGGAAAAACTCATGTTTCATTTTCAAGTTATCAAATCAGCGAGATAGCGAAATATCGTTTATTACGATTGCTGCTCTACTGTTCCTATCCATCAAAAACGAGATGGCGCTCGATAATTGTTTGCGTGAGAAGGAAGGAGGAAGGGATAGTGGCGCGAATATCTTCTGAACATTGGTTGACTGTCAAGCTGAGCGACAGGCTGTCAATTGGTTAGAACGCTTCCACACCGTTAAAACGGTGCCTACAGATCCTATATAAAGATGGAACACAACAGGCGTCTAGTGAAAGAAGTCAGTTAGACACCTTTGAAATGTTGTCAATAGAACATATATAAGGTGAGACGCCATACGCATGTAATAACTTAACATCCAGAAAGTGCTTATTGCGAGTGGTAAGACTGCTCACCTTAGACACCTTTAAAACGATCGTAATCGATGCTATATAAGTGTGGCGCGCGATAAGAAAACAATTTTAAGGTCGAAAATGTCCAGCAGTTGTAATTTATAACTTCTCCACAATTATAGCAGTTTCTTGTGGTTTGCTTAAGGGAGACCTCATATGCCGAGGCTGAGGAAATGAAGTCGCTACCAATTCGTACCATTTACTGTTCTTATTTTTCCATTCATATTAAACGGTTGGACAGTGTTTCGATGTTTAGTTGTTAAAATAAACTATGCACATTTCCTGGGGCCGGGTGTATTTACCAACACGAGAAAGCATGTGGGTGAGTAATGGTCTAACGGTCAGATACAGTATAGGGGTTCAAATCACCGCCAAAGCAGAGAGTTCTGTTCTACCATCGACAACCCCGCCCTCGAAAATTAAATTCAGCTGTGCAACGAGTACATCGGCTCTTACACGGATTGGATCCACAATTTAACGGTAGCTTATGACAACAGGCCGTTGACGCCGACAAAGATTAGTTTTTGGTCACACCGAAATGTGAATCTGAGGCGCGAAAGATTTTATGGGTGTCTTAGCTCTTACACTGTTAGACAAGAATAGATTTTCAGCTGTGGACGCGAATCCTTGGTTGGTTCCTCGTGTGTGCGTGGGCCTATTCCTGGCGACTCTTTCAGCATTGATTTGCGAACTGATGTATTATATTCGTTCGTTATGACATTTAGCATCATGTAGACTAGTGCAGACAGCATCACTGAGTAGATATCAGTAAGGGGCGCTATATAAATGTTCATTTACATTACATTACGGCTTGGGATATGGCGCTGTCAGCCACAAGATGTCGTTTAAAACAGGATATTACGATCCTCTGTAAGATACCTTTAAAACTTTTCCATCAGACGCTATATAGAACTGTTATATTCAATCGAAATATTTCTACAGTTCACTTTTGCGAATATTGCTTGTCACTGATTATCGTGTGATGGTCAATGGAAAGTTACATCACATCGGGGTTCTTGTAGCCACAAGATCTTGCTCATAACTGAAAAATAAAATGCTATCATATTTTCATTTTTATTACTACTAGGCCTACTACTACTGCTGCTGCTTTAAAATAGTTTACAGTTTTGACAACAATACTAGCTCGTAACAGTTAAATCCTTTGCGTCAAGTAAAGCAGAGTCGACGTCATCGGTCAGCCGCAAGATGTCGTTGAAAACAGGATAAACGCTCCTTTTTTAGACACCTTTATAATATTTCCAACCGACCCTACATATAGCACAATTGCGTTCAATCGAAAGATCATCGCCCTTTCTACTTCTCCCTATCAGTTACCGTATCTGATGCAGTCACAAGATGTCGCTAATGACTGAACAAAACAATTATCTCTGATTAAACTAACGTAATAAGAGGTATTTAGGCCTATTATCAGTGCTGTTTCCTTTTCCTCGGTTAAGGATTTGGAACAGCATTGGGAAGAGGATTGATAAGTGGAGGTCATAGGTCAGCAACGCACACAGCTCCAGTGGTGTTAATAAGCGAAATCGTAAACTCTAAATTTGTATAGCGCTACTCTAAAGCTAAGCGCTTATTCACGAGCTTAGGCGTCGTGAGGGTCCTTTAGGGTCAGGGTTAGGGTTAATTAGTGTCGTCATTAGAAAATCTGGTACCGCCCGGCGTCCTCGCAGCATGCCCAAAGATACTGAATAATGCTTCAGTCCCCGATTCTATAAGCTTGCCGCCAATTGGTTAGAGCGGACGCGTTAAATTTCTAAATTAGACACCTTTTAAACGGTATTATCCGAAGGTATATAATTGTGCATTTTCAACGATGTGCTGCTTTTTTTCTTTGTCGGCGAAAACGGCCTATGTTGTCATAAGCTGCCGTTAAACCGTGGATCCAATCCGATTCATTCATTCATTCATTCATTCAGAGCATTTATATAGCGCCTCTTCAAGAAGCTAATCAGAAGCGCTCCCGGCCCAGCCACGACTAAAAGAAAAAAGACTTGAGGGACTTGTAGAACCCTGCCGGTTGGCTCACAAGTAAAGAGCGGAGCTTAAGCGGGAGGTCATTCCAGATGGAAGGTCCCACAACCGAAAAAGCACGGCGCTGCTTAATAGCCAAGCGTGCCCGTGGAACTAGGAGCTCACGTAGAACGAAGTGCCCGACGCGCTGCAACGTCGGACACTGGGCGGCAAAGATCACGCAAGTAAGATGGAACACAGCCAAGAACGCAGCGAGAAACTAGAGCAGCAGTGCGGTATGAGATCCGCTGAGAGATAGGCAGCCAGTGCAACACATCACCTATGTATGCACAGACAGGAGAGAACTTAGGCAGTCGTCCAATAAGACGAGCAGCCGAGCGTAGAACTCGATCTAGTCGCCCCAGAACCCCAAGAGCAAGGTCAGCAAGTAGGGAGCAACAGTTGTCAATTCGACTGGTAACAAAGGCATGAACAAGGACCACGGCCGCAACGCAAGCACTCTAACCACACAGACACAAAGACAGATTCACACGGACGAACCAGACGGACAGACAGACAGACAGGTAGACAATGCTACACAATTCTAGCAAAGGAATTAATAGAATCGTCATAATGAATGAAATCGAATTCTGATTTATATAGCGCCGATCAATGGTCGCTTAAAGTGAAATTGTATTCAAAGTCATTGGAGGAACCAAGCCTGAAAGGGGAGCAAAGTCATTGACTTTTTTATTAGGCTTGGCATTTATATATTGTCGGGTTCAAGCGTTTTAAAGGTGTCTAAATCGAATCTAGGTATATAAAGTATTTAATGACATTTTATGGCTGCCAAGGCCGTTGACGTCGAATTCACCTTTAATGGAGCTGAACACTAAAGTTATTCTTATTTATATATTCTAATCTCATTCTTATTAGGAATCGAAGAAGAAGAAGTTTACTATTATTTGCTCTTTTTTACACACTTGCACATAATGGCTTAATTTGGATTTCATTAGGAGGCGAAGAAAAGAAATTTCCGCTGTTTGCTTTGAGAGCGAAATAGCAGCTCTAATGATTCTTCACCTCAGGAGCCCCTCGAATATGAAACAATCTTCCTACTGACATCAGGAATTCTACATCCCTCGCTGTCTTCTAGAAACATCTAACAGTGAACTTTTTACACATATTGAGTGATTTCTTCCTGCTCATAAAACACGAGATGGCGCTCGATTATTATTTTTGAGCGATGTAAGGAGAAAGGAACAGTGGCGTTGTTTTTTCCTGAAGTTTGGTTGCCAGTATTGCCAATGGATACAGCGCTGGTTTAATACACCTTTAAAACGGCGTCAACCGATGCTATATAAAGGTTGGACCCAATATGTAATTAATAAAGGACAATCCATGGAGGAAGTGTTGAGTAGGTTATGTATATGACATTGTAGTGAGTCACCAAAAGGAAGATGAGCTACTAACCAGAAAACTGCAAATGAGGGCGCGTGATGCATGCTGGTATAGACGCAAAGGGTTCTGGTCTGTCCAGTGTGAAAACCATGAAAGTTTCTATCTATACAATGTTGAAATCCATCAGTTAAAAACATACTAAAGTTGATTTTAACTTCGGATTCTTACCACGGAAAATCAAGACACACAAACAGTGGCAAGGTTATGTCGAAGTCATGCAGCCTTCGTTGTCAAAGATGTCGCTAAACATCAAATTGATACTGTACCGTTAAAAATAGGATGACATAAGACACCTTTAAAACGTTTAGAAATTCGGCTATAAATTCAAAAACGCATCGCAACATGAATTTCTTGATCTCACATTTTTATTATGACCTAATAACTTTATGACGTCAACGGCGTTTGTTGTCTTTAAGATGTCGTTAAACAATGGAGACTACAATTGATAGTGTTACTATTGTTAACAAAGTTAACGTTCTCCTTCTTTTCGTTTAGAAAAGAAGGAGAACGAAGAATAAGAACGAGAAGGAGTAGGAGAATTAAAATTAGGAGATGGTGGAAGAAGTTGAAGGAGAAGAAGAGTGTGAAGGGTCTGAGTCGACGACAGACAGACAGAGAGACAGACACACAAACAGACGCAAAGACCGACACATACACATGGGCAGCGTCAGGTGCAACTATCGGAACTGGGAAGATCTATTTAGGCTGAGGGTTAAACAAAATAATTGATTGACAGAAGGACAGAATCCAAGTGGATTGGACAGTGGATTTCCAGTGCAATATTTCCAACAATTTCTAAGCTAAGTAGTCAAAGCCCGGTGTTATTGCATAAAGTCTCCCCAAAAACAAAGTCTCCCAAGAGTCTCCCCCGCACTGAAGTAGTGTCTCCCCATTTCTCTTCGGTTTCCTCAGCCATTTTCATGTCTTTATTGTTACAGAGAGTTTACAACCGTCAAGTGTCATAGACTACAGTGTCCCGTTTCTATATAGGATCGGTTTACACCGTTTTGAAGGTGTCTAATTTGAGCGCTATAACCAATGAGATATATTATTAACGCTAGAGGGAACATGACGTATATTCCCTTTGCACATTTTTGAAGCCACAATCATAGATATAACACCTTAAAGAGAGTTCGACAGTTAATGGAAATTGAAATGACGCGTTTTGATTGGTTGAAATTCATGGACGCAGTCAAGCTTAAGCGAGACTTTAATTTCTTTTCGAAGCTTACGCCTTGCAAAAAGTACAACAGACACAAAATAACAACTTATCAATTAAATAATTTCCAGCGGCCTCGTTTTCGGACTTTAATAAATTGCTACATCCACACACTACACAATTTAACTTCGATCGTTTCGCCATTTTGAGCGGCCACAGGGTCAAGGCCGTTATGGTTACCCGTTGAGCGGCCAAAGGGTCACAGCCTCACCATAGACGGTAGATGCGTGCTCTAGTGATATATTTATATATTATGCATCTCTATGGCTATAACCAATAATAGAGCGTCCTATCCTTATATAGGATTAATTTTGTTTGCAACGTTTTAAAGTTGTCGAAAGGTGTCGAATATACATTGTATTAAAAATTGAAAATTACATTGTATTATTTTTCATTTTATTACATTATATTATGTTACACTTATATTCTCTGAATTGATATCCCTCTTGCACTATCTCATACCCTCCCAATGAGTGTCCCTATCAGTTTACTTAAATTTTGTCTTCCATCGCCTTGATAATCAATGCCCTTGAACTTTTGTCCCTCTCTCGTTCCCAGCTTACCAGTACCTCTGGATTTTGTCCCTAATGCTTTTTCATCCCAGTTATTTATTGTCTATGATTTCCACTAGTCTTTCTGTCAATAGGACTCGTAGCTTCCCTTGACTATATCTATGTATGTTAAACTTAATGACACGAGGGAGCGCTCGTGAATAAACTGGCGCCCTGCGCTCAGCTCTGGAGTTACGCTCTGGCCACGATTAATCATAAGCACCCAGGCACGTAGCGAGATTTAAATTCAAGAGGAGGCAACTTCACAGACCGGTGGACAGGAGAAGACCTTTTGATCCAGACAGTTCAGAGCGCTTCATCGCTGTTCAGGTTGTATTGTTGACACTTAACGACATCTTGTGGCTGTCAGGGTCATTCATACGCGACCTTAACTTACTAGACTAAGAGTGGAACCGATTTGGCGCAATTGTTAGTGAATTTGAAGTCAGAGTCATCAGAGAAACGAGAGAGGTTAAGGAAGAAAGCTGAGTCTTTATTGCGTTTGACAAACATATAATGCAACATGCATACGTTTTAAAGGTGTCTAAAGAGACCTTTAAAACGGTGTCAACTGATGCTATAAGGACTGGAAACGATAGGCATTTAAAAGAGAAGTATGGTCAGGCGAAATTTTCCGAGGTAGTGTTGAATGTATTTGTAGCGGGACACTGTGTAAGATTAGCAAGAGCCTTGAGACGGTTACTGTGTAGGAACCTTGGGCAAGTCCTTAGCGTGAAAATTTAGAAAGCTCTAAAATCTTGAAGGCGAATACAGGCAGACATAGCCATGAGTAGTTAGTTACTAATTGGTACTGCTAACTACTCATGTTTGTAATTCGTAACTTCTATTGCGCCGATGCATAACGAACAAGGCAACAAACGATGGCGCTCAAAAATCCAACCCAGATCAAATTCTGTGTGAAGGTCATGCTGTGTGATAGGCATTCTGATTGGTTAGATTGGTCGCCTTCTTCTTCTTCTTCTTCTCTCTCCTCCGTCAGGCGTGCGCCAACGATGAGTCCTTAACATGACATCTCCAAATCTTTCTGTCTCTGATTTTATCCATGGCATCCCTCATGTCCATGTTTTGTGCCCTCAAATCCTCCATTATTGGTCGCCTTAGACACCTTTAAAACGGTGACAACCGATGCTGTATAAGGATGGGACACGATAGGCAATTAATGGGAGCCTCCCTGGTGAATATTTAACTTAAAATAATAATATTTCATATAAAATCATAGTCAGAAACCTGAAAGTCTTCAGGGCGAACACGAGCAGACATGGACATGCGTAGTTAGTTTGTAACTTCTGACTACTAATATGTCTAATGAACCAGGCATCAAACGATTGCGCACCAAAATCCAACCCATTAGAAATACGTCGGGGATATAAACCCATCCATCCAATCGTATACTGAGAGCTGATAGGATGAACAGCTCGTGTCCAATATTTACAGAAGATCCATTTGGCAGATTATTCGAGCAGAAGACCTCATTACACCAGCTTCCAGGAAGCTCTTCCAGAAATCACAGTTCTTTGCCACTGCATTCATCTGCTATTGCAACCTCTTCATGAGGACAAGTACTAACTTTGCAAGAGAGGACATAATTTCATTCTAACTTTTGTTAAATCTAAATTGTTTGAAAGTAGTTTTATAAGTCGATGAATCCTTAGTTATATAAACTTTTATAATTTGCTCCTGTCACAGTTTATTTTAAAAATGTGTGTAATCGTTGTATAGAATACAATGTAATACATGAGGGCTTATCAGATGCAAGTAAAGGCTACTTACTAACTTACTAACTTACTCCTTAATAGGAGATAATTTTATTATTCAGTTATTAGCGACATCTTGTGGCTGTCAGAATCCCGATAACTACTATCAGCAGCTAGTTAAACTATGCAACTATAGACCGAAAATAAAACATATATATGTATGGTTGGTTTAGAACGTTTCAAAGGTGTCTAAGCGTAACTTCTATCGCGCCAGTGTCTAATGCACAATACACTAAAACCACGTCGTAAACGGGTCAACATGGTTAATAACTGTTTAATGACGCTCATGCCCTCCTCCTTAATCCTGTCTTGGGACTGGCACTACCACAGGTGAACATGCAGCATTTTACTCAGGTAGCTGCCTTAGTTTGGTGCTGCCTGCTGGGTCTCGCTCCTGCATACCTTATTGAGCTTTGTAGCTCCACCCTTAGTGTTCGAGGCTCGCGCTCCCTCCGTTCAGCTGAACAGGGTCTTCTCTCTGTCCCTTTTGCTCGTACCTCCACCAGGCAGAGCCGTGCTTTCTCTGTGATTGGCCCCTCGACCTGGAATGGCCTCCCACTGACACTCCGCTCCCTTCCGGGAACCCCTTCTCAGTCATTCCTCTCTCAACTAAAAATGATCCTATTTGGCCGCGTTTGGGTTGGGAGCGCCTCTGAGTAGTTCCCTTGAAGAGGCGCTATATAAATTCTAGTAATGAATGAATGAATGAATTTTAGTCGACTATAGGACAGAGGGACAACTTCTATAACACCGGTGTCAACAGTCTACGGTGGATAAGCAATTAGTAAAAGTAGGGCCCATAAGTCTTAATTTGAAAACGAAGTGGAAGTAGTATTTCTCTGAAGACTTTGTGTTTTTTTAGAATAGCGCTACAATCATCAGATAAGACGTGATCGAATCAGATTAGATTTAAAATTGAAATTTTTGTTCTGCGTTAAACACCTTTTTAAATATACCAGAGCTTCGAAATGCAACCAATCTTCAGCTATTAGTGTCTAAGCGATTAACGTATTATTCAGTTTTCAACGACATCTTGCGGCTGACGGCGATTTAGCTTTACATGATGCAAGTGACTTGTATCCAGCAATTGTGAATTTAGTTAGGCCACTGCTTTTCAGCTAAGATTATTAGCGTCGACCTCCTCCGTCATTTAAGCTCTGGACTGGCACCATCAAGAAAGTCAGTGGTACAAGATCTGTCGATTGAGTCCAAATGCCATTTTATATAGATTCGGTTAAAAATGTTTTAAAGGTGTGCACAAGATCGCTGTGTTATTCAGTGATATGCGACACCAGACCCTAGCAGTGGCCTAACCAAACTATAATTATTCTTAATAGCCGCAAGAGGTTGTTGAAACTACATGTAGATAAAACTTTTCTTTTAGACACCTTTAAAACGTTTTCAATTGACCCTACATATAGTACAATTGCGTTCAAGCGATGGATCCGCTCTTATCGTGTCTGATGCAGCAACAAGATGTCGCTAATGGCTGAACAAAAACAATGTTCTCTTATTAAACTTAACGAGAGGTATTATCAGTGCTGTTCCCTTTTCCAATGCATTTGCCAGAGATATTCTTGCAGACATTGGCACATAACGCCTAATTCTGCGTATGTCACGAATGAACATTATAGGATGACTTACAAATACTGTTTAAATGGCCACTGAGAGACAAGATAGAATTAAAAACTACACTTAGGCTAAGTTACGTGCAGCATCGGAACAGCTGAGTCACCAAGTTTCAATGACTTAAGCCCATCAAATTTTTTAAGTGTCATGACTATTGGGGTACCAAGGGACCCCAGTTGGCCATATTAAGGAGTAAAATATGTTGGTCGCATGAGGGTTAAAACGGTGACAACCGCTACCATATAAGTTGGGGCACGACCTGCGTTTATTGAGAGAGAGCGCTCCTTTTCTTTAAACACCTTTAGAACGATGGTAACTCATGCTATAGAAAAACGAAACGTTATTGGCAACCAATTTGATGGAATGCTTCCCCAGGAATTGTCGAATGGGTGTATACACTGTATACGATTGGTAAGAGCGTTTGCCTTGTAACATGGAGAGTATAATACGGGTTCGATACTCCTACCCTGGAGACGGTTACTGTGTAGGGACCTTGAGCAAGTCCCTTATATAAAATTTGTAAGCCTCAGAAATCTTAAGGGCGCATGTAGGCAGACATAGCCACACGTAGTTAGTTTGTAATTCGTAACTTCTGTAGCGCTGTTGTAAACCCCGTGCAAATTCTTCATGTTTATATAATTGACATTTATTTCTTAATACCTCTGAAATATCTTCTTTTTTACAATCAAGTAAGAGGTGATTGATTGTCTCCCTGACCTTACAAGTATCACATAGACCATCATTATGCCTTTTTATAATGAACACTTGAACAGCCTTTGATTAGTATTGGCTAGAAATTTGAACTTCCTTATGTCTATAAGGTTCTAAATATTTAATATCTGTACTAACAATTGGACACATAGATTTATAAAAATGACCTTTATTATCATTACTTTATTCTATTTGCCATTTGGTGGCAACGATTGGGAAACGACGATTGGGAAACTGTTTCCCAATCGTCGCCACCAAATGAGAGTCGATAGATTGAACAGCGCTGAGTGTCAGATGCTTGGCACGGACTATATATTAAGACTCATGTCTGTAGTCGCCCTGCAGTGACGCCGTATGCGACCTTAGCCTGCTTCACGTGGACCTATTTATCTTTCCCTCCTCCACCGGCGAAGGCCAGATGACGCCACGCGTCGTCGTTTGCGTTGACTCCTCCTCCGTCGTAATTGATATTCAATGGCAAAACATCCGTTGGGATTTCATGTAAAGGTCTCTGTGGTTCGCTCTGTGTATCTACCTCTGTCTCTTCTGCTGTCACTGTCGCTATGTCTGTCTTCACGGCTGCGTACGTCCTCCTTCCATACATTCAGTCTGTCTGTCTTTTTCTGTCTTTCTGTCTGGTATACGAAAAACCACTAACGAAGAAATTTATACAAAAGGTTTCTCAACGGACAAAATGAATGAAATATAAGATAATAAATACATTTTATATAAGACATGGTATCCGTTTTCTTAGCAGGTATTTAGACACCTTTAACCCTCGAGCTACCAAGGGGGGGGTGGTTGCCACCCCCTAGGTTTTTTTCATCTCAAACTTTTTTCGTATAGAATAAAAATTTGACCTTTAGGTAGCTGTAGGGGGTTCATTTACACACGTTTTGAGGTAAAATGTGAGATGATATCTTACACCGTTCAAAAGTTATACCCAATATACCCGAGGCACCAGGGGTGGGGTGGATACCACCCCCTAGATTTTCGACTATATCTTATCCGTCATTTAATATTAAGAGACACAAATTATACCATTCTATAGAGGGAATGTGGGGCTACATTTCTATGGTCACTGAGCTGACCTGAGGCAACCGGAAGTGCTCAAAATAAATAATAATACGCGTAATATGCGTGAAAATGGCTGAATGGAAGCACTCCCCCTTAGTTTTTTGTCTGTAGCGTATTCATTTGTCTCCTGGAAGAGAAACAAAGATACCATTCTTTAGAGGGAATGTAGGGCTTCATTTGTATACCTACATCTTTGTCTTTGAATACCGGAAGTGATCAAAATAAATAATAATACGCGTAATCTGTGTGAAAATGGCTGAATACAGCATTACAACGTAAACCGATACATATGTATGGATATATATGTATGGATGTACATTTATACTATATAAACATGTGTAGGGATGATTGTGTGTATCTTTTATACATAGATTAGTTTCAAAACACACATAATCTTATATTTGTTTATCCAAAAGTACAAAATGTACGCAATAATATACAATATTGCTAAGTAATGGGTTCCGTTGTTAAAAGTGATGTAATTCCGAGGTGCATTCACATAATGTACAACTAAATATACCATTCTGTGCAGAAATGAATGCTGAATCCATTGCTATATTACAAGTTATGATATGTAAAACCAAACACGAAATCCAGGGGGGGTGGTAACCACCCCCTTGGTAGCCAGTGTTACAAAAAAAAAGCTTGGTAGCCCTAGGGTTAAAACGGCTTGACGGTGCTTTATATAAGAGTGAAATAATAAGTTAGCGTTTGTCTACAGTCCACATTCTACACTCAAAATTGTGATCACATACATATATACATACAAACATACATATATACATACAAACATACATACAAACATACATGTAAATGCATAAATACATATATATATGCACACATACAAACTTAGATACATGTATGCATACATTCAGACATACATACATTCATACAGACATGCATACATACGTACACACGTACATAGATGCAAACATACATAAATACATACATACAAACATATAAACATACATACATACATAAATACATATATATGCATAAAAATACATACATATGTATGCATACATACATACGTACATACATATATACATACATTCATAAATTTTTGCATGCATTCATACATATATATATACAAACATACAAACATACATAAATGCACAAACATATACAAACATACAAACATACCAATCAGATGGCCTAATTTTTTTATGATTTTAGCAGTAAAAACCTAAACTGCCCCATGGATATAAAAAATGTGCCCACGAAAGGGTTAATTAAGTAGATATATTCCTTATTTATCCAACTGCATAACCGCAATTTGGTTTACATGAAATTACACATTCTAAAGCATTCTGGTTACCGCACTTGGCGCCGTATCTACCGCAAAGTAGTTATTGTGAGAACGTAATTTTCTTATATGTAGGGTCGGTTGAAAACGTTTTAAAGGTGTCTAAGATATGAACGTATTATCCAGTTTCAACGACATCTTGTGGCTGACGTCGACTTAGGTTTACTTGATTGAGAAGACGAATTATATCCATGTATTGTAAATGTAGTTAGGCTACTGCTTTTCAGCTAAGATACTGAGCGTCGACCTCCTCTTTCATTTATGCTCTGGACTGGCACCGCCCGAACCCGACTGTGGAAGGGATGAGTTTTAACATATGTAGGATCGGTTAAAATATTTTAAAGTTTAATAAGATTGCATGATTATTATTAATGCTATTTATTAATTATAATAGTAATAGAGCATTTTTATAATTCGGTTACAAGCGACATCTTGTGTCTACAATGGTCCCGATATCTATACGAATTGCTTTTTACATCTATCAGTTGAAAGCGATTTTTCTATATATATGATCGATTGTAAACGTTTTAAAGGTGTCTATGGTAATGTGTTATCCGGTTTTAAACTGCATCTTGTGGCTGCCAGGGTCTTTAAAGTCAACATAAGTTAACTTGATGGGAGTTTTTGGTAGAACGCAGAAGAGCAGAAGATCAGTCGACTCAGCCTTTCATTCGTCAGATGGCGCTGGTAAAATATGCAGTAGCACGTGATGGGCGTCTAGTATGGCTGCCAAACAGTCAAATCAGACTTCTGCAAACAGACATACAGACAGTCACACGGATGAACCGGACTGATAGCCATACGAACAGGAAAGAAGGTTGGCGTAAGGGAGACGGAGAGACATACAGGGAGAGCGAGACAGACAGACAGATAGACAGGGACAGTGAGACAGAAACAGCGGGATATGGAAACAGACAGACAAACAGACAAAGCAATGCAACGCAATTCTAGTTTAAGAATGAAATGTCATCATAATGAATCTAAGTAAATTCTGACTTATATAACGCCATTTGAAAACGAGTGTATCCGAAAGCTCTTATTATAATTTTCACCTTTTTACACACTTGTATCATTATCACACTTGTATGTATGTATGTATGTATGTATGTATGTATGAGCACTTGTTATAGCGCCCCTTGTATCGTTGATCATGTAACGCAATCCTTGATCATGTAATGTTATCGTTAATATCTGGCGCAATATAAAGGCTTCAACTTGGAAGTACTAACACCGGTATCCCGAATCAGTCGCCACCTCTACAAGTCTTGCCGTAGACACCTTTAAAACATTGTATACGATCGGTAATAATTAACGATCGGTAATAATTAATGCTCGACTTAGACACCTTTTAAACAGCTCAACCAATGCTATATAAGCTTGGGACGCGATTGGCGTTTAACTTCCTTGTGGCATTCTCTGGTCAAGTTGAAGATAATTATTATGGAGAAGAAATCGATCTGCAACGATACCAAACTGCGGTTGATGAAGGCATTGGTGTGGCCTGTGGCGATGTACGGATGCGAGGCCTGGACGCTGAAGAAGGAGGAAGAAAGGCGTATACAAACATTTGAAAACAAGTGCATCAGAAAGCTCTTGAGAATCCCATGGACGAAAATGATGTCCCACGAACTGGTGTACACATCAGCGAAGGCCTGAAAGGAACTATTGGCGCACACGATATCTCGGAGAGTAAGATAACCTACAAAGCATATCCGCACTACGGGACTCGAACTCGGTACCTCTCGCTCTCTACGTCAGATATTATCCAATGCGCTATCGGGCTAACGTGCAGAATATATTCAAGGTGTATCGTTACATTATTTTTCTATATCAGTAGTCATCATTTATTCGTATCCATCGCCAGCAAATGGTCGGCGTCAGAAACTGACGATGATGATGATGATGATGATGATGATGACGTTGCTGTTGTTGTTTGTTGTTATTAAAGATCTCTTGTTATATTTTAAAATATTCACAATTACGTCAACAAAAGCAGAGTCGACGTCATCGCCCTATCAGCCGCAAGATGTCGTTGAAAACTGGATAATACGTTCCTCCCTTAGACACCTTGAAAACGTTTACATCCGAACCTACATATACGAAAAATTGCGTTCAATCCATACCTCTCAAGCAGTTCTGTTCAAATAGTTACCGTGTCTGATGCAGTCTCGAGATGACTGAACAAAACAATTATCTCTTATTAAACTTAATGAGAGGTCTGAGCCGTGCTATACCCAATTCCTCGGTCAAGGATTGGGATCAGCATTGGGAAGAGAATTGATTAGCGGAGGTCAGAGGGCAACAAAGCACACAGCTCCAGGAGCGTTGATTAGAGAAATCGTAATGAAAATTTCTAAAGCTAAGCGCGGGGCACCAGTTTATTCAGAAGCGCTGCGACGTGTCAGATGGGTTGTCCAGAGATGGTTAACCCTCGGGCTACCAAGAGGGGGGGGTTTACGACCCCCTAGGTTTTTTGCTTCGAAAACTTGTTCCATGTGGAATATAATTTTGATAATTTAGGTAGCTGTAGCAGGATCATTTGCGCACATTTTGAGGTAAACATCATTGTGATATCTCACGCCGTTCAAAAGTTACACCCGATATACCCGAGGTACCATGGGGGGGGGTTGATACGACACCCCCTTAGTTTTTCGTCTGTAGCGTACTAATTTTTCTTCCTGGAAGAGAAAAAATATACCATTCTTTAGAGGAATGTAGGGCTTCATTTGCATACTTACATGTTTGTCTTTTGAATACCGGAAGTGATCAAAATAAATAATAATACGCGTAATCTGTGTGAAAACGGCTGAATACAGCATCACAACGTAAACCGATATATATGTATGGATATATATGTATGGAGGCTAAGGAAGCTGATAAACTTGGACACTCATTAGCGGTTAGTCAGAGATGTTGGCGTAACATGATAGTATACGAGCGATGTCAATTCACAGTCGCCTTATAACCATCTGCCTGATAAGAAAATTTCTTTCGACTGATCTTGTATCTACTAACACCATGAACCCAGAATTAACCTTTTAAATATACGCATGCAAACTTATGACGACCTGGAACGAATTGATCTGCAATCCAGATAATAAACTGACAATTATGCAATTAATTATTATTTAAAGACGGTAGCGTCCATGGCAGCCGGAAGACGTCGTTGAAAATCGGATAATAAATCAAAACTCCAGTATTCTATTAATTATACTTAGACACCTTTAAAACGTTACCAACCAACAATACATATACTATAATTACGCTCCTAGCAATAAGTCGTTAAAAAGTTACAAGCAACAAGATGTCGCAAATGACTGAAGAAAACAATATTTATTATGCACTCTTTATTAAACTTAAACATTGAAACTTTTTAAACAGACCCAACGTATATAAAAATCGATAAATGCGCATCCACACCTCTGTCATTTTCGGGTGGTGCCAGACCCGAGCCCAGCTGAAGGAGGAGGGCGACGCTTATAGCCATAGCTGACAAACAGTAACCTAACTAAACTGTGTTCATAATATCAATCAATCAATATTCGTTTAATGAAAGATAATCAAGCTGACACAGCCGCAACTTAATGACAAGATAAAGGAAAACAGTTATCAGCTGGTTCAGAGGATACGGGGCCTACCTGTGGCCCCGCCGGCAAACCCTCCCGGAGCCTTCTCGTTAGATCTTAGTACATGTTCCTAAAGAGGAGCCGTGGTATAAAGTTCCGGTCATCTTTCTGTGGCAGGGTAAACTCATGCGCCCTAGGTCGGAGGTTATGACTGTTTATACATATATAATAAAGTATAGCCGCAAGATGTCGTTGAAAACTGAATAAGACGTTGTCTTTTAGACACCTTTTAAACGTTTTCAGTCAACTCTATTTATAATACAATTACGTTCAGTCGATTAATTGGTTGCATTGAATAAAAAAAATGTTTGAAAATTAAAATTAAAATATAAATTTCATATAATAATTTCAGGTTTTGTAAACTTCATAGTTACAGGTTTTGTAAACTTGAAACCAATGCTGTTATATAATTGAATAGCTGGATTTGGAATCTTATGTACATTATTGCTGTTTATCAGGAATCTTTTAATTGTACATTAAAAAAGATTTGTGTGATAATTGCTGAAAAACAGTGTAGGCCTATAATTTGTGTGAAAGACCAACCTACAGTATGTTATCTTATACAAGTAACATTGACATTAGTATCTTAACTGACTATAATATTATGCTGCTAAACAATTAATATTAGTGACATTATAAAGTACTGTTTAGATGCCTTTAACTCTATCAATTTTGTTTCAATTGTACTGTACATAATATTGAATGGTCGTCAACGGCCTTTGATGTCATATGATGACGTTAAACTGTGGATTAAAAAAAAAAGTCGATTAGTTTGTTTGTTGCTGTGTCTCATGCATTCACAAGATGTCGCTAATGACTGAACAAAACAATGCTCTCTTAATAGACGAACTTAATGAGAGAAAAACTTATCCGTGCACTTCCCAATTCTTCCGTGAAGGATTGGGAAGAGGTCATAGGTCAACAAAGCACACAGCTCCAGTAACGTTGCTAGGGCAATCGTTATTCTAAACTCCAAATTTCAAAAGCGTCACTCCAGAGATAAGCGCTGGGCACCAGTTTATTCACGAGCGCTGCGGCGCGTCAAAGGGGTTGTCCAGAGATGGTCAAGGAAAGATGCTAATCCGGTATATCCAGAGATTGGAAATCACAGACAATAAATAATTGGGTTGATAGGGCTTTTGAGGGGAAAAATCCAGGAACATTGATAATCTAGGAATGTGACAGGAAAAAATGTAGGGAAACTGATGAGTAGTTTATGGTAGTGACAGAGGGACACAAAATCACAGAATATGATATCGTACAATATAATAGAAAATATAATATTATTTACAACATAACATAATATAACATCAAGTGCTAAAACATGACATCATAGTATGTGCGTTTCCTTTATTGATATAGCGCTATTACTTGGATCTAAAAGACGAATTCACCTGAAAATATTTATTTATTTATTTCTTATTTCTAATTTATAACACGTTTAATATAATTTCAGCTTCTTACACGCACGAATATAGAAAAGAATTAACCGTTTATCATATACGTAATAGTTGATGGCGTAACTCAGTCATTTATGATGTAACGAAATCGTTGATCAGATAACGAACTGTCTAGAGCAATATTAAAGACTTCAACGTGGTTGTAACCCTAACATCCTGTAAAAGTCTCCGTATTTTTGAATAAATTCGCCCCATCCAGAGATTAATGGGACACTGTATTCGATTGGTTTAGAGCGGTCGCCTTAGACACCTTTACAACACGGTCAACCAATGCTATATAAAGGCAGACAACGATAGGAATTATTTAGAGAGGTCGCCTTAGACACCTTTAAAACACTGTAAACTGATGATATATAAATGCAGACCACGTCAGGGTTAATATAATTGAACACTCCAAATTTGGTGCTTATAATGTTTACCTCTTAAAATAACGACATGAAAATGGTGGGCGAAACTGTATCCACTTCTATGCAGGCCTGCTTTGTAAGGCGTAGAAAACGGATTCAAGCTTAATTACAATTGGACACATTAAGTGAATAGTAAGAGCCCTAATCTTTAGACACCTTCAAAATGTTCGCGACCAATACTATATCAGTTTTGGACACGGTAGCGAATAAATTAGAATTCTCAAACAAAGGCATCAGATGCCAGATAACTCCGCCAGTGCTCGTACTCTGGCAGTGCCAGTCCCAAACCTGGATAAAGGATGAGGGCGACAGTAATAACCTTTGTTATCTCACGGTGTCGTTAAACTGAAACCACCAAATCAGAATTGGAAACGCTTGGCTATTGGTTACAGCGATCTCTTTCGACACCTTTAAAGTAATAGCCACCAAAGCTATATAAGAATGGAACCAGCATTTTCCTTTATTTCCTATATCCTATATCTCGTATACCTGGGTAGTAACTGACGTTTAACAGCCTGGAATACGGATTCAAGCTTCGTCCCCTGTGAGGTAATAATAATAACCGATTATTTAAACCGTTTCTTTAAGACTAAGCGTATGGCTACAGATATTGCTGCGTCGTGTCAGATAGGTTGTCCAGAAATTTCAAACGAAGATCGGAGTGAGGTTGACAGAGAGACCAGAGAGAGGAGGATGAGCTGCCAAGGCGGGTTTCGTTGACGACGAGAAGGCTTAGGATGGGATGGATTAGGGTTAGATGGATGGATTGAGGTATGAATTAGGAATTAGGATAGGCTATGTCGACAGGTCGCAACACGAAGATTACCTGTGTGTGTGTGTGTGTGTTGTGTGTGTGTGTGTGTGTGTGTGTGTGTGTGTGTGTGTGTGTGTGTGTATGCATGTGTGTGCGTTTAGGACGCAAGCGTATTAGAAAGGAAATAACTGGAAGAAAAGCCTCTACGAAATAAAGAAGGATATCCTGCACAGCGAAGACCCCGTTTTTATGGCTCGTTACGTTGTAATGCGAGAATTGATATAGCGCCGGCGGCGACACTGTGTCAATATTCAGCACCAATTTATCCAGCGCTATAAAAACTGTCCTTCCTGTAACGAGTTATAAAGATAAACCGAAAATGAAGCCCTCATTATGTCGTCAAACTTTTGGAATATCGATATTTAATAAATAAACATTTAAAATGTAGTCAACCAATGCTAAAATAATATTAATATGGGACATTGTAGTCGCGGGATTAACTCCGCCACTGTTCGCTTTCTGACAGTGCCAGTCCCAAGCTTGGATAAAAGAGGAGGACGACCCTAATGGTCTTTATTACCACACAGCTAGTCGTTAAAAAGGAAACTCATACAGACGCGTGATTAGAGCGCTTTTTTAGACACCTTTAAAACGTTGTCTCAAGATACTATATAAATAGGATACAGCGTGTGTATTAGATATTACACTCAATTTGCCTGTACTAACACAATGAATCCGGAATGCAACCAATGACGACCTGTCAAGATAATCATCTGACATGCAACACACGGCCATAGCAGGGATAAGATATCGCTGAAAACTCAATAATAATACATTCCCTCTTAAACACCTGTGAAACGGTTTGTAGGAACTTTAAGGAAGTCCTTCGCATAACAATTTAGAAAGCTCAAAAATCTTGTAGGCGAATACAGGGAGATATAGCCATGAGTAGTTTCTTACTAATTGGTACTGCTAACTACTCATGTTTGTATTTCGTAACTTCTATTGCGCCGATGCATAATGCACAAGGCATCAAACGATGGCGCTCAAAAATTCCAACTCCGATCAAATTATGTGTGAAGGTCATGCTGTATGGTAGGAATTCCGATTGGTTAAAGTGGTCGCCTTAGACACCTTTAAAACGGTGATTACCGAACTTATATAAGGATGGGACATGAAAAGCAATTAATTGATGTTTTCTTGCGCTTCTAAGTACTATAGCATTTGTAATTCGTAACTTCTATAGCGCCGATGTATGACGCACAAGGCATCAAACGATGGCGCTCAAAAATTCCAACTCCGATCAAATTCTCTGTGAAGGTCATGCTGTGTGATAGTGATTCTGATTATGTAGAGCGGCCGCCTTAGCCACCTTTAAAATGGTGACAACCGATGCTATATAAAGATGAGACACGATGGGGAATTAATTATGTTTTTCTGCATGAACAGTTCGTGTCAAATATTTAGTGAAGATCCTTATACGGCAGAAGAGCTGATTACTCGAGCAGACAAGAAGCTCTTCCAGAAATCACATTTCTTTGGCCACTGCATTCATCTGCTATTGCCACATCTTCGTGAGGATAAGTACTAACTTTGCAAGTGAGGATATCATTTCATGCTGCCTTGTGTTAAATCTAAATTGTTTAAAAGTAGTTTTATAAGTCGATAAATCTTTAGTTATATTAATTTCATCTGTGCACGTGTGATTTTATTATCAGCTCCTGTCATAGTTCATTGCAAAAATGTATTTAATCGTTGTAAAGAATACAATGTAATGCATGTGCAGATAAAATAAAGGCTCCCTGTTAACTTACTTACTTACATTAATAAGAGGTAATTTCGTTATTCAGTTATTAGCGACATCTCGTGGTTGTCAGAGCCCCCGATAACCATTATGATTTTCTATCAATACTATCTATCAATTCGTTTATCTCCACACTATCTATCGAGTGACTGCAATTGTGTTATATATGAGGTCGCTTGAAAACGTTTGAAAGGTGTCTAAGAGCGGTATGTATAATCCAGTTTTCAGCGAAATCTTGCTGCTGACGTCGACTTAGCTTTACTTGACACAAGAGGAATAATCGTATCCATGTGAAAATAACCAATCTAATCGAATTTTGACTTATATAGCGCAGTTATATCGATAAATGGTCGCTTCAAGTGAAACTGTAGTAAAAGTCATTGGAGAAAGAAACCTGAATAAACTATGTTTTCGATTTTTTTATTGCGGTTGACGTTTATATATCCTATATGAAATCGTTTTAAAGGTGTCTAAATCATGCCCCAGTTTATCCAGTATTTTTTTTACATCTTATTGCTGCCTGGGCAGTTGACGTCGACTTTACCATACCCTGAGTTCAACATTGCATTCGATTCTTATCTTATTCTTATTATTAAATCAGATTCGCGTTGCAATTGTATGGACAGTAATCAGGGCTGAAGGTTAAGAACGTGCAGCGCCATCTGTACGTGGCTGATTCGTTGGGCGACGTGACGCCACCTAGCGGTCTCGTGGGGTGCCAGTCTCGAGCCTATTTGAAGAAGGGGTGGACAATAGTTGGATGCAATTGGTACCCTTGCATCAAGTAAGTTTAGGCGACGTCAGCCGCAAGATATCATTGAAAACTGAAGAATAAGTTCATCGCTTAGACACCTTTAAAACGATTTCTACCCACCCTACGTATTGTATAATTGCGTCAATTTATTAGTTATCGTTTTCTCAAGCAGTCACAACATGTCGCTAATAACTGAACAACACAATTATTATTAAGCAGTTCTTGAATAGCACCCCTATTATTACTCAGAAGGGCTTCCAGTCCAACCACGGCTAAACTAGACAGTCTCTAGGTTAGTAAAGAACGTGATTGTGTGACCTAAATAGTCAATAGGCGGAGTGCAACAGGGAGTAGTCCATTGAAGGTTCTAGGGCCAGCTACCGAAAAAGAGCGACGATGGTTAATATTTGTCGGTGGGACAGCAGAGTTCCCGCAGGTATAGGGGAGCCAGTCTATTCAGAGCTAGTCCAATTCATATAGGAAATACTCTGCGGAAATGCTGTCGGTCGCATGTAACAAGTTGCGACCTGTCAGCTTGGTGCCTGTGAATAAACGAAATTGATTGATTGATTGATTTCTAATTTAAACAACGTTCTTAATAAATCAATGACTTAATCAAGCCCATAATAACTTTTCATAGACTCGCATATACTCGAAGGTGCTCCCGAGGTCAGTCTTCAGCAGTTGTGAAAACTGCGAACAGTTTTGAAGGTGTAGTAAATCTAAGGGAAGCCCGTTCCAGGTGGTTGGACCAACGACAGAGAACGAACGGCTCTGCATTTTCGCAGAGCGGGCGAATGGGACCGCCAGGTCTCTGTGGACAGTGGAGCAGTGCTCGACGGCTTGTGCAAGTGGAAAGAGGGCGGCAGAGCTTACGCAGGTAAGAGGGTGCCCAGCCTGATTAGCACCGCTGCACAAAGGACGCGATCCTGTATGAGACGCGCGGTGGGAAAGGAAGCCAGTTTTCTATAATAATGTTAAGTAGAATAAGATGCTCATGTCGAAATTACATGTCTTATAAACTCGTTATAATTTTTTTATATTTATGTTTATTTAAATAAATAGATATTGACTCTCGTGTACATTGAAAAAGTCATCAACAATATTTAACTTTAAACATTTCTTGTATATGAAAATTGCTTCAAAAATATTCTTTAATTTGCATCCGATATTACAATACATGCATCTTAGGCGTTTTAGCTGTATTACTTATTTCATTAAACAATGAATACTTATGACATTGTAATGTTATGCTTTGACAACCTTAAATGGTGTGTACTAGGCACTGCATATGCTTAAAAATGTCGGAAATGGCCCTTGATATCATTCGAAGACGTTAAACCTTGGAGTAATAAATAAGTTGATTGGTAATAGTGCTCTCTTTGACACATTTGATGGTGTCATTCGGATGCTATAAGTTTCTTGTAATCATTGAATTGTATCTTTCCTGTATTGTCGTCAACGGCCTTTGATGTCATAAGACGACGTTAAACGTTGAAATAAATAAATAAAGTGATCTCTTTAGACACCTTTAAAACGATGTCTACTGATGCTATATAATAATGAGACAGAGATGTTAATTGAGTGAACCCCAACTATGTCCCGCATTGTAAGACAAAACATAACTAAAACTGAAATTGAAACTGAAAAGTAAACTGAAACTTAAATAACACTGACCCATACTAGATTTTTTGCCGCTATAGGGCCATCTCTATGAAATGCCCTTCCATCCTCTCTACGTGTTACCATTCTTTCTGGGTCTCTTTACTGTCTTCTCCCTCCTCAAAACCTTCTTCTTCGCACTGGGAGCGCTACTGAATGGCCACTGCTTGAGTGGCGCTATACCAAATAGAATACGATACGATTATTTCAACAAGCAAATTTCCGGTTTGTTATGTTTGGATTATATATATGGCCGTGTGGCAACGATTAAAAGGTGTCTAAATCGAGTTAGTATTTGTCCAGTATTTAACGACATCTTGCTGATTCTTATTTCTTGCGGTCTCGGTTTTCTCGACACTAATGGCTTAATTTGGATTTCGTTTGGAGGCGTAGAATCGAATGAAGAAGAATGGAAAAGAAATTTCCGGTTTTTGATTTGATGGTAAGTTATTACGGAAAACCAAAGAAAGAGGATATCTTGTCTGAACATTTGATGTCCAAATCGTAGCATTAATGTTTAGGGTTAAGACGAAGTTAAAACTGTTACAACATTTAGTGCGGAATTACTCTTACCCTGAAAAGAGTGGAAGATAGAACGTCGGTCAATAACGCATAGATCGAGCTTGTGCTTGTTTGCCAACAAGACAGACAGACAGACAGCAAGAGCACAGAGACACGCGCAGAAAGTCAGGCAGAGAGGTAAAACGACTGATTGACTGAATACCAAGTAAAAAGCGGTAACTGCGAGTCTTTGAGGAAAATTTACTATAACCCTTTCTTCCTCGGTCGTTAGCGACATCTTGACTTGGTTGGCAGCTGTTAATTGTTTCGATTGCACGCAATATATAACGCCGCTTGAAAACGTTTTAAAGGTGTCTAAGAGGGGAATGTAAAATCCAGTTTTCCACGACGTTTTTAAAGATGCGCAAGGGAGTTTAAACATTTTGTTTTTGCCATGGCTGCGTGTCGAACCCTCCGCGTTGCAACACGAGAACTCTAACCACACAGACACAAAGACAGAGTCACACGGACGAAGCATCATCATCATCATCATCATCATCATCATCATCATCATCATCATCATCATCATCATCATCATCATCATAATCATCATCATCATCATCATCTATCATCATCATCGTCGTCATCATCGTCATCATCATCATCATCATCATCATCATCATCATCATCATCATCATCATCATCATCATCATCATCATCATCATCATCATCATCATCATCATCATTATCAGCATCGTCGTCATCATCGTCATCATCAGTCGAATTAAGTACATATATCGCGCTAATTTATAAAAGCTCTGATGCATGCAAACAGCGGTAATCGAACTCCGTTGGTTTTTTTACAAATTCACTCTTTCAAATGCCACCCTTTTAAAAAAACACTAAAGGTGATTTTTAACTTCAGAATCATACCACGAAGACTTAAAAAGTGGCAATGTTAATTGAGGTCATATGGCATTCGTTGTCAAAAGACGTCGCTAAACACCAAATACATGTTTTAACGTTAAGATTATTGGTTGACATAAGACACCTTTAAAACGTTTACAAATCAAGCTATAAATCTGGTAAAAGCATCAAGTCGTGCATTGCATTGAATTGAATTGGTTGCATTGAATGAAACAAAAGTTTGAAAATTAAAAATTAAAATATAAATTTCATATCATAATTTCATGTTTTGTAAACTTCATAATTACAGGTTTTGTAAACTTGAAACCAATGCTGTTATATCATTGAATAGCTGGATTGGAAATCTCGTGTACATTATTGCTGTTTAGCAGGAATCTTTTCATTTTACATTAAAAATGTATGTGTGATAATTGCTGAAAAACAGTGTATAATTTTCCTGAAAGACCGTCTTACAGTATGTTATCTTATGCAAGTAACATTGAAATTAGTATCTGCTAATTATGCTACTAAACAATGAATATTAGTGACATTGTAAAGTACTGTTTATGCCTTTAACTCTATTAATTTTGTTTCAACTGTATTGTACATAATTTTGAATTGTCGTCAACGGCCTTTGATGTCATATGATGACGTTAAACCATGGGTTAAAAAAAAGTGATAGATTCGAAACTCGGTCGCTCTTTAATTTGTAATAGTTTCCGTGCCTAATTTAGTCACGAGGTGTCGCTAATGACTGAACAAAACAAAACATTGTTCTCTTATTAAACTAACTTAATGCTGTTCCCAATTCATAGACAATATATCGACTAGCATGCACGGAATCCCTCACGAATAAGTTAAGATCGACGTGAATGGTCTTGGCATCCGCAAGATGTCGTTAAAACTGAGTATTACATCAGAATACTTTAGACACCTTTAAAACGCTTGTCAAACACCTTATATATATAAAACAATTGAATTCGCCGATCTCCTGGTCGCTAAAACTGAACAATATAACCTGAAATGCGATGAAGCGCTCTGAGCTGTCTGGATCGTATACGGTCCTCTCCTGCTTATGATTACTCATTCTAGAAACCTTTAAAATGATGGCAACCGATATCATAATTAGACACGGTCAGAACGCTTTTCTCCGCCACTGACTGCACTCTGTCAGTGCCAGTCCCAAGCCTGGATAAAAGAGGAGGGCGACGCTAATGATCTTTGTTGTCACACAGTGTCGTTAAACTGAAACTACTACTAATCCGTACCTTTCTCCTGTTGCTGTCGGATGCAGTCACAACTCACAATATAATGATCTTTGTTATCACACAGTGTCGTTAAACTGAAACTGCTACTTGGCGATTAATAAAATTTCGTGCTGAATTGGTTAGAGTGCTGTCGTTAGACCTGGTTCCAGTGGGATGGTTACTGTGTATAAACGTTGGGCAAGTCCTTCGCTTAATAACAGTTTAGAAAGCTCGACAATCTTGAAGGCGAATACAGGCAGACATAGCCATGTGAAGTTAGTTACTAATTTGTGCTGATAACTACTCATGTTTGTAATTCGTAACTTCTATAGCGCCGATGCATAACGAACAAGGCAACAAACGATGGCGCTCAAAAATCCAACCAAAATCAAATTCCGTGTGAAGGTCATACTGTGTTATAGGGATTCCGATCGGTTAGAGTGGTTGATTTAGACACCTTTTAAATAATGACCACCGACGCTATATAAGGTTTGGACACGCTAGGCAATTAAATCAATTCAAGCTCTTCGGAACAATATTTCATATTAAATAATTCGTAATCGTAATCGTAATCAAGCATTTATATAGCGCCACTCAAAAACAGAGGCGCTCCCGACCGGGGCCAGTGTCTTCACTGGTAAAGAGAGGTTTTCAGGCGCTTACGGAACTGGTCAAAAGAAATCGAGAAAAGGTCAGTCCTGAGGGATTGAGGCAACTGTCAGAAACCTCAAAGTCGTCAGAGCGAACACAGGCAGGCATGGACATGTGTAGTTAGTTTGTAACTTCTGAATACTAAATAATGTCTAATGCAGAAGACATCAAACGATGGCGCCCCCAAATCCAACCCAGTGTAAATACGTCGGGGACATAAACTAATCCATCCAATTGTGGTGATAGCTGATAGGATGAACAGCTCGTGTCAAGTGTTTTTAGAAGATCCATAAACGGTTGATTACGAGAGCAGACAAGGGAAGCTCTTCCAGAAATCACAATTATTCTTTGGCCACTGCATTCATCTCCTATTGCCAACCCTTCGTGAGAGGAGAAGTACTTACTTCGCAAGTGAAGGCATCCTTTCATGCTGTATTTTGCTAAATCTAAATTGTTTAAAAGTAGTTTTGTAAGTCGATGCATCTTTAGTTATATTAATTTCATCTGTGCACGTGTGACTTTATTATCAGCTCCTGTCATAGTTTATTTTAAAAATGTATGTAATAGTATTGTATTGTATTGTATCTAAAGATTTATATAGCGCTTCTCTAAGAATAACTATTCAGAAGCGCTCTCAGCACGAAAACCCCGGGGGAAAAGAAACGTCTTTAAAGAACGAGAGATCAACGAGGAAAAACTAGTCATTAGTAATCGTTGTATACCACACGATGTAATGCATGAGGGCTTATCAGATGCAAGTAAAGGCTACTTACTAACTTATTAACTTACTCCTTAATAGGAGATAATGTTGTTATTCAGTTATTAGCGACATCTTGTGGCTGTCAGAATCACGATAACTATTATGAGCATCTAGCAATACTATCAAACGATAGACCATAGGCCCCAGAAAAGACGACTTTAATACACATGAAAAGATCGAATCAAACTCATCTACAATAAGAGGTAGTTGCAAAAGGCAGTTAGAAACTTCAAGCTCGGAACCTGATTCAAATCATCGTGGAGTGAAGGAGAACAGACTCTTCCGTTGTCAGAGAACAATTGTGAATACTTTGAGTCGTACTATGAATCCATGTCCGTTAGACCGCAAAAGAAACATAAATATGTAGGGTTGGTTTAAAACGTTTTAAAGGTGTCTAAGCGTAACTTCTATCGCGCCGGTGTCTAATGCACAATACACCAAAACCATGCCGTAAACGGGTCAACACGGTTAGTTACTGTTTAACGACGCTCATTCCCTCCTCCTTAATCCAGTCTTGGGACTGGCACTACCACAGTTGAACATCCAGCATTTTAGTCGACTATAGGACAGAGGGATAACTTCTATAACGCCGGTGTCAACAGTCTATGGTGGATAAGCAATTAGTAAAAGTAGGATCTAATTCTTAATTTTAGAACGAAGGCTGTGGTATGTGCCTGAAGACTTTGTGTTTTTTAGAATAGCGCTATAAATGTCATCACATAAGACGTGATCGAATCAAATTAGATTTAAAATCAAAATTCTTGACCTGCGTTAAAGTTGTGCATTGAACACCTTTTTTAAAAATACCAGAGCTTTGAAATGCAACCAATCTTCAGCTATTACTCTATTAGTGTTAAAGCGATGAACGTATTATTCAGTTTTCAACGACATCTTGCGGCTGACGGCGATTTAGCTTTACATGATGCAAGTGACTTGTATCCAGCAATTGTGAATTTAGTTAGGCCACTGCTTATCAGCTAAGGTTATTAGCGTCGACCTCCTCCGTCATATAAGCTCAGGACTGGCACCATCAAGAAAGTCAGTGGTACAAGATCTGTCGATTGAGTCCAAATGCCATTTTATATAGGTTTGGTTAAAAACGTTTTAAAAGTGTGCACAAGATCGCTATGTTATGCGACTCCAGACGCTAGCAGTGGCCTAGTAAATTGTGTTCATCATAGCCGCAAGAGGTTATTGAAACTGGATAAAACTTTTCTCTTAGACACCTTTAAAACGTTTTCAATTGACCCTACATATAATACAATTGCGTTCAATCGAACTCCGCCACTGTTCGCTTTCTGACAGGGCCAGTCCCAAGCCTGGATAAAGGAGGAGGGCGACGCTAATGGTCTTTGCTACCACACAGCTAGTCGTTAAACAGAAAAACCACCAATCGACAGATCCCCTCCTCCACTCCTGATAGTACTTTTATCGTGTCTCATGCAGCCACAAGATGTCACTAATGGTTGAACAAAACAATTATCTCTTATTAAACTTAACGAGAGGTATTATCAGTGCTGTTCCCTTTTCCTCGGTCAAGGATTGGGAACAGCATTGGGAAGAGGATTGATAAACGGAAAGGTCATAGGTCAACAAAGCACACAAATGAGCCAAATCGCAAACAAAATTTCTAAACCTAAGCGAGGGGCACCAGTTTATTCACGAGCGCTGCATCATGTCAGAGGGGTTGTCAAGGGGTGGTTAATCGAAGAACAGAGTGGAAATCATAGAGAATAAAATAGTTGGGACGATGTAATGTAATGTAATGTAATTAATGTAATTAGCAACTTCTATTGCGCCGGTGTCTAATGCACAAGGCATCAATCGATGGCGCATCAAAACAATCCGTAATCAGGTCAACATCCAGAAGATCAGTCCGTAAGAGACAGAGAGGCAGCCTAAGGTGGATAAGCAATTTTAAAGAGGTAAGTTTTCAGCCGAGAACGAAACGACACAAGCGACTGAGCACAGCGCACAGATACAGGAAGAGAGTTCCAAAAGGCAGGCCCAGCAACCGATAAGGTATTAAGGGACAAATTCCAGGGACGCTGGTTAGTTTGGAACGACAGAGGACAAATGTTCAAGGACACTGATTAGCGGGGCGAGGGGGCAATATTTAAGAAAACTGACAAACATGGACACTCATTAGCGGGGTATGGTAGTACAAGAGCGATGTAAATTCACAGAATTTAAGTGTAATATAATTAAACAAAAATTGTCCAATAATATAATATAATATACAGTAATATCATTTAACGTTTCCTCTATTGATGTAGCTCTATTACTTGTCTCTCGAAGACGGATTGACCTGAAAAGACTTATTTCTTCATATGTTATTTAAAACACGTTTATTATAATTTTGACACACGTGGTGGTTAATCGTGTAACGCATGTGTCGTAATCGTTTACATACAGCGCAATATAAATGCTTCAACTTTGAAGTACTATAACCGAAACAATCTCCCCCTCTACAAGTCTTCCCTCCCCCCCAGAGAATCTATGTCGGAAGATATTCTCCGCCACAGAGGATCTGTTTTAGAATATATTCGTCCCATCCCCCGAGACTAGTGAGAAACGAGATCGACTGTTTAGAGCGGTCGCCTTAGACACCTTTAGAACGTTGTGAAACGATGATATATAAGAATGGAACGCTCCACACGATTGGCTCGTCTAAGATACCTTTAAAACGATATCAATTGATGCTATATAAATTTGGACCACGGTAAGAAATTAATTCAGAAGCCTATGGCCCAATGGGCGTTCAGCGTTTTCAACCTAAGTAATCTTTTACAATAATGACATCAAAATAGCGAGGGAAACTCAGTAAGGGAAGACTGCTTTTTTACACAATAAAGCCGGAATTTGACTACGCAACCAAGAAATTGGGGGAAATATTGCTCTGGAAATTCTCTTCGATAAAGTTCGGCAATCATCTTGTTTACTCTCATCCTAAATAGATCGGCCAAGTCCCTGATCCTATCCCCATTCCATTCCTACACCTGTAGGCCCTACGACTAATACTCTGTTTTACAGGAGTCGTGTCTCTATAACTAGGAGTAACTACTGTAACCCCTACGACTAATACCATTTTTCCAGAAGCCGTGTCTCTCTGCTTCTCTGCGTGTCTGTTCTCAATCCGGTGGCGCATTGGATAACATCTGGCACAGAGAGCGAGAGGTACCGAGTTCGAGCCCCGTTGGGCGGATATGCTTTGTAGGCTGCTATTAGCGCCGTTGTATTGCAGGCTGTCTGTTCTGTTAGTAGTTAAGATTTAAATTGCATAACATGTAAATGTACAGCGCAGTGCGTTTGTCAGGCGCTTAATTAAAGAAAAGATATTATTATTATTATTATTTCTGTCTGCCTATCCATCAGTCTGTCTATGTTTATAATATCTGTGTCTCTCTGTCTGTCTGTCTGTCTGTCTGTGTTTGTGTGTGTGTGTGTGTGTGTGTGTGTGTGTGTGTGTGTGTGTGTGTGTGTGTGTGTGTGTGTGTGTGTGTGTGTGTGTGTGTGTGTGTGTGTGTGTGTGTGTGTGTGTGTGTGTGTGTGTGTGTGTGTGTGTGTGTGTGTGTGTGTGTGTGTGTGTGTGTGTGTGTGTGTGTGTGTGTGTGTGTGTGTGTGTGTGTGTGTGTGTGTGTGTGTGTGTGTGTGTGTGTCTCCTGTCTGACTCAGCTCTCCTAGATAGATTCCAACAGCCATCTATAATGTAAGATTAAACACATCGGCATATCATGTCTTCCACTACCTATAAAGCAAATGTAAGACTTAAAAGAGGTGTGTAACTGAATCCTCTTCTTCGTTATTATCATACTGATCTTTTTAACCTAATAAAACTCACATAAATTCACGCACTAATAATAATAATAATAATAATAATAATAATAATAATAATAATAATAATAATAATAATAATAATAATAATAATAATAATAATAATAATAATAATAATTATAATTATAATTATAATTATAATAATAATAATAATAATAATAATAATAATAATAATAATAATAATAATATTAATAATAATAATAATAATAATAATAATAATAATAATAATAATAATAATAATAATAATAATAATAATAATAATAATAATAATAATAGAAGAGCAGGCTGTGGCAAGACAGACTGACAAATACACACACAGACAGAGGGACAAAGAGAACAAATTTGGATTATTCACTTTTTAAAGACATCTTATGGCTGCCATTTTCGTCGATCTTTACTTACTATAGTTTTGAGGCCGCCTTTGAAATCTTTCGATTAAAGGAATTGTTTTATATATAATATTATCAAAAGCGTGTTCAAAGGTGTCTAACAGAGTACCGTATTATTCAGATTCTAACGACATCCTCTGGCTTAGACACTGATCTCACAATGAAACTGTGAATATTTTTGAGTTTTGCTGATTTTTTTATTGCACGGTTTAACGTCGTTTTAAGATATCAAAGGCCATTGACAAAAATTCAAAAAAGTATACAATAATAATTGGAAGAATGGGTCGAGAGTTTAACGACATCTTGTGGCAATAAGGGCCGATGACGTCGACAGAGTTTCAACATGTTGAAATCTAGACATTATAGCGTTCGAAATACACCATTTAAAGGTGTCAAAACAGAGCTAAACAATTTCTCTAGTGTTCAATTTTAAAGGACATCAAAAATACAGTGAACAACGTCCATGATAAAATGTATTACGATAAGATGGTATTTTGTGAAAACTAAACAGCATTTTGCAACATTTCTCATACAGAACAAATTGTTTAATGTAAAAAATTCTTTAAGAATATTAACGTACGTGAGGTTATTAAAGTCTGTAAACGGTTTCAATTACAAGTTTAGTATTTAATCTAATCTAATCTTAACATTTGTGAAGCGTTTCTCACAGCAGAGCTACTGAGAAGCGCTCCCAGCGTGACAAGCCCGTGCATAGAGAAAGATCTATCAGCAGCGAAGAGACGCAGGTGAAAGCCCCTCGAAAATCATGCTACGAATTGCAGAGGAAAGGTCGCGTTTATTGAGAGAGCGCTCTTTCTCTCTTAAGTAGTTCACCGATATCTTATTGGTGACAGTGCTCTCCTTAAAATGTTCGGAAACAATGTTACATCAGAATTTGCCACAAAAGTTGAATAGGTTCAGCGCTGTGATTTAGACACCTTTAAAATGTGAACCACCAACACTATATATTTATGGAACGCAAAAATTTACTAGTTAGAGTGACAAAACGAAAGAGCGACAAACATCTTTATGTACTCATTTAAAAGTAAATCTAGACCGAGTCAAAACATTACATCTTGGCTACGAGTCTAATAAAGTAGCATAGCTCACCTTCGCTGGGCAAGATCTTTCGCAAAACTGAGAATCTCTTACCATTGACTGGTCAGTTTGCGCATTTATGAGAAACTGAGCCCATTCCTCCTTGCCTTATTTCGCTCGCCCGCCTATTCACCCCGACATCCGCGTCCCTTTGAAGCTAACAGCAGAGTTCGATACCCGATGTGCTTAAAAATATTATCACATTGTCTTGAATTCGCACCAATAGTCCTTATAGGTTGTTCATATCGTGAGACTATGTTTTTGAGAGACTCTGTTTTTGAGAGACTGTGTTTGGTTAGACTTCACACAATGACACTGCATGGGGCTTTGCTACACAACTAAGTAATTGGGGAAATATTTCACTGGAAACACTCTGTCCTTTTCACTTCTATACAGTTAGGCAATCATTTAGTTTACCCTCATCTAAATAGATCTGCTCAGTCCCTGCCTGTCTGTCTGTCTGTCTGTCTACCTGTATGTCTGCCTGTATGTCTGCCTTTAACTTCGGATTCTTATCACGGCTCTCGTAACACCCCACTGCTCGTACTCGCACTCTGGAAGTACTCAGTGCCAGTCCCAAGCCTAGATGAAGGAGGAGGGCGACTCTAATGATATTTGTTATCACACAGTGTCGTTAAACTGAAACTACTACAACGGCTGTCGTTGTCAAAAGATGTTGCTAAACGCCAAATAGATGTGGCAACGTTTAAAATGGGCTGATATTAGACACCTTTAAAACTATATGTAACGACGCTATAAATAAAATAAACTTCTCGGATCATTAATTGGAAGACATATCAGATAGTGAGCTGTAATATGCCAAAACTAATATTTGTCGGCGGAAACGGCCTATGTTGTCATAAGCTGCCGTTAAACTGTGGATCCAATCCAATCATTAATTGGATTAGGAAGGTGAAAATAATGTGAGGACTGTTCAAAATAATTTCAGTCGATGTCGGTAAACAATGGAGACCACTATTGATAATGTTAATATTGTTAACAAAGGCCTTTCGCTTAGAAGAAGAAGGAGAAAGAAGAAGCAGATTACGATGAAGAGGATAAGTAGAAGCAGAGAAGTATGACGAGGAGTAGGAGAAGTTGAAGTAGAGGGAGAAGGAGAAGGACGGGGATGGGGAGGAGGAGAACAGTATTCGCTAGAGCTAGCCTGAGAGGCAGTCATTGGTACAAAGTGATAGCGTCTTCATTTTCTTAGCCTCGGCATATGAGAGCAAGTGGCCAGATCTCTCCCTCGCCGTCTCATTTGTCCAACCGACAGTGTATGGTCAGTGTAAACATTATAGCCGAGTTGGGCAGGAGCTGCATCTGGAAAAGAAATATCGAACCAAATTTCTGCCCTGGCGGGGATTTGAACCCCGAACTCTCGATTGACAGTCCAGCACTTTTTTCTATTAAGAAATTCTTCAATTAAAGGTGTCCAAAAGAGCGCTCTAACCAATCGGTTAAGTCGAGGTTATAGCATAGCCCTCGTTGTCAAAAGATGTCGCTAAACAATATATTCTGAAACGATAAAAAATGTCTGACATACGACACCTTTAAAACGTTTTCAAGCGAGGCTATAAAATCAATAAAATCGTCAACTCGCGAATTGGTCTGAGTTACATTGTTCCAATTTTAATGACTTATAAAGCACTTTCAGATAATTAATCCAATCCAGTGACTTATTTATTGCCGCTAAAAAAGATGCGTAAAGCATCAATCGACTCTTCAATCAAATTCGTAGTCAAAGTCATATAATTCATTAGAGAATCCAACTCGAAATCCGATAATTATGTCAGAGGAACCATAGGTCAACCTAATTATTCAAAACTCATCATACGAGACCAGTGTGATTCTCGTTAACGATAACGATAACGAAAATGTTCGTTAACGAAAATAAAATGATTTCGTTAACGATAACTATAACTATAACTAAAAATATCATTAACTATAACTATAACTATAACGAAAATAACAATAACGAAAATTCATCTTTATTTTCGTTAATACAAAAATAAAAATAGGAAGTGCAATATGGACGATTCGACATAAATATGAACGAAAAATTGCGATATTTTTATTATTCAATTTGTCAGTTACTTTGGAAACTCGTGTATTCATGAAGCTGAATGCACCCATGCTTCAACGGCTTTCAAAGCTCTGAGGAAGTTGTGAAACAGCGTGTTGTTAATACTCACAATTTTGCTTAGGCCTATAGCCTTAATTATTGTAACTAAGTAGTAACTAAAATTAACTAAAATAAAAATCCATTAACTATAACTATAACTATAACTAAAAAATAATACTAACTATAATTATAACTATAACTAAAATAAAAAACCAGTAACTATAACTGTAACTATAACTAAAATAAAATCTGTAAGGAGAATCACACTGTACGAGACACGGTATCCGATTGGTCAGTGAGGTCACCTTAGACACCTTTAAAACGGTCTTAACCGGTGCTATATAAGGATGAGACACGATAGATGATTAATGGATTTTTATCTCAAATTAATGTTCTTTTTGTAAAGTGGAATAAGGTATACACATCGTGGCAGATGCATGTCACGTACTATATTATTAAGACTCATGTCGAGAGCCGCTCTGCAGTGACGTCATTCTCGTAGTCGGCGTTGGCTACGTCGTAACTGATATTCACAGGGAACGTATCCGTTTTGATATGTACTCCTGGTTCATGGAGTGGAAAAGGTCCGTGTGGTTCACTTTGTATCTGCCTCTGTCTCTTCTGTTGTCACTGTCTCTCTGTCTGTCTGCTTGTCTTAGCCGATTCATTTGTAGTAATTTCAGTTTATTTATTTTCTAGGAGCCGTGAATGTGTCTGCCTGTGGGTCTGTCTTTATGTCTCTCTGTGTCTCTCTTTGCGTCTGTCTATCTATCTGCTTGTCCGTCTTTTAGAAAGGACTCCTAAACCATCCTGTCATCTTCCCCCTTCTAACAATGCACACTGTGAGAACATTTTCAACGCACCCGTCAGTTCCAAAAACACATATCAGTGTCTGTCTGTGTGAATGTATCTGTGTGTGTCTTTATGTCTGGCTGTCTGTCTCTATAGCTATCTGTATGTCTTCCTGTCTGCATGGCTATCTGTGTGTCCGTCTGGCTGGCTGTGTCATGAAATTATAATAATTATAACATAATGTTGCATAATAGAACACAGCATACTATAGCCCAATGTACTAAACACATACATAATATAATTACAAGGTGACACAGTTAATAATAGAATAACTTTGGGTGACGGTCAAGCTGTGTCATACAGTTTCAGAATGGCAAGAGCGCAAACCTTAGACACCTGTAAAGGGGTTACATTCGATGGTATATAAGAGAACGGGACACAATAGAGCTGTGATATGCCAAAAACTAATCTTTGTCGGCGGCAACGGCCTATGTTGTCATAAGCTGCCGTTAAACTGTGGATCCAATCCAATCCAATTGAAGAAATGAAATATTATCGTCATCGACGGTGGATATAAATGTGTAATTTAAGTAGTGGGACAATTTATTAAATTGAATTGAGTGGTCGTTTTAGACACCTTTAAAACGACGTCAACCGATGCTATATAATGTTGGGACGCGATAGGTAATAAATTGCGAAGAATTTAAGTTACAGCGTATACGAAACATTTAAACCGTTAACACCTAGTTCCAAATTAGCCAGTGTTGGGACATTGCGCTCAAACCAATCAGATATACTGTTTCCGAATATAATTATATATACAACGATTCAATTCATACCCATCAAGAAAGGACCATTTATATATTGTATGGTTTGCTGGCAATTTAAAGGTGTCTAAAGGAAGCACTCTAGCTATTCCCCTATTATGACCTTCTCTACATTGCATGGTTTGAAAACGTTTCAAAGGTGCATAAATAGAACGTTCTAACCATTCCATGTTCCGTTAATGTAATGTAATGTAATGTAATGTAACAAAACATTTATAAAGCGCCACTGAAGAGTCTCTCAGAAGCGCTCAACACGTGGCCATCAAACAGCTGAAAAAATGCGTCTTTAAGAGTTTAGAGAAAACCATATAGCCGCGTGCAGCACGCACAGACGGCGGAAGAGCGTTCCAGATCCGCGGCGCCGCAATCGAGAAGTCCCGACGAGCACAGGTGGTGGTTCGAAACGAAGGTATTATCAAGTCATTTCGCGAGGCAGACCGGAGAGCCCGCCGACCAGTTTGAGTGCCAACTGGAAGGCACAGTTCAGCAATGTAGTTCGGAGCAGTACCAGTCGTAGCCTTCCAAACCAGCGTAGCAATTTTGAATTGCACACGATCAGCAACTGGAAGTTAAGTAAGAAGTAAGTAAGTAAGTAAATGAAAGTAAGCGTAGTAAGTAAAGTACGTAAGTAAAGTAAGTAAGTAAGTAAGTGCAAGTGCGTGCGCAAGCGCGCGCGCGCGCGCGCGCGCGCGCGCGCGCGCGCGCGCGTAAGTAAGTAAGTAAGCAGTAAGTAAGTAAGCAAGCAAGCAAGTAAGTAAGTAAGTAAGTAAGTAAGTAAGTAAGTAATTTAGTAAGTAAGTAAGTAAGTAAGTAAGTAAGTAAGTAAGTGTATCTTTTATTGAACCAACTCATAACCGCACTTTGGGGCACATGTAAGTTTTAAGAAATTGAGAATGAATCATCCTTATTATAATAAATCATTCTGAAGAAAAATGCTTTCCGTGCCAAGGTATCTGCTGCTGGGATTATTCTATTGTGTGCGCTCTGTTGAGGTTCGGGAAGGCGCAGTGCTCTGACCATTCTCCTCAATACTGATTGGAGTCGTTCAGACACTTTCGACCAATGACTCCCCAACAAGCGGGGGTCGAGTACGACACAGTAGAGTAATTCGGTGCAAAGTGGGGCAGTATCTGTTTTAAAGGGAGTGCTCAAACATGAAGTCGGTTTTAACGGGGCGTTCTCATTCATGAAGTCTTTCTACTACTCCTATGCCTGGGGGAACTCTGCTGTTCCACCTCAGGTGTCCAGCGGCTATCTGCTCTCCGATCGGCTGATCAAGCAGGACTCTTAGTCCCTCTCTCATGGACTATTATTAAGGAGCAGCGTTCGGTAGCTGTTTAGTCATTAGCGACATCTTGTGACTGCAAGGGACACGATAACTATTTCAGCGGGTAAAGTGAAACGAATTACTATCGATTGAGCGCAACTGAATATGTAGTGTCGACTTAACACGTTATAAAGGTGTCTAAGAGAGGAACGTATTATCCAGTTTTCAACGACATCTTGCGGTTGACGTCGACTTAGCTTTGTACGACGCAGACGGACGAATTTTATCCATCTAAATGTATTGTAACTGTAGTTAGGCTACTGCTTTTTAGCTAAGATAATGAGCGTCACCTCCTCTTTAATTTAGCCTCGGGATTGACGCCGCCCCAATACGACTGTAGCGGGATGAGCGTTCACATGTGTAGGGCCGGTTAAACATTTTTAAAGTGTAATAAGAGAGCATATTTATTAATAATAAAATTAATAAATTACAATAGTTACATGGTGCATTTTTAAATTCAGTTGCAAGCGACATTTTGTGTCTACAATGGTCCCGATATCTATACGTATTGTTTTGTGACATCTATAAGTTTTATTTTTTTTATATTCCATGTTTAACGACATCTTTTAGCGACAAAGGCCGTTGACGTTTTAAAGTTTTTGATGCATTTCAGTTTATTTTCGTGTAGTGTTTACATCAGTTTTCTGAACGGCAGCCACGGTTATTTATCTGAGGTCCATCATACCTGTAATTATAGCATCGGTGGTCAACATGTTAAAGGTGTCGAAAAAAGGTTTTCTAAGCAATCGTCTAATGTGTCCAATTTTTAATATAGTTCGGGCATATCACATTTATCCTCTTCTTTTGGTCTTCCGTAGTAATTTATCAGCAAAGCAAAATACAGGAAATTTCTTTTCCGTTGGTCTTCACTCGATTCTACACCTCCGAGGCTCCGAACGAAATCAAAATTAAGCCAATAGCGTCGAGAAAACAGAGACCGCAAGGTGGCGTCGTGTCGCTTAGAGAATATTTACAAATAGCTCTATAAATATAATAAACGCAACAAATCGTGAATCACGTGATCCCCTCTTATTATGAATTTATGATCAAATAATTCTTTACGTCAACGGCCTTTGTTAATAATAATAATAATAATCTTTTCTTTATTAAGCGCCTGACAAACGCACTGCGCTGTACATTTACATGTTATGCAATATAAACCTTAACTACTAACAGAACAGACAGCCTGCAATACAACGGAGCTAATTTACTTTGTCGTCCTTTTCGCTCAGAAGAAGAAAGAGAAAGAAGTTTAAGAATGAGAAGGAGTAGAATGAGGAGAATAAAAACGTAAAAAATTGGTTACAAGAGACACCTCTGAAACATTTACAAACGAAGCTATAAAAAGGAAAATTTAACAATCGCGTCAAATCGTACATAAATTGCATAGCTTTCTTATTATGATCTCGGAAGGTAAGAAGAGAGAACTGTTCAGAATAATTTCTTGCCATAAAAGTCGGTAAACAATGGAGACCACTATTGACATGGTTGAGATTGTTAACATAGGCGTTCTTTTCGATTAGAAGAAGCAAGAGAAAGAAGAATAAGGAGGAGAAGTAGAATAAGTTGAAGGCGACGGAGAAGGTAAAGATGAAGGACGAGGAGAAGGACGAAGATTTTGTATTCTATTGTATTGTTTTATAATGTACTAGATTTTGACCGTCCTAAGACGGTTGAAAAGAATTTGAAAAATCACCACAGGTTAGGTTTCCAGAGTGGGAACACAAAGGGTTGTTTTTGCGAAGCCGATTGGGAGATTCTAAGTAAGGGATCTATTAAATAACGGAGCTAAGTAATCTAGAACGTTGACCAAAATTAATGGAGGGATGTGGGTCGAACATGTTAGAATTATGATCAGATGTCTAAATCACACGGTAAAGTTCAGTCTCAGGAATCGTGCGTAGATGGACTAGAATCGATTCCATGGATCCACAGTTTAACGGCAGCTTATGACAACATAGGCCGTTGCCGCTGACAAAGATTATTTTTGGCATGTTACAGCTCTAGCGGTCTCGGTTTTCTCGACACTAATGACTTAATTTGGATCTCGCTCGGAGGCGTGGAATCGTGTGAAAGGAGGGTGGATTGGGTGGGAGGTGGATAAGTGGGTTGGTTGCAATGGTATGATGAAAGGCATGGATGGTAAGTGGATGTGAGGATAGGTTGGTGGATGGGTGAGTGAGTGGATTAATTTTTTCCTTTATTGATGTAGCGCTTTAACTTAAATCTCAAAGACCTATTGACCTGAAAAGATCTGTTTCTTCATTTGTTATTTAAAACAAGTCTATTACAATTTTCTCCTTTTTACACATTTGTACATGACGTCATCTTTCATCATGTAACGTAATTGTTGATCATTTACCTTTAACGTTCATTATTTAGCGCCATATATTTGGAAGCTGTAGCACCGTATCCCCAAACAGACTCCTCCCCTACAAGGCTTACTTTCCCCAGGGGAATCTAATTCTGAAGGGATTCTCCACCACGGTGGATCTCGTGTAGAATAAATTCGCCATACCCTATGAGACTAGTGGGACCCGAATCCGACTGCAAAGAACGGTTGCCTTAGACACCTTTAAAACGTTGTATACGATTGGTAATAGTGCTCTCATGAGACACCTTTTAAACGACGTCAACCGATGCTAAATTAGGTTGGGACACGATAGGCCATTAATTTTGCCTCTCTACTCGCTGCTTAGTACTTTTAATTAAAACTGCGGGGCCGGATTCATACGATGGTAACATATAAAGGAAAGAAATTAAGTCGAGGTCATAAGGTGAAGAGCTGTAATATCCAGGTCATAAGGCTCTCGTTGTCAAACGATGTCGCTAAATACCATAATAGAAAATAGATATTGTAACGTCAAAAATTGGTTGAGATACGACACCTTTAAAACGTTTAGTAACTACGCTATAAATTTAATAGACGCTTGAAATGAACATTTTTATTATAGTGTTTTTGTAAGATACATGAACAGTTTAAAAGAATACCTTAATCAATTATGATACATATAATATGCTTTGTTAGTTAATGAAATTTGTCAGTACATAATTATCATTGACAGTATGAGATGAGCTACTTTATGTTGCAAAAATATTGAATATTAGTGAAATTGTAAAGCTCCGTCTGACACCTTTAATAGTGTCGTTCGGATGCTATAAGTTTATGGTTATGATTGTATTGATATTGATTATTTAATCTGTTTGTACTATTCTTGATGGACTAAGAATATTGAACATTGATTGATTGTAAATGTAAAATTGATAGCTTGATGTTAATTTAGAGAGATAGATGTGATGCTCTGCAAATATTGTAATTAAGAATAAGAATTAGATTAAAATTGAGGAGAAAACAGTTATTAATAGAGCCTATATGGTCGCCAAAAAAATTAATGAAAAGCCTGTACGGCTAGAAGATTAATTTTGTTTCTTTTTAATATCAAAAAAAGAAGGAAAAAAAGGAGAGAAAAAAAGAGCAACCACCTGTCAAATTTCATCGTTGCAACTTCCTGTCAGAAAAGAAGCAAAGACAAGAAAAGAGAAAGAATTCTGATGAAAAACATTATTCGAAAATGAATTTAAATACGTCAAAAACTTTAAAGTCGTCAATATCCTTGCAGAAATAGAACCCAAGACGGAAAAAAGATAAAGAAAACTGATGAAAACACTACACGAAAATGAACTGAAATGCATCAAAAACTTTAAAGACGTCAACGGCCTTTGTTGCTAAAAGATGTCATTAAACATTGGATAAATATTGTATATTTTCTGCATTGTCGTCAACGGCCTTTGATGTCATAACACGACGTTAAACTGTGGTTATAATAATAATTGTGAGTATAGTATTGTTGATTCTTATTTCTTGCGGTCTCGGTTTTCTCGATACTAATGGTTTAATTTGGATTTCGTTTGGAGGCGTAGAATCGAATTTAGAACAACGGAAAAGAAATTTTCGGTTGTTGTGCTTTGATGGTAAATTATTACGGAAAACCAAAGAAAGAAGATATGTTGTCTGAACATTTTATGTCTTAATCGTAGCATTAATGTTTAGGGTTAAGACGAACTTAAAACTGTTTCTGCATCTAATGCGGAATTACCCTTACCATGGAAAGAGTGCAAGTGAGAACGTCGGTCAATAACGAATGGATCGGGCGTATGCTTATTTGTCCACAAGACAGACAGACAGAGAGAGGAGAGACACAGACACAGACACGAAGCAAAGCAGAGAGGCAAAGACACTGGTTGACCAAACAATCGTAACTGCGGGTCTATGAAGACAATAATTGTTATTAACCTTTCTTCTTCTGTCGTTAGCGACATCTTCTGTTTGCATGAGCCCCAGTAACTTTCAAGGTTTCGCCGATGAAGCTGTAGATTATTATTTATTTATTTAACCATAGTTTAACATCGTCTTATGGCATCAAAGGTCGTTGACGACAATACGGAAAATATACAATACAATCAGAACTAGAAACTTCTAGCATCCGAACGACACCATTAAAGGTGTCAAACGGAGCTTTGCAATTTCACTAATATTCAATATTTTTGCAACATAAAGTAGTTCATCTCATACTGTCTGTGATTATTATGTACTGACAAATTTAATTAACTAACAAAGCACACATGTATTATAATTGATTAAGGTATTCTTTTAAACTGTTCATGCATCTAACAAAAACACTATAACCAAAGTTAATAACACTATAACCTCTATAACCGATGAAGCTGTAGATTATTCTGATTGCACATTATATATAGAGCCTGTTGAAAACGTTTTAAAGGTGTCTAAATGGAGAATGTAGTGTCTAGTTTTCCACGATGTTAAAAGATGCGCAAGGGAGTTTTAGCATCTTGTTGTTGCCATTTCCGCCTGTAGAACCCGGACTCTCCGCGTTACAACGCGAGCTCTTAAACCACAAAGACACAAGGACAACAGACGAACCAGACGGACAAATATAATACAATACGATACAACACAATACTACGCAATTCTAGCAAAGCAATAATAGAGTCCTCATCATGAATCTAATCGAATTCTGACTTATATAGCGCCGCTTTAATGACGCACGAAGCATCGAGAAATATACGCATCAAGTGAAATTTTAATCAAAATGATTGGAGAAACCAATCGAACCAGTATAGTAATTGGTTTTTTTATTGCGGTTGACAAATATATATTGTCATGTGGAAGCGTATTAAAGGTGTGTAAATCAGGCATTGTATTATCCGGTATTTATCGACATTTAGAATGGAATCCGATTGATGAACAGGTCAAGAACGTGCAGCGCCATCTGTATGTGGCTGATTCATTAAGTGACGCGACGCCACCTAGTGATTTCGGTTTACTCGACGCTAATGGCTTAATTTGGATTTCGATCGGAGGCGTAGAATCGAGTGAAGACCAACGGAAAAGAAATTTCCTGTATTTTGCTTTGCTGGTAAATTACTACGGAAGACCAAAAGAAGAGGAAGCGAATATTTTGTCTGACCATTTTGTGCAATGGTTGGAGCGAATGGATGAATATATATATACCTGCATGGATAGACACATAGACAAATGGATAAATTGGTTTATTCTCTACCAAGCTCTGCCAAACCACTTTGAACTCTTTCTAGATAGCGAAATATTGTCTCTCGTTTTAGATGATAGCTACTCCATTGCTTCCATCCATCAAACACGAGATGGCGCTCGATAATAATTGTGTGCGAGGGAAGGAAGGAGGAAGGGACAGTGGCGTCGATTTGTTCTGAACTTTGGGTGACGGTCAAGCTGTGGCATACAGTTTCAGAATGGCATGAGCGCATACCTTAGACACCTGTAAAGCGGTTGCATTCGATGGTATATAGGAGAACGGGACACGACATTGAAGAAATGAAATATCGTCATCGACGGTGCATATAAATGCGTAATTTTAAGTAGTGGGACAATTATAAATTGAATTGAGTAGTCGCTTTCGACACCTTTAAAACGTCGACAACCGATGCTATATAATGTTGGGACGCGATAGGTAATAAATTATAAAGAATCCTAAGTTACAGCGTATAAAACACATTTAAACCGTTAAGACCAAGTTCCAAATTACTGTTACTGTGTTGGGACCTTGAGCAAGTCTTTCACATAAAATTTAGACAGCTCAAACATCTTCAGGGCGCACACACTCAGACATAGCCATGCGTAGTTAGTTAGCAATTTGTTCTTTCGATCTACAAAGTTCTATAGTTCCGATGTCTTTAAGCTGCGAGAAGATGCAGGTGAAATCCCCTCCAGAATCCTGCTATGAATTGTAGAGGAAAGGTCGTTCCATAGTGAGGGACTCACAACAGCGAAAGCCCGATGCTGTGTCAATGAGGTTAGCGAACGAGGTACGAACAGATCAAGCCGGTCATCAAAGCCAAGAGGTCGAGAAAAACGTGCAGATAGCGGCTTACACATAAAGTCACCGAGGTACTGAAGGAGCAAAGCTAGTCACTAGGAACAGGACCTTGTAGTTGATACGAGACGAGACAGGGAGCCAGTGAAGATCATTACTCATGTATGTGGAGATGTGTGAGTATCGAGGAAGACGCGCAACGAGTCTGGGTGCAGAGTTTTTCAGTCCTATGTATAGAATTTTTATCTCTGAGTTAGTTGTGTCATTTCGTTTACAACCCAATACTTACCTCTTTCAAACTGCTCTGCGCGCACCCACCATCTGGATATTGGCCGGAATACGGATTGGTTTTGGTGCACCATTGGTTGATGCCTGTGCAAGCGAAGTTACTAATTAATTATTTACAAAGTTACCGAGTTACGGTCGATCTCGAAACGTTATCATCAGCAGTTCTCTTACGCAACCTTTAAGCCTAAACGTATCTCCGTAAGCAACCTTATATACTTTGACTGTTTGCATTTTAAAGGTGTTCATAATAACGTTCGTGTTAATTGATTCAAACTGACATACCGCAGTAGTATTACACGAATTTTGCAGAGACACTTGATTACATACAAGAATCGATTTTATAACAGTATGACAGACTGCTAGGCGCCCATCGCGACCCATAGCGTCCTCATTTCAACGACGCCTTATGAAAGGCGAGAGAAATTATTCAGGCATATAACAGTTCAATGACCATTCCTTCCTACAATTGTTTGTTATTTATAGTTCATCCTATCCACTGGTCACATCAGATGGCGTGTGCGTTTTCTGAAGTGGCTTCCTGTATCGTTCATTTGGTACTTCAACGCTTCTTAGGTAAACGAACCCCATTATGTTGGATAGTTGCAGTTGAACGACGCTGTGTGTAAACAAAGATGACTAGCGTCGCCCTCCTCCTTTCCCTGGCTTCGGACTGGCGCTGCCACAAAGATGTGTCATAACAAAGATGATTAGCCACATTTCTCCATGCTTTGGACTGATACCAGAGTACAGAACCTACGCACATTGGAAATCGCATTGGTTTGTAATTGTTCCTGACATCTATATAGGGTTGATTGTGAACGTTTAAAAGGTGTCTAAGGGCAACGTCTTATTCAGTTTTCCATTTGGAAACGTTATAAATATGAAAGTGATTAAATCAATCCAAAGTAACAATAAAGAATAGCCGCAAGATGTCGTTGAAAACTGAATAAGACGTTGCCCTTAGACACCTTTTAAACGGTGTCAATCAACTCTATACATAATACAATAATATTACGTTCAGTCGATAAATCCTTCATCCTTTTCATTTGTCTAAGCAATGAACGTATTATTCAGTTTTCATCGACATCTTGCGTCTGACGTCGACTTAGGCTAGGATTATCCAGTACTTATGCCTGCAAAGGGCGTTGACGTCCATCCCTTACATATAACGTTGAGCTGAACATTGACGTCGATTCTTATTTATTTATTCCTAGCTTATTCTTATTAGAAAATCAAATTCACTTTGCATTTTTAATCAACAACAACAAAAGTACTCTATCATTATTTGGATTAAAAAGTCATAAGTTTCTATTCATGTTTCTTTTTATGGTAAGGCAAAAAGTCTGTAGACGACCGCAACGCTCGACATAATCGATTTTTTAATGCGTTTGGGAAATATTTATATAGCCTATGTTGCCGTTTTAAAGGTGTCTAAATTGAGTTTAGAATTTTCAGTATTTAACGACATATCATGGCTGTCAGGGCCGTTGACGTCATATTTCACATTATCTGGAAATCAGCATTGAAGTCGATTCTAAGTTGTATATCTTCACCTTATTCTTACAATGAATACAGATTCTCGTTGCATTATTTAAAAAAAGTAATCATGGCGGAAGGGCAAGATCGCGCAGCGCCATCTGTGCGTGGCTGATTCTCGGGGCGACCAGACGCCACCTAGCGGTCTCGGTTTGTCTCGACACTAATGGCTTAATTTGGAATCGAGTAAAGAAGAACGGGGAAGATAGGTTTATGGATGGATGGATGGATGGATGGAGGGATGGAGGGATGGATGGAAGATTAGATGGGTTGGTGTGGGAGTAGGTGGGTTGTAGGATAAGTGGGTGAGTGAATGGAAGGAAGGATGGATGCTTTGCTGGGTGGATGAATAGATGGATGTATGCATGAAATAGATAAACAGATAGGTAGCGTTCAACTCTTACTATAATAATAGCGAAATATTATTATTATTAAATAAATTTGTAACGCGCGCAAGGTCACACCTAAATGTGAATCTGAGGCGCGGATAGTCAGCCGCCAGGTGAAGATATGCACTTAGATTTCTATATCCTTGAAAGCCAAGGAGAAATAGTGAGTTTTGAGCCGCTTTTTGAAGGAAGGAAGTGAAGTTGAGCTACGAAGAGAAAGTGGTAGTCGATTCCATTCCTTTGGAGCAGAGGCGTGGAATGCACGAGAGCCCATAACTGTTCTGCATCGTGGCTCAGCTAGAAGACCTGTACTTGATGATCGCAGGTAACGAGGAGGGATGTAAGGAGTTAGTAGTGCATGAATATAGGTAGGTGTGCTGGTGCTGAGGGCTTTGTAGGTCAAACAGGTCAATTTAAATATCGTCTCTCGTTCCAGACTATAGCTGCTCTAATGCTTCAGTCCATCAAATACGAGATACGCTCGATAATTTGTTCTGTTACGATCAAGCTGTGTGATAGGGATTAGAATTGGTAAGAGCGCTCGGCTTAGACACCTTTAAAACAATTGCAACCAATGCTATATAAAAATGAGACGCGACAATCATTAATTTTAGTGAATGGAGGTTGCTTATTGGAACCAATTTGAACCAAATTATTACAGAAATGTTTGTAAAGTAATAAAATAGAGTGGCGAAAAAAGGAGCTCTAAAGGGTATACGATATCCGCTAGGGAGAGTCAAGCAGATAACAATGCCCCAAGAAGAATTAATCGTAATCGTAATCGAACATTTACATAGCGCCACTCAGGCACAGAGGCGCTTCTGACTCGGGTCAATGTCTTCACTAGTAAAGAGAGAGGTCTTCAGGCGCTTGCAGAATTGGTCAAGAGAAATAGAGAAAAGGTCAGTCCTGAAGGACTGAGGTAATCGCTTCCAACTAGTAGGACCCACAATATTAAGACTCATGTCGAGAGTCGCCCTTCAGTGACGTCGTATACGACCTTAGTCTGTTTCACGTTGACCTATTTATCTTGGTCGTGGATACAATGACGCCCGACGTGACTGTATACACAGGACCCGAATCACGCCCGTACGCGTACGCAATTGGTCAATGCATGTCACATGATTTTGTGGACGTGAGAGGAGCCGACCAATAAACACTCCCGTGGAAGATTGTTGACCATGTTTTCTAATGACGACAGAAACCCTAGCCCTGACCCTAACCGACCCTCACGGCGCCTCACCTGACTGTAACCGATCCTCACGACGCCGAATCTTACCGTAAACGATCCCTACGACGCAAAACTTGACCCTAAGGCCTAAACGACCCTCAAGATGTCCGCCATTTGCAAATCCCGACGTTAGTCAACAAGTTCAGATGACATGCCTTAGCCAATAGCGCTTGGCGGGCGTGAATATAGTTGCTTGGATTCCGCTCACGTCCGGGGCGTGAACTACGATTTATCTTTCACTCCAACACCGGCGAAGACCAGATGGCGCCACGCGTCGTCGTTTGCGTTGGCTCCTCCTCCGTCGTAATTGATATTCACTGGCAAAGCATCCGTTGGGATTTCATGTGGAGGAAAAGGTGCGTCTGGTTCACTCTGTGTATCTGTCTCTGTCTCTTCTCTTGTCACTGTCTCTGTCTGTATTCGTCCATTCGCCTGTCTGTCTGTATATCTATCTATGTATGGATCCCTTCAACTCACCCATCCGTCTCTTTCCACCCGTTCATTTGTCTTTCTGTCTGGCTCAATTAAGAAAAGGAATTGATATAAAATTATTTTTTTAAATACGTCAAAATATCGTTGAGAACTGGAGAATACGTTCTTCTCTGATATACAATTAATTTTTTTAAATACTTCAAAATATCCTTAAAAACTGGAGAATACGTTCTTCTCTGATATACAATTAATTTGTTGAAATACGTCAAAATATCGTTGAGAACTGGAGAATACGTTCTTCTCTTACACACCTGTAAAACGTTACAAACCATCCGTACATAAGGAATAAATTCCGTTCAATCTATATTAGATTCGTTGTGTGGAAATCATAGGTCAACAAAGCACACAGCTCCATGTGCGTTAATAAACGAAATCGCAATCGTCAGATCCAAATGTCTATGGCGCTAATCTAAGGCTGAGCACAGGGCACCAGCTTATTCACGAGCACTGCGTCATGTCGTAATCGTAATAGTAATTGTAATCGAGTATTTATGTATCGCCACTCAAAAACAGAGGCGAGAGATGGTCAAAGGAAGATCCGAGTCTGGTTACCAGAGAGTTGAAATTACAATTATTTGCGTTTCCTTTATTGATGTAGCGCTATAACTTGGTTCTCAAAGATGGATTGACCAGAACAGATTTATTTCTTTGTTTCTCATTTCTAACAGTTTTATTATAATTTATAGATTCCTACACGCGTGAATACATGTATATAAAAGACGCATAGGGGTTCATCATGTAACACAATCTTTAATCCATTCAAAGTAATGGTTAATCATACAACGTAATCATTGATCATGTAACGTAATCATTGATCATGTAACGTAATCGTTAATCGTTCAAAGTAATGGTCAATAATCATACAACGTAATCGTTGATCGTGTAGTGCAATCGTTTGTAATCTAACGCAATATACCAGTTTGAATATCTCTGCCTTAGAGCTCAGACAGTTGTTTACTGCGGTGAATGAATTCGATTGATTTTTAAAATAAATTCACTCTTTCTAAATAATGCCACCCATTTGAATGAAACACAGTGAATCTGATTTTAACTTCGGATTTATACCACGGAAAAATAAAATAGAGCGAGGTTAAGTCAGAAGATGTCACTACCGACCAACACATGTAGTAAGGTAAAAGAGTTTTTGAAACAAGACACCTTTAAAACGTTTTGGTACGACGCTATAAATTCAATAAACGCGACAAATTGTAAATTTGGTTTGAGTTCGTGGCATTGACCTCTGTTATCGTTAAACTGAAGCTACAACTACTGTTCATTAATTCTGCTGTTCCTTCTTATTATGACCTGCGAAGATGTGAAGTGAGAACTGCTCTAACTAATTTATGTCGACTTCAACTGCCTTTGTTTCCATAAGATGTCTTTAAACAATAGAACTACTTTCGGTTTCGCTAATATTGTTAACCAAGGCGTACCAAATATGATCCTGCTGTTTGGCGGCGACAGTTGCCAGCAAGCTTGAAGAGGGCAACGTCAAAGCAGCCATAAACCGGCTCTGGACACATCGGAATCGTCGGAATCGGTGGCCACGATTAATCATAAGCACCCGTATGAATTGCTGGTACGGATCTGCCGATTGGATGGATCCACAGTTTAACGGCAGCTTATGACTACAAAGGCCGTTGCCGCCGACAAAGATTAGTTTTTTGGCATAATACAGCTCTCAGATTGAACGCAATTGTCTTTTATATAGGGCTGATTAAACGCCTTTTACGGGTGTCCAGCCTCAGACTGCATTATTCAGTTTCACATGATCCTGTGTTTGTATTAGAGGTCTGCGGGTAGAGCATTTTTGCTACCCGACCCGTACCCGTAACACAGAACCGCTACCCGTACCCGTACCCGACCCGTACTCAAAATTACTACCCGACCCTACCCGTACCCGCGGGTATACCCGTACCCGTAAAGTACCCGTCACGTCATTAGCACGCCTTCCCATAGCCCCTGTCCCTACCAGGCCAATAGGCTTACAACTCAGCATGTAATAATAATAATAATAATAATAATAATAATAATAATAATAATAATAATAATAATAATAATAATAATAATAATAATAATAATAGTAATAATAATAATAATAATAATAATAATAATAATAATAATAATAATAATAATAATAATAATAATAATAAATAGGATAATGATGATGATGATAGTAGTCGTAGTAGTAGTGGTAGTAGTAGTTGTTGTTGCTGTTGTTGCTGTTGTAGTTGGTGCAGTTGTTGTTGTTGCGGTAATAGTAGTAGATGCCGTAGCAGAAGTAGTAGCAGAAGTAGTAGTAGCAGCAGCAGCAGCAGTAACAGAAGCAGCAGCAGTAACAGAAGCAGCAGCAGTAACAGCAGCAGCAGCAGTTATTGTAGTAGTAATAATAAGAGGCAGTCATTAGTCAACTTATAAAACTTGTCACATGCAACTTAATGTTAATTGTGCTGTCTCAATTGCATGGTACATTTTATATCCGTGGTCTATATACTGTCACCTAGAACACTAAAAACTGTTAATAGTTCGTTGCAGACAGGTCCATTGTGTGCCTACATTCTATATTATATGTAACGGTGACATTGTAACCCTAAAACTTCACGTCGGTACGGGTAAAACCGGGTATACCCGTACCCGTGATGACCCTACCCGTACCCGACCCGTGAAACGCGTACCCGACCCGTACCCGACCCGCGGGTACGGGTCGGGTACGGGTAAACCCGCGGGTACGGGTATACCCGCAGACCCCTAGTTTGTATCCACTACAGAGCAAATACTTGCATAATGAAGACCCTTGCTATCACTATTATATTCCTTCTGCCAATTAGAGCGAATCCAAGATTTAATTATTGGAATAGTTTTTGTAATTCTAAGTAATATGTGGAGTTTACTTTGGGAAGATCGAATGGTTGCCTTGCTAAGTAATCAGCTCTTTCATTTCCTCATTATACATACATGACTAGGGATCCATAGCAAATGTACCACACTCCTTTTTAATTTGATTAAAGATTTTTTATTGGACCTTGCAATAAAAATGGTACGCTCCACACGATTGGTCATATCGCTCGTATAAGACACCTTTGAAACAATTACTACTGACGCTATATAAGATCGGAACGCGCTAGACAATTAATCCTTCTCAGAGTCGCCCTTACACAATAACGCCAGAATTTGACCACGCAACCAAGAAATTGGTAGAAATATTGCATCTATACAGTTTGGCAATCATCTGGTTTACGCTCATCCTAAATAGATCTGCCAAGTCCTTGATCTTAACCCCATTCGATTCCTACACCTGTACAGGAGCCGTGTCTCTATGTCTCTCTGTGTGTGTCTGGTCTCAACCCTATCTCATTAACGACTCTTGTGACAAAGCCGTTCGAAGCTTTGTTGAGAGTCGGGAAGGTACCGTACTCTGAACAGTCTCCTCAATACTGAATGGATGCTTTCACGATCTTCTCGACCATTGAATCCCCACGAAGCGGGGGTCGAAGCATCCTCGACACCGCAGTGACACGCACAATGTCATTCAGCGATGGTCTGGTTAGTTCATGGGCGGCTGACGTACATCGACTGTCTGGCCCTGATGCATATGTTACTAACATGTGAATCGAAGCGATTTACATGATTTTTTTTTTTTAATCCACAGTTTAACGTCATCATATGACATCAAAGGCCGTTGACGACAATTCAATATTATGTACAGTACAATTGAAACAAAATTGATAGAGTTAAAGACATCTAAACAGTACTTTATAATGTCACTAATATTAATTGTTTAGCAGCATAATATTATAGTCAGTTAAGATACTAATGTCAATGTTACTTGTTTAAGATAACATACTGTATAGGTTGGTCTTTCACACAAATTATAGGCCTACACTGTTTTGCAGCAATTATCACACAAATCTTTTTAATGTACAATGAAAAGATTCCTGATAAACAGCAATAATGTACATAAGATTCCAAATCCAGCTATTCAATTATATAACAGCATTGGTTTCAAGTTTACAAAACCTGTAACTATGAAGTTTACAAAACCTGAAATTATTATATGAAATTTATATTTTAATTTTAATTTTCAAACATTTCTTTTTTTTTATTCAATGCAACCAGACATCATAAATAAAATACATGCATAGGCATACATTGAAAACGACAGTTCTTTATCATATGTTATAGATATGAATAGAAAAGATTATTGTAATTTGACCTGAGAGTCTTAATCTTTCACTTTCAATTTTTAACTTCAGTATACCTTAATGGTTATTAAAATTTATTATATATGTTATTTAGACATGAAATTTTTAGTTTAGATATAAATGTTTACATAGGTATTTAATCATTACAAACAAGCAATGTTAGCACAATATATACAAATGGCTTCAAAATAACAAACCCACAACGCATTCACATATCACACCCTAACAACAAAATGTCTACACAAGGGCAAAACTAACCATCAACGTCCACTGACATTATAAACACTACAACCTAAAAAACTTTTCCCTTACCGATAAGGTTGACCAGCCTAAAGACTTCACTTTGCAAGCAGCCCACACCAAGCAAGGTCCTAATATTAAATTCCTACTTGAATACTTTACATTTATCTGTTAATATATTCGAGATATTTTCTTTGTTACAGTGTAACAGTAGATGAGTTATATTTTCTTTGACTTGACAAGAAGTGCATAATCCATTTTCATGCTTCTTCATTACAAAAAGTCTTTCATTAAGGTTTACCTTTCCCAATCTTAGTCTGGAGATTTGCACTTCCTTTTTTCTACTAAAATCTAGAAATTTATTGCTTGCATCTACTACAGGACAAATGCTCTTATACTGAAGACCCTTGATATCACTGTCATATTCCTTCTGCCATTTAGAGATTATATACGATTTAATCATTGAAAATACTTCTTGTAATTCTAGATAATCTGTTGAGTTAATTATGGGTAACTCCAATGATTGCCCTGCCAATAAATCAGCTCTTTCATTACCCAGTATACCTACATGACTAGGGATCCATATCAAATATACCTCACTCATCTTTATTTGATTAAATATTTTTATCGTTTCTTGCAATAAAGTGGGTCTGGACTTAGAGAAGGATTTTTTTAGAGAAGTAAGCACACTTAAAGAATCAGAAAATATAGCGAAATGGTTAAGTCCCTGGCTTTCATTATCTACAATCCAGGTAAATGCTTCTTTTATAGCTGTCAATTCAGCAGCATATATACTGTTATTATCACAAAGACGCAACTTTTTATCTATGTCTAAGCTTGGTACAGTGTAGGCCGCAGCAACTAAGCTATCTGCCTTAGAACCATCTGTATATACATGAATATAGGAATTATATTTACTCATGTAGTCCCGAGTAAGCAGTTTTAAAAGTTCAGGATTATCATCCTTTTTACTAATTGATTTATGGAGGCCAATGTCAACATGAATGCTCTCATTGAGCCAAGGAGGATCTGAAGGAAAAGAAGGAGCCTTATAAGGAATGTCAAAGGAGGAAAAGAAATCAAGTGTACGTTGATATGTAGATAGATTCTTATTATCTCTAGTTTTAAATTCATTAGTCCAGTGAGGTTGAAAGACTGTTCTCATTGGATGATTAGGGTTTCCAATGACTTTAGCTCCTAGTTTAAGTGAGTTATGATTTAATTAACGCAATTAAGTTCTATATAGGGTAGGTCAAAGACTTTTTATAGGTGTGTAAGGGAACGTAATATTCAGTTTCAACGACATCTTGCGGCTGACGTCGACTTAGCTATACTAGATTCTGGAACTAATTTTATCCATCTACATGTATAACATTAATTAATAATTCATTCATTCATTCATTCCAAAGATTTATATAGCGCCCCTTCAAGGTTACTACTCAGGAGCGCTCCCGACCCCAGTATACTCATTATTATAATATGATTAATTAATATAATAAATTAAGAATATACTTAATTAGTTAGATAACTATATTGATTTCAATTATATTATATTTTATATATTTTATTTATTTATTTTATTTAATATAATATTGATAAGAGCATTTAAATTATTTATATAAGATAATATAAATATCATAATTGAATTATTAATCCATTCAGGGTGACACGACGCCACCTAGCGGTAGCGGTTTTCTCGACACTAAATGCCTTGATTTGTATTCCGTCATTCTGTCGTTTTTTGTTTTTTTTTTTAATCCACAGTTTAACGTCATCATATGACATCAAAGGCCGTTGACGACAATTCAATATGATGTACAGTACAATTGAAACAAAATTGATAGAGTTAAAGACATCTAAACAGTACTTTATAATGTCACTAATATTAATTGTTTAGCAGCATAATATTATAGTCAGTTAAGATACTAATGTCAATGTTACTTGTATAAGATAACATACTGTAGGTTGGTCTTTCACACAAATTATAGGCCTACACTGTTTTGCAGCAATTATCACACAAATCTTTTTAATGTACAATGAAAAGATTCCTGATAAACAGCAATAATGTACATAAGATTCCAAATCCAGCTATTCAATTATATAACAGCATTGGTTTCAAGTTTACAAAACCTGTAACTATGAAGTTTACAAAACCTGAAATTATTATATGAAATTTATATTTTAATTTTAATTTTCAAACATTTCTTTTTTATTCAATGCAACCAGACATCATAAATAAAATACATGCATAGGCATACATTGAAAACGACAGTTCTTTATCATATGTTATAGATATGAATAGAAAAGATTATTGTAATTTGACCTGAGAGTCTTAATCTTTCACTTTCAATTTTTAACTTCAGTATACCTTAATGGTTATTAAAATTTATTATATATGTTATTTCGACATGAAATTTTTAGTTTAGATATAAATGTTTACATAGGTAATTAATCATTACAAACAAGCAATGTTAGCACAATATATACAAATGGCTTCAAAATAACAAACCCACAACGCATTCACATATCACACCCTAACAACAAAATGTCTACACAAGGGCAAAACTAACCATCAACGTCCACTGACATTATAAACACTACAACCTAAAAAACTTTTCCCTTACCGATAAGGTTGACCAGCCTAAAGACTTCACTTTGCAAGCAGCCCACACCAAGCAAGGTCCTAATATTAAATTCCAACTTGAATACTTTACATTTATCTGTTAATATATTCGAGATATTTTCTTTGTTACAGTGTAACAGTAGATGAGTTATATTTTCTTTGACTTGACAAGAAGTGCATAATCCATTTTCATGCTTCTTCATTACAAAAAGTCTTTCATTAAGGTTTACCTTTCCCAATCTTAGTCTGGAGATTTGCACTTCCTTTTTTCTACTAAAATCTAGAAATTTATTGCTTGCATCTACTACAGGACAAATGCTCTTATACTGAAGACCCTTGATATCACTGTCATATTCCTTCTGCCATTTAGAGATTATATACGATTTAATCATTGAAAATACTTCTTGTAATTCTAGATAATCTGTTGAGTTAATTATGGGTAACTCCAATGATTGCCCTGCCAATAAATCAGCTCTTTCATTACCCAGTATACCTACATGACTAGGGATCCATATCAAATATACCTCACTCATCTTTATTTGATTAAATATTTTTATCGTTTCTTGCAATAAAGTGGGTCTGGACTTAGAGAAGGATTTTTTTAGAGAAGTAAGCACACTTAAAGAATCAGAAAATATAGCAAAATGTTTAAGTCCCTGGCTTTCATTATCTACAATCCAGGTAAATGCTTCTTTTATAGCTGTCAATTCAGCAGCATATATACTGTTATTATCACAAAGACGCAACTTTTTATCTATGTCTAAGCTTGGTACAGTGTAGGCCGCAGCAACTAAGCTATCTGCCTTAGAACCATCTGTATATACATGAATATAGGAATTATATTTACTCATGTAGTCCCGAGTAAGCAGTTTTAAAAGTTCAGGATTCTGTCGTTTCAACGCAATTCTTTTATATATAGGGTCGATTGTAAACGTTTTAAAGGTGTCTGAGTAAATGAGTTTTCCAGTTTTCAAAGACATGTTGTGTCATCCATACCTAACTTGATTGGAGTTATTGGAAGAACACATAAGATTTGTATTCAACCATCTCCCCGCGCCATGTGATGTGATATTACGTAATATGATATACCATAAAATACCATAACATTCATAACACGTGAGTTTCCTATACTGCTATATAGCTCTGTTATTGTCTCTCTCGAAGACTGATTGACCTGAAAATAATTATTTCTTTCTTTCTCATAATTTATAAGAACACGTTTATTATAATTTTATATAAAAGACGCAGATGGACTCAACGCAAAGTTATCGTCGTTGAAATCTAGCGCAATATAAAAGGCTTCAACTTGTAAGAATTAAATACAGCAATCCCAAAACATTCTTCTTCTCTACAAGTAACGTCCGACAGATCTATTTCACAACAGATTCTCTACATCGGTAGATATCTGTTAAAATAAATTTCCCCATTCATGTAGACTTATGGGATACGGTAGCGACTGGTTTTAGATCGGTCGCCTTAGACACCTTTTAAACGGTATCAACCGATGCTATATAAGGATGCGACACGATACGAAAATTTAATAACACCAGCTGCTGTCATTCTTAGACTAGATGAAACAATAAAGACATGAAAATGGCGATGGTAACTAAACAGAAACGGGGAGACATTACTTCCGTTCCGGAGAGACTCTGCTATCGGGAGACTATGTTTTTGGGAGACTCTGTGTTTGGTTATACTTTACACAATGACACTGGGGCTTGACTACACAACTAAAAAATTGGGGAAATATTTCCCTGGAAACACTCTGTCCATTTCACTTCGATGCAGTTCGACAATCATCTTGTTTACCCTTATCCTAAGTTGATCTGCCCATTCTTTACATTGACGTCAAGCAATGGCGCTCCAAAATCCAACGCCGATGATATTCTGTGTGAAGGTCATGCGTGATAGTGATTCTGATTGGCTAGAGCTGCCGCCTTTGACACCTTTAAAACGGTGACACCTGATGCTATATAAGGATGGAACACGATACTCAATTAATTGCATCTTTTCTCAACTATTATTTCATATAAAATAATCGTTGGAAACCTCAAAGTCTGGAAACTCAAAGTCTGTAACTCCGCCACCGATCGCTTTCTCTCAGTGCCAGTCCCAAGCCTGGATGAAGGAGGAGGGCGACGCTAATAATCTTTGTAATCACACAGTGTCGATAAACTGAAACTACTACTACTTCAAAGTCTGTAGGCCGAACACAGGCAAAAATGGCCAAGCGTTGTTAGTTTGTAACTTCTGACTACTAATAAAATTATGTCTAATGGGCAAGGCATCAAACGATGGCGTTCCGTGCAAACACGTCGGAGAATATAAGCCCATCAGTCCAATCGTGGTGAGAGCTGATAGGACGAACAGCTTGTGTCAAATACTCCATATACGGCAGAAGACCTGATTACAAGAGCTTCCAGGAAGCTCTTCCAGAAATCAGAGTTCTTTGGCCACTGCATTCATCTGCTATTGCCACCTCTTCATGAGTGGACAAGTACTTACTTCGCAAGAGAGAACATCATTTCATACTAACTTTTGTTAACCCTTTGGAGGTGAGGTGAAGCATTGGAACGTTTCAGGTGAGGTGGGGTATGACATACCCCAATGCATATTTTTTACTTGTAAGTCAAAATATCAACTAAATAACATTTATTGTGAACTAAACTATAATTGTTCTATAACCAATTATCAGTTAAACTGGTGATTATCGGGAGCAAATAACTTTTTTCAATCATAATTGAAGCGGCCAGCGCGGTGGCGCTCAAAATCAAAAGCGGCCCTCTGCAATGGCATCTTCGTGGCCCTTGAAACATGTATTTTTTTCGAAAACGTGACATACTAACAGTAATAATGGAACAATTTTGCATCTATGCAAAACAGGATATATCTTATATCTGCACTATCTTCTATTATCACCAATTTTTTCTACACTGTGCCGTTACTTTTTTTTAATTCATTAAAATCAATATGTATACGAAAAATTATAATTTCACTTGAATTTGCAACAAAATAAAAAAAATGTGCGTTCAAAAATAGCTGAAATTGACCTAAAGTGTCCGTATATCACATTCACTAAGGTAGACAAAAATAATCCATGCTGGTTCCACTTTTTCCCTAGAAAACGCAGCGTAGAATAGCTATGGGGTGTGTCATACCCCACCTCACCTCCAAAGGGTTAAATCTAAAAAAATTTAAAGTAGTTTTGTAAATCGATGAATCCTTGGTAATATTAACTTTTGTTGTGCACGTGTGATTTTATTTTCTGCTCCTGTCAAAGTTTATTTTAGAAACGTGTTTGATCGCTGTATACCATATAGTGTAATGCATGTGCGCTTGTCATATGTAAATTAAAGCTACTTACTAACTTACTTACTTACATTAATAAGAAATTATTTCGTTATTCAGTTATTTGCGAAATCTTGTGGTGGTCATAGCTCTGATAACTATTATTATCTACTGTACAATGACAGATATCTATCGATTGACCGCAAATGAGATATATGTAGAGTTGGTTGGAAATGATTCTAAGGTGTCTAATTGAAGACAGTATTATACGCAGTTTCAAACGACATCTTGCGGCTGAAGTCGACTTACCTTTACTTTAGGCAAATGGAATAGTCGTATCCAGCAATTGTGATTTAGTTAGGTTACTGCTAATCAGCTGAGATAATTAACGACGTCATATAAGCTCAGGACTGGCATCATCAGAAAACGTCAGTATAATGATTTTTACGTATTTTTGGGTTGGTTAAAAAGTTTTAAAGATCAATAAGATAGCATTCTAACCGTCCCAGTATGGATTTTTAATACTAGGAATATTTTTTAGTTCTGGAGGTATCTGAGGTATCTTATGACAAGATATTATAATTGTTATAATACAGCATTTTGTAATTCAGTTATAAGCGACGACTATTCATCGTGGTCCAATATCTGTCGATTCCATGCAAATGGCCAATATATATATGGTTGGTTTAAACTGTTTCAAAGGTGTGCAAGCGAGCATCGTATTATTCAGTCATAATCGACATCTTGTGGTTTGCAAAGGCCCCGATATTTTGATCGACCGATTTAGCCTACAGTTCTAAAGGTCATTTACGGTTCATTCCCTCCTCTCTACGTGTTACCATTCTTTCTGGGTCTCTTCCTACTGCCTTCTCCCTCCTCAAACCCTTCTTCTTCGCTAGGGGTTCTGAGCACTGGGAGCGCTACTGAATGACCACTGCTGTAAGTGGCGCTATACAAATTAGTAAATACTATACAATACAATACAAAACTACTAATACTACTATTACTATTAGTATTATTAATAATGATATTAATTGTACGTTATAAACTTTATTTTTTATTGTACCACCAGGTAAAGAATCGAATGTTGGCGTACCACTAGCAAAGGTCAGATGAAAAGAACAGGCCTTTAAAAGGCCATGGAGGACGAAGAATAACATCACAGCTAATCAAAGAAAGTTAGGCTAAAGTTAAACGCGTAAAATATTAATTTTAAAGAAAAAGAATCGCATAGTGGACGCAGAATGGCTAATCAATATGGGCATAAATTCATAGGAAAATTTAATTTTTTAATTTTTCAAGGTACCACATAGGGACACCTGGCGTACCATTAGAGCAGTGCTGTCCAACCTGCAGGCCATGGGCCCGCATGCGGCCCAGGAGCTGATTCTAAGTGGCCCGCCCGAGGTGGCTAAATATTTACATTTCTGTAAAAATGAAGTAAAAGATAAAGTTACTGGCCTACTTGTATAGCTATTTGTTCGTAGCTTGACATTATTTCCAAAATGTGAACACAAAAGCCATATCCCCAGGACGCATTCATATGATAACTCCATAATTAATTTTAATACAGTTAATAATTTTTTCAATAAATTTAGTCATTGCTTGAGAGTTAACTGGTGCGGCCCTCGGCTTCAAGAAAAACTTCGGTACCCACAGTGTCAAAAAAGGTTGGACAGCACTGCATTAGAGGGCACTCATACCACCGTTTGAAAGCAGCTGCTTTATAACCTTCACAATTGCTGGATAAGATTAAACCATTTTGCTCCAAGTTGTCTGTTCTGTTAGTAGTTAAGATTTGAAATGCATAACATGTAAATGTACAGCGCGCAGTGCGTTTGTCAGGCGCTTCAATAAAGAAAAGATTATTATTATTATTATTATTATTATTATTATTATAATTACTATTATTATTATTATTATTATTATTATTATTATTATTATTATTATTATTATTATTATTATTATTATTATTATTATTATTATTATTATTATTATTATTATTATTATTATTATTATTATCATCATCATTATTATTATTATTATAAAACGGTTATTGTTCCTCTAAGATCAAGAGTTCTAGGGCCCCATTGTAGCAAGGCATGCGACAGCGTTGAATCGCTGGACAGTAACAGAGATCTTTTGAAAAAGGAAGAAGGTTTCTTGTGGATCTTCCGTTGTTTTGGTCAACCGTCTGCCGAGTTCCTTGATGAAAGCCAGGCCCTCCTGGTCCAAAGGTCCCATCGTCTCTATCGCAATTGGAGTAAAAAGATATCTTGTTTGAAGCTCCTCGTATTTGTTCTTCTTTCTAGTCGCGGCTATTTCCGCCGCTCCTCCCGCTGCTACAGCTGTCTCGACAAAGTACGACGGCGCAAAAATTATTATTATTACTATTATTATTATTTTTTTTTTACCCGAGGTATCAATGCTCCCTCAGGATTTGGAAAAAATTAATTTAGGAGCGGGGGACAGTTATCATTATTATTATTATTATTATTATCTTAGACACCGTTTGAAACGTTTTCAATCGACCCTACATATACTACAATTGCGTTCAATCGATAGATCTGTACGTCTACTTCAGATAGTTACCGTGTCTCATGAAGCCACAAGATGTCGCTAATGGCTGAACAAAACAATTATCTCTTATTAAACTTAACGAGAGGTATTATCAGTGCTGTTCCCTTTTCCTCGGTCAAGGATTGGGAACAGCATTGGGAAGAGGATTGATAAACGGAGAGGTCATAGGTCAACAAAGAACACAAATGAGCCAAATCGCAATCAAAATTTCTAAACCTAAGCGAGGGGCACCAGTTTATTCACGAGCGCTGCGTCATGTCAGATGGGTTGTCAACTGTCAAGGGATGGTTAATCGAAGATCTGAGTCCGGTATATACAGAGAGTGGAAATCATAGAGAATAAATAGTTGGGACGATAGGGTATTAAGGGACAAATTCCAATGACGCTGGTTAGTTTGGAACGACAGAGGACAAATGTTCAAGGACACTGATTATGGGGGCGAGAGAGGGCAATATTTAAGAAAACTGATAAACATGGACACTCATTAGCGGGGTATGGTAATACAGGAGCGATGTCAATTCACAAAAATATTAAGTGTAATATAATTAAACAACAAAATTGTCCTATAATATAATATACAGTAATATCATTTAACGTTACCTTTATTGATGTAGCGCTATTTACTTCTCTCAATGACGTATTGACCTGAAAAGATATATTTCTCTATTTCTCATTTAAAACAGTTTTTTAATAATTTTCAAATTTTTCAAAACCATTGCAAATAACGTGGTCGTTGATGGTTGATATCTAGCGCAATATAAAGGCTTCAACTTGGAAGTATTATGACCGGTATCCCGAAACAGTCTCCCCCTCCAGAAGTCTTCTCCCGGAGAATCTATGTCGGAACATATTCTCCACCACAGAGGATGTGTTTTAGAATATATTCGTCCCACCTCCGGAGACTAGTGAGAAACGAGATCGACAGTTTAGAGCGATCGCCTTAAACACCTTTAAAACGTTGTCAAACCATAATATTTAAAAGTGGTACGCTCCACACGATTGGTCATATAAGACACCTCGTATAAGACACCTTTAAAACGATTACTACTGGCGGGTAGTATGTTCTACCATACTCATTAGTATGGTAGTACAGGAGCAATGTCAATTCACGTAATATAAGTGTAATATTATATATTAAAAATGTCCTATAATATAATATACAGTAATATCATTTAACGTTACCTATATGGATGTAGCGCTATTACTTTTTGTATTGTATTGTATTGTATTGTATTTGAACACTTGTTATAGCGCCCCTACCAGATTCCTATTCAGATACTTGTCTCTCAATGACGCATTTACCTAATTTAAAACACGTTTATTACAATTTTCACATTATTAAACACCATTGCAAATAACGTGTATAGGTTAGAGGCAAAAATTGAAATATCAGTTATAGAGATGATTAAATTGTTTATTTTGTATTGTATGTGATCATTTATAAAGAGCTTCTCATAATTTTACATAAAATTAACTCCGCCATTGTTCGCTTTCTGACGAGTGCCAGTCCAAAGCCTGGATAAAGGAGGAGGGCGACGCTAATGATCTTTGTAATCGAGACAGTGTCGTTAAACTTGAAACTACATTTACATAAAATTCTCACATGGTCTCAACGTAGCCTAATCGTTGAAGAAATCTAGCGCAATATAAAGGCTGTGGCTTATTATGCTAACACGAAACAGTTTCCTTCTCTGCAAGTCCCCCTCACGAAAATCTATTTCCCAACAGATTCTCGACCTCGGCAGATATCTTTTAAAATAAATTCGCACCATCCATGGAGACTTATAGGATACAGTAGCGACTGGTTTTCGAGCGGTCGCCTTATAAGACACCTTTAAAACGGTCTCAACCGACGCCATATAAGGATGCGACACGATATCATATATATATATATATAAAAAGAGCTGTAATATGCCAAAACTAATCTTTGTCGGCGGCAACGGCCTATGTTGTCATAAGCTGCCGTTAAACTGTGGACACACACATATAAGGATGCGACACGATACCACTCTTCTCTTTCTCGTCAAGTGTGCACGCGATCACCAAGGTGTTACCCTTGATAGTTCACTTACCTTTACCGAGCATATCTCTAATCTCACACGCTCCTCCTACTTTCACTTAAGGCGTCTCAGAAGCTTTAGTTTATTCATTTTGTATTTTCTCGGATTGACTACTGCAATTCCCTTCTTGTTGGTCTTCCTAAGGTTCGTCTCTCTCTCCTCTTCAGTCGGTCCTCAACACAGCTGCTAGACTGAAGTAGCCCGCCTTCCCCGGTACTCTCATATCTCTACCTTTATGTTTGACGAACTTCATTGGCTCCCTCTGCATGCTCGCATACAATTTAAAATCCTCTCTCTGATCTTCAAGGCTCAGAATGGTCTTGCCCCTCAATATCTGGTTGGTGTAATTCTTCGGCCTCATTCAGCTTCCTCCCACCGTCCACTTTTGGTTCCTGCAATAGACTTGAACTCTTGGTTCCCCGTAGTAGAACTGCTATGGCTCAGGCTCGTTCTTTTTGCTTCAATTGGTCCCCTCTCTTTGGAATGCTCTTTCTCCTTCTGTTCGCTCTAAAATTCTCTGGCAGTCCTCTTCTTCCTTCGCTTTTCTCAAAACCTGTTTATTTTCGCGGGGCTTAGTACACTGGGAGCGCTTCTGAACGCTCTTCCACCCTATGAGAGGCGCTTTACAAATATTTAAATACGATACGATACGATACATAGATAATACATAGATAATGCACAGATGCATAGATACTACATAGAAAATTTAATAACACCAACGGCTGGAATTTTTAGACTAGATGAAACAATAAAGACATGAAAATGGTGATGGTAACTAAACAGAAACGGGGAGACTCTGCTATCGTGAGACTATAAATAAATGATATGTTTTCCCTACATCTGGCTATTTAAACCCTTCTTTTTCCCCTATGACTAGCTCTAGCTCTTCTTCCTCTGTACAATAAAGCCTCTCATTCAATTCTATGGTTGTATATAGACATTTTTGTTTATTTGTTTGAATGTATTAATCTTGCTATGTACAGTGCTGTGCGTTTGCTAGTGCTTCTCAATAAAGGAAATACTTACTTACTTACTTACTTAGTTAGACACAAGTGCGACTGTTTAGAGCGGTCAACTCCGCCACTGTTCGCTTTCTGACAGTGCCAGTCCCAAGCCTGGATAAAGGAGGAGGGCGACGCTAATGGTCCTTGTTACCACACAGCTAGTCGTTAAAAAGGAAACACACACATGAGGGTCGCTGTGAACACCTTTAAAACGTTGTCACACGATGATATATAAGAATCGTATGCTCTACACGATTGGGTCTTAGCGCTCGTCTAAGACACCCTTAAAATAGTTTCAACTGATGATATATAAACCAGGAACACGAGAGGCGATTAATTAAGACTCATATCTTCTTGCGTTTTTAAACTATGTTATCTGTTACAATAATGACATCGAAATAGCGTGGGAAACTCAGTACGGAGAGACTGCGTTGCGAGTAGCGTCACACAATAGCGCCGGAATTTGACTACGCAACCCCATTCCATTCCTACACCTGTACGACTAATACTCTGTTTTACAGGAGGCGTGTCTCTATGTCTCTCTGTGTGTCTGTTCTCAACCCTACGTCTGTCTGACTATCCATCAGTCTGTCTATATGTTTATCTATCTGTTTGACTACCTATATAATATCTGTATGTCTGTCTGTCTGCCTGTCTGTCTGTCTGTCTGTCTGTCTGCCTGTCTGTCTGTCTGTCTGTCTGTCTGTCTGCCTGTCTGTCTGTCTGTCTGTTTGTCTGTTTTTGAGAAAGGTCTCCTACAGGGGAACGACTCATACGCAATCTTGGCAAATTATAGTCATCATAATGAAATTGAACGAATTCTGACTAATATAGCGCCGCATTCATGATGCACTAAACATCGATTAATAATATTATACGCTTGAAGTCAGATTTTAGTCAATCATTTGAAAAATTAAATCGAACTGAAGAGCGTTGAATTAATTGATTTATTTTTGCGCGTGACAGATATATTATGTTGCGTGGAAACATATTAAAGGTGTGTAAATCGCGCATTGAATTATCCGGTATTTATCGACAAATCAGATTCGCATTGCATTTTTTATGAACAGTAATCATGGCGGAGGGTAAGAACGTGCAGCGCCATCTGTACCTGACTGATTCGTTGAGTGACGTGACGCCACCTGGCGGTCTCGGTTTTCTCTAAGCTAAATGGCTTAATTTGGATATCGTTCGGAGGCGTAGAATCGAGTGAAGACCAACGGAAAAGAAATTTCCGGTTTTTTGCGTTGATGGTAAATTACTATGGAAGACCAAAGGAAACGAATATCTTGTCTGAACATTTTGTTCAACGGATGGAGACGAAGGAAGGATGGATGTATGAATGGATGGATGAAGAGATTGTGCATTCCTGGATAGACAGATATTGATACATGGAAGGATGGATTCTATACTAAGCTTTCAACTCTTATGAAATAGCGAAATATTGTCTCTCTTTCCAGATGATACCTGCTCTAGTGATTCTATCCATCAAAGACGAGATGGCGCTCGAACATTGTGTGCAAGAAACGAAAGGAGGAAGGGACAGTGGCGTCTGTTCGAGAGGGCGTCCAATTGGTGAGAGCGTTCTCCTTAGACACCTCCAAACGGTCTCAGCCAACGCTATAAAAGGATGGGACTCAAAGGGCGTTTAATATGAGAGAGAGAGAGAGCTCTCTCTTAAACACCTCTTAAACGGTTTTTCTAATGCTATATATAGAGATTGAACACGTCGTTAATTTGTTACAAACTTTGATTGCTTAGAGCGATTGCACTAAACACTTTTAAAACGGCGACAACCGCTGCTATAATAACGATGGGACACGACATGCGTTTATTGAGAGAGCGCTCTTCCTCCCTTAGACACCTTTAGAACGATGTTAATTCATACTATATAAAGACGAAACATCATTGACAATTAATTTGCCTTTGGATGCTTTTTATCGAGAAACTGTAGAATGGATGTACACACTGTATACTATTGGTTAGAGCGTTCACCTTGTAACGCGGAGAGTACGGATTCGATTCTCCTCCCATGAGACTGTTACTGTTTTGGGACCACGAGCAAGTCCTTCACATATAATTTAGAAAGCTCAAACATCTTCAGGGCGCATACATACAGACATAGTAATGCATAGTTAGTTAATAATACATAACCTTTTAACTACATATTCGTAATTTGTTACGTCTCTAGCGCCATGTCTAACGCACAAGGAATCAAATCCAACCCCGATCAAACTCGTCTGGGGGCATGTACCCATCTGTTCCCCAATCGTCGCCACCTAAGTTCTGAGAGCTGATAGATTGAACAGATCGTGTCAAATGCCTGGCACAGACTATATATTAAGACTATATATTAAGACTTAGAGTCACCCTGTAGTGACGTCGTATGCGACCATAGTCTGATTAGCGTGGATCTATTTATCTTTCCCTCCAACACCAACGAAGGCCAGATGGCGCCACGCGCCGTCGTTTGCTTTGGCACCTCCTCCTCCGTCGTAATTGATATTCACTGGCAAAGCATCCGCTGGGATTTCATGTAGAGGAAAAGGTCCGCCTGTGGTTCACTCTGTGTATCTGCCCATGTCTCTCTCTGTCTGTCCCTCGATCCCTCCTTCCGTTCCCCTCTCCCTCTTTCAGGCAACGCCAGAATTTGCCTGATATCAGACTTTTCCTCTTCCGATCAGAGCGAATGGGAGTGGTAATGTTTATAAGGATAGTATTCAAGATGTAACGAAGCATTTTCTATATAATTTATTCGTATCCATAGCCAGCAAATGTTTGGTGTCAGGAACTGATGAAGATTATGATGATGACGATGATGATGATTCATTTATTCATTGATTCATTCCGAGAATTTATACAGCGCTTCTTCAAGAGACCTACAGAGGCGCTAAATGATGAGAATGATGATGTTGTTGTTGTTGTCTGTTGTTATTAACGCTCTCTTATTATACCTTAAAATATTCACAATTATTGCGGCAACTAAAGCAGAGTCGACGTCATCACCCTATCAGATGTCGTTGAAAACTGGATAATAATTATATCCATAACTTAGACACCTTAAAAACGTTTCCTACGGGCAATACATGTTAGTACAATTGCGTTCAATCGATAGATTCTCCCTTCTCCTTTCAATAGTTACCGTGTCTGATTCAGTCTCGAGATGTCGCTAATGACTGAACAAAACAATAATTATTATCTCTTATTAAACTTAACGAGAGGTATTATCAGTGCAGCTGTTCTCTACTCCTCAGTCAAGGATTGGGAACAGCATTGGGAAGAGGATTGATAAACGGAGAGGTCAGAGGTCAACAAAGAATACAAATGAGCCAAATCGCAATCAAAATTTAATCTAAACCTAAGCGAGGGGCACCAGTTTATTCACGAGCGCTGCGTCATGTCAGAGGGGTTGTCAAGGGATGGTTAATCGAAGATCTGAGTCCAGAGAGTGGAAATCATAGAGAATAAATAGTTGGGACGATAGGGTATTAAGGGACACATTCCAGGGACGCTGGTAAGTTGGAAACGACAGAGGACAAATGTTAAAGGACACTTATTAGCGGGGCGAGGGAGGGCAATATTTAAGAAAACTGACAAACATGGACACTCATTAGCGGGGTATGGTAGTACAGGAGCGATGTCAATTCACATAATATAAGTATGTTCGGTGCCTTGCAGTTGGAGGGTTGCGGGTTCGAAACTACCTCAAGCTACCGCGTAGGGACCCTGGGCAAGTCCTTCACTCGCAATTGCTCATGCGCTTCGGCGTGAAACTCCGATTCAGTGTCCGCGCAGTAGTCGGGAGCGCCTCTGAGTAGAAATCTTGAAGGTATATAAATATCAGAAATGAATGAATGAATAAGTGTAATATAATTTAAAAAAAATTGTCCTATAATATAATATACATTAATATCATTTAACGTTACCTTTATTGATGTAGCGCTATTAATTGTCTCTCAACGACGTATTGACCTGAAAAGATTTATTTCTCTATTTCTCATTTAACCCTCGGGCTACCAAGGGAGGTGATTTCAACTGAAGATCCAAGTCTGGTTGCCAGAGATACCAGAGAGAGGAGGAGACAGTGCAGCTGCCATGGAGGATTCATTGAGGGCGGTGGTTAGGATGGATTGGGGTTGGGAAAGATCTAAGGGATTGTACAGGAATTAGAATCTGATGGATTGGGGTAAGATTTAGGAATTAATAAATGATCCGTTGAGAGGTGATCGCACGAAGATTGCCTTTGTGTGTGTGATGATGATGATGATAATGATGATGATGATGGTGGTGGTGGTGATGATGATAATGGTGGTGATGATTATGATGATGGTGGTTGTAATTATGATGATAATGATGGTGGTGGTGTGATTGTGATGATGATGACGATAATGATGACGATAATGATGATGGTGATGGTGTGATTGTGCTGATGGTGGTGGTGGTGGTGGTGATTATGATGATTATGATTATGATGATGATAATGGTGGTGCTGATTATGATGATGGTGGTGGTGTGATTATGATGATGACGGTGGTGGTGGTGATTATGATGATAATGGTGGTGGTTGGTGATGATTATGATGATGGAGGTGGTGGTGGTGGTGGTGGTGGTGTGATTATGATGATGATGATAATGGTGGTGGTGGTTGGTGATGATTATGATGATGGTGGTGGTGGTGGTGGTGGTGTGATTATGATGCCACGGGTGGCTCGGTCGCATTATAAACGTGGAGTACAATACAACACACAACACAACACAATATACTGGGGCGCGGTGGTATAGGGGTATGTTTGGTGCCTTGCAGCTGGAGGGTTGCGGGTTCGAATCCACCTCAAAGCCGCCGCGTAGGGACCCTGGGCAAGTCCTTCACTCGCAATTGCTCATGCGCTTCGGCGTGAAACTCCGATTCAGCGTTCGCGCAGTAGTCGGGAGCGCCTCTGAATGGGCAATCTGGTAGGGGCGCTATGACAAGTGTTCAAATACAATACAATACAATAATGGTGGTGGTGATTATGATGATGATGATGGTGGTGATGATTATGATGATGGTGGTGTGATTATGATGATGGTGGTGGTGGTGGTGGTTGGTGCTGATTATGATGGTGGTGGTGTGATTATGATAATGATGATGATGAACACCAAATAGATGGTTGAAAATTGGTTTACATGCAACACCTTTAAAACGTTCACAAATTGCTCTATAAATAAAAAAACGCATCAAATCGTGATTCCTGAGTGGTTAATGGCGCTAGACAGAGGATTATGGAAACAGATGACGAAATTTGCATTGGACACATACGGGCTTTCGGCCCATGGATCCTGATGATGATGATGATGATGATGAGTGGATAATGAAAGAATACTTTTGATGCTCTGTAAATATTGTAAATAAGATTACGGTTGATGAGAAAAGAATTACTAAAAGAGCCTATATGGCCACACAAAAAATGAATGAAGAGATCTATCGGTTTGACAGGTTCTCTATCGGTGTGGCTTGCACTCTATCGGTTTGGCTGGTACTCTATTGGTTAAGTAAGTAAGTAAGTAAGTATATCCTTTATTGAAAAACCAACGGCTAACCGCATTTTGGTGTACAAAGATCATCAAATATAAAAAAAATTAAGTATAAAGCAGCCGTGTGACAAATGTTTTACGAGATAGAGAGTTTGCCTTAGGTATTATTCTATTGTGGGTTCTGGGGCGTAGCAAGTATGAAACAGTTTTCACGGGAGGCAGTAATTGATGTAATACATGTGCAGGGTTGCTGATGATGGTAGAAAAGAGGTTAGAGTCTGCTTTTCTGCAAAGTTGCTCGAAACTTTGGTAGGATTCCGGTAGACAACGAGAACGGACCAGTCGCCGTATAGTTGCCTGAAGACGAGAGCGTCCCTCTGCCCCCACAAAACCCCACCACGCCGGGGCCGCATAGAGCATCGGTTTGACACTGTGGTAGCATTTGTTACATCACACAGAGATTGGCCCTTTAACCCATGTGCTGTTAGAACGCGGAGGGCATACATTGACTGTCTAGCCTTAATGACAATGTTGTTAACATGCATGTCGAAGTTGAATTGTTCTGACAAAGTGACACCTAGGATCTTCATGTGCTTTACCCTGGCGAGGCCCGGTGTAACTTTTGGAAGATCAACACCCAACCCTTTCATTGGTCGCCGAACTATCATCTCTTGGATCTTAGAATGATTCAGGCTTCTACTCTATCGGTTTGGCTTGTACTCTATCGGTTAGGCTTGTACTCTGTCGGTCTGGCTTGTACTCTAACGGTTTGGGTTGTACTCTATCGGTTTGGCTTGTACTCTATCGGTTCGGCTTGTACTCTATCGGTTTGGCTTGTACTCTATCGGTTTGGCTTTTACTCTATCGGTTTGGCTGCTACTCTATCGGTTTGACTTGTTCTCTATCGGTTTGGCTTGCACTCTATCGGTTTGGCTTGTACTCTATCGGTATGGCTTGTACTCTATCGGTTTGGCTTGTACTCCATCGGTTTGGTTTGTACTCTATGGGTGTGGCTTGTACTCTATCGGTTTGGCTTGTACTCTATCGGTTTGACACGTTCTCTATCGGTTTGGCTTGTACTCTATCGGTTTTGCTGGTACTCTATCGGTATGGCTTGTACTCTATCGGTTTGGCTTGTACTCTATCGGTTAGGTTTGTACTCTATCGGTATGGTTTGTACTCTATCGGTATGGCTTGTACTCTATCGGTTTGGCTTGTACTCTATCGGTTTGGCTTGTACTCTATCGGTTTGGCTTGTACTCTATCGGTTTGGCTTGTACTCTGTTAACGGTGTCATTGAGAAGGACGAGTTATCCAGTTCAAAGACATCTTTTTGTCTACCAGGTCCGTTGACGTTAACCTTGACTAACTTGATGGGACTTATTGGTATAACACTTAGAGATTGAATTGTTCTTAGTTGCTGCTTAACGACACAGACACTGCGTCATTACAAAGATGATTAGCGTCGCTCTTCTTTATCCAGATTTAGGACTGGCACTACCAAGCAGTGAAGAGACTGGCCCGGGTCGGGAGCGCCTCTGTTTTTGAGTGGCGCTCTAAGGATGGGACATGAAAAACAATTAATTACCGTTTTCTTGCACTTCTAAGTACTAGCATTTGTAATTTGTAACTTCTATTGCGCCGATGTCTAATCAACAAGGTATCAAACGATAGCGCCCCCAAATCCAACCAAGTGCAAATACGTCGGGGGACATAGACCCATCCGTTCAATCGTAGTGAGAGCTGATAGGATGAACAGCTCGTGTCACTTACTTAGAGACGATCCAAACGGCAGAAGAGTTGATTACAAGAGCAGACAGGAAGCTCTTCCAGTTCTTTGCCACTGCAATCATCTGCTATTGCAACCTCTTGAAGTGTTTACTTCATAACTGAGGACATCATTTCATGCTGAATTTTGTTAAATCTAAATTGTTTCAAAGTAGTCGATTTAGTGAAATTGTTTCTTATATACTGTTTCTTTAAAAAGTGTTAAAGGTGTGAAAGAGAGCATAATATAATTCAGTTTTAACTATAATATCTTGTAGTTGCCACGGCGGCGATAACAAGACGAGGGCTCTTGCTACACAGATAGATAAACGGATGCACAGACGGACGGACAGAAAGGAAGTTTCTAACATCTTGTTGTTGCCATGACCGCGTATAGAACCCGTAGGCCTACACTCAACGCTACAACACGAGCCCTTTAACCACACAAACTCAAAGACAGTCATACGGATGAACCTGGCGGACGGACAGACAGGCAGATACACAGACAGACAGATAGACAGACAGACAGGAAGACAGACAGATAGGTAGGCAGGCAGAGAGACAGACAATGCTACGCAATTCTAGTAAATGAATTAAGGACTTAGAATGAATCTAATCGAATTCTAACTTATATAGCGCCTTTTAAAAAGCAACAGTCGTTCCTCTTCGAGTGAAATCGTTTCAAATGGGTTCATTTAATGTTTTGTTACGTTTGGCTTATATATACGGCCACGTGAAAACGATGAAAAGGTGTCTAAATCGAGTCTAGTATTTGTCCAGTATTTAACGACATCTTGTTGATTCTTATTTCTTGCGATCTCGGTTTCTCGACTCTAAGTGCTTAATTTGGACTTTGCTCGGTGGCGTAGAATCGAACGAAGAACAACGAAAAAGAAATTTCAGGTTTTTGTGCTTTGATGGTAAATTATTACGGAAAACCAAAGGAAGCGAATATCTTGTCTGAACATTGATGTCCAAATCGTAGCATTAATGCTTAGGGTTTCGACGAACATAAAACTCTTACTACATCTAACGCCGAATTACTCTGACCCTGGAAAGAGTGGAAGATAGAACGTCGGTCAATAACGAATGGATCGAGCGTGTGCTTATTTGTTTCACAAGACAGACAGACAGACGGACAGAGAGAGGAGAGACAGAGACACACGCAGAGAGTGAGGCAGAGAGGTAAAGTGACTGATTGACTGAACACCATGTAGCAATCGTAAGTGCAGGTCTTTGAAGAGAATTATTAACAACCTGTCTTCTTCTGTCGTTAGCGACAGCTTGTGGCTGCAAAAGCCCCAGTGACTGTAACAGTCTCGATGAACCTGTAGATTGATTTAATTGCACATTATATAGAGAGTCGTTTAAAAACGTTTTAAAGGTGTCTAAGTGGGGAACGTCGTATCCAGTTTTCCACGACGTCTTAAAGATGCGAAAGGGAGTTTTAACATTTTGTTGTTGCCATGACCGCGTGTAGAACCCGGACTCTAGGCGTTACAACACTAACTCTTAACCACACAGACAAAAAGACAGAGTAACACGGACGAAGGATTATCATAATCATTATCATCATCATCATCATCATCATCATGATCGTCGTCGTCATCATCGTCATCGTCATTGTCTTCGTCGTCGTAGTCGTCGTCATCATCATCATCATCACTATCAGCATCGTCGTTATCATCATCATCATCATCATCATCACTATCATCACTATCATCATCGTCGTCATCATCGTCATCATCATCATCATCATCATCATCATCATCATCATCATCATCATCATCATCATCATCATCATCATCATCATCATCATCATCATCATCATCATCATTATCATCATCGTCGTCGTCATCATCGTCATCGTCATTGTCTTCGTCGTCGTCGTAGTCATCATCATCATCATCATCATCGTCGTCGTCGTCGTCGTAGTCATCGTCATCGTCATCGTCGTCGTAGTCGTCGTCGTCATCATCATCATTATCAGCATCGTCGTCATCATCATCATCATTATCATCATCATTATCATCATCGTAGTCGTCGTCATCATCATCATCATCATTATCAGCATCGTCGTCATCATGATCGTCATCATCAGTTGAATTAGGTACATATATTGCGCTAATTTATAAAAGCTCAGATGTGTGCAAACAGCGGTAATCGAACTCCGTTGATTTTTTTTACAAATTTACTCTTTCAAATGCCACCCTTTTAAAACACACTATAGGTGATTTTAACTTCAGATTCATACCACGAAGACTTAAAAGTGGCAAGGCTAATCGAGCTCATACGGCCTTCGTTGTCAAAAGATGTCGCTAATCACCAAATACATGTTTTAATGTTAAGAATTGGTTGACATAAGACACCTTTAAAACGTTTACAAATCAAGCTATAAATTTGGTAAAAGCATCAAGTCGTGCATTGGGAGTCCCAGTCTAATGTGACTTAGGTGAGAAGTGAAAACTGTTCAAAATAATTTCTATTATGGACGTCAGCGGCCTTTGTTTCCATAAGGTGTCGTTAAACAATGGAGACTACTGTTGGTAATGTTAATACTCTTCATAATGTTTATATTGTTAACATAGGTGTCCATTTCACAAAGAAGAAGGAGTGAGAAGAATAAGAATGAAAAGGAGAAGAATGAGGCAAAGGAGGAGGATTTTTATGTTATATTGTTTTAAATTGTATTATCTTGTATGGTATTATTATTATTATTATTATTATTACAGTAGTTTATATAGCGCCCCTTCAAGACAGTCTACTCAGGAGCGCTCCCAGCCCAACCTCGGTCAAACAGGACAGTCTTAAGGCTAGAGAAGAACTGAGCAGAGTGTCCTATTGAGGTCAGACGCAGTGCCACCGGAAGCCCATTCCAGGTCACTGGGACAGCCACAGAGAAGGCGCGGCGCTGTCGGATAGCGGTCCGAGCACGGGGGACAAGGAACTCTGCTTGCACAACTGAGCGTAACGAGCCACGACGCGGAACAGTTACAGTAGGGCAGCAGAGTTCCCGCAGATATGGAGGAGCCAGGCCCTCAGTGCAGCGCCGGACCAATACAGAGACCCGGTAGACAATGCGCTGCGGATAGGGGAGCCAATGGAGGACATCCCGCACGTACCAGCAGACTCACGAGAACTTAGGGATACGACCCACATGGTGGGCAGCCGTGCGCAGGACTCTGTTAAGGCATTTAAGCCGGCAAGCTGGGAGCCCATCATATATGGCACTACAGTAGTCCAGACGGGAGACTACGAAGGAATGAACCAGCGTAGAAGCAGCATCTGGGGAGAGGGACCGGGATATCACCCTGAGTTGCCGGAGCTGGTAGTAACAGCTACGGCAAAGGAGATTAATGTGTTGGACAAACGTAAGCTCCTGGTCTAGGGTTACTCCCAGGTCTCGGACTGAGGATGAGAAGGTGAGGTGCGGATATTTCGAGGTAATGGAAGCAAGGTATACCTTAGCAAGCTGCGGACGGGTGCCAAGCCAGATAAGCTGTGTCTTGGTCGGGTTAAGCCGCAAGCGGTATTGTATAGTTTTAAAGTGTACTAGATGTTTCTCTGTCTTAAGGCGGGCTTATGTTGGACAGCGCTGCCGAAATTTCACGGCAGGAAATGTCAATCTACGCGACGGTTTAAAACATTTGCTTTAGCAGCGCCACCTACTGAAATGAGTTGAGTAAACATCTTTGGGCGGCCATGTTCTTAACGCGTATAGTGCTATAGCAGCGTCACCTACCGAAGTGAAACGAGTTCAGTTCATCAAGACTTTCATAACGTATGGGATTTTAACAGCGCCAGCTGGCACCAAACGAAATGAATCTTTAGCGTAACAAAAAAGTTCACTTCGATAATAGAGGAGGAGGAGGAGGAGGAGGAGGAGGAGGAGGAGGAGGAGGAGGAGGAGGAGGAGGAGGAGGAGGAGGAGGAGGAGGAGGAGGAGGAGGAGGAGGAGGAGGAGGAGGAGGAGGAGGAGGAGGAGGAGGAGAAGGAGGAGGAGGAGGAGGAGGAGAACAAAAAGCAAGTTATTCTCGAACCGATGTAGTTATTTCGATGGTTGAATCGAGCGACGACAACGAAAGTTGATTTACAGGAAGGCCGTGATGTCGCTAATGAAGGCTATACTCAGCATTCCTCATCCATGTACACCGCTCTCATATCTCCAGAGAAACCTCTTAGGTTAGAACACACCTCTCCGTTCATTGCCAAACCAGCGAAGAACTCGAAATATCCAACTCATACCACCGTAGCTGGATAATTTTTTAATTCCGGAGGTATTTTCATAATAGAGCATGTTACAAGCGACACCTAGACACCATCATTCGGGATCTGGCGATTGAACGCAATTGCCCATTTATATAGATTCTTTTAATAACGCTTTAAAGGTGTGTAAGAGAGCGCTATATTATTCAGTGATAATCGACATCTTGCAGTTTTCAAGAACGTTCACCATTCCTTTCAAAGATTATCTGCAATGAATTGGTGGATTGAACAAAACTGTGCCTTACGTAAACGTTTTAAAAGTGTGCAAGATAGCACAATATAATTCTGTTTTTGACGATGTATTGTGGTTGCCACGGAGGCGATAACAAGACGAGGGCTCCTGTTACACAGATAGATAGACAGACAGGCAGCCAAACGGATGAACCAGACGGACGGACAGATAGGCAGGACAGAGTGAGAGAGCGAGCGAGCGAGAGAGAGAGCGAGAGAGAGAGCGAGAGAAAGAGCGAGAGAGAGAGCGAGAGAGAGAGAGAGAGAGAGAGAGAGAGAGAGAGAGAGAGAGAGAGGCAGACAGACAGACAGACAGACAGACAGACAGACAGACAGACAGACAGACAGACAGACAGACAGACAGACAGAGAGTAGGACAGACGAGCCGGAAAGTATATAGGGGCAGAGAGGCGACGTCTCTACAATAAAAGGAGAAACTGTTCGCAATCCCTCAAATGTAAGTTTAAGATCAAATTAGTTTCGGTTACTGAAATGAAGTTTAAATAACGATTCTAATCTCAGTGTTTTGAAATGCACCATTAAAACCGCATCATTACCCCGTAGGCCAATTTTCCGCAATTGACAGAGAGACAAACAGATGGAGACAGACAAGCAGAAAGAGAAAGACAGAGACGAGAGACACAGACAAAAGCGATACAGAGAGGTAAAGACACTGATTGACCTAACAATCGTAACTGTGGGTCTATGAAGACAATTATTAACCTTTCTTCTTCTGTCGTTAGCGACATCTTGTGTTTGCATGAGCCCCAGTAACTTTCTCTACAAGGTTTCGCCGATGAAGCTGTAGATCTTCTTCTTCTTCTTTTCTAGTTAACGACTAGCTGTGTGGTAACAAAGACCATTGTCGTCGCCCTCCTCCTTCTTCCATGCTTGGGACTGGCACTGAGACTGGCACAAAGCACGGAGGTGCAATGCACGAACGATTCAGTGGCGGAGGTAACTTTGCCCCTGCGTATCTTGGTCACCGATCCTCGTCTCCGCTTGGCCAGAAGTCAGACCGGGCTGAACTCGTCTTCTCTGGCTGGCCAGATGTCAGGATCGGCTGAAGCCCCCTCGCCCCGTCAAGGCGTACGCATCGGACATCCACGCCGTCGAGTGAAACTTCTGAGGCAGTTGCTCGAACGGCGCTCCGAGGGGGTAAATGTACCGAGTGAACGCATTTGTAATATATATGAGGTCAGTTGAAAACATTTAAAGGTGTCTAAGAGCGGAACGTATAACCCAGAGACACCTATAGAACGATGTTAACTCTTTAATATAGGGACGAAATAATTATTTAATTAATAATTATTATTTACGATTAATTCGTGATTAATATTATTCATGATGTTGAGGTGTGCATTTCGAGAAACTGTTGAATGGATGTATACACTGTATACTATTGGCTACAGCGTTCGTCTTGTAACTCAGAAAATATGGGTTCAATTCTCGTCCCATGAACTGTTACTGTGTTGGGACCACGAGAAAGTCGTTCACATACATGTATAATTTAGAAATCTCAAAGACATTCAGGGCACATGCAGATAGACATAGCCATGCGTAATTAGTTAATAATACGTAACTTTTAGCTAAAATTTGTAATTCGCAACTTCTATAGCGCCGATGTCTAATTCACAAGACATAAAATCCAAATCCAGAAAAAGTCTTCTGGTGTAAAGTCAGAGGGTTTGTCAAGAGATGGTCAAGGGAAGATCGGTTACCAGAGAGTGGAAATAATAAACATTAAATAATTGGGATGATGGAGCATTAAGGGGCAAAATCCATGGAAACGAGAGAGGTCAAATGTTCAAGGACGCAAGAAGACCGTGCGATCCAGACAGTTCAGAGAGCTTCATCGCATTTCAGGTGATATAATTGAGATTTAGCGACATCTTGTGGCTGCCATGGCCATACATACGCGACCTTAACTTACTAGACTAAGTGTGGAACTTCGTTCGGAGCCGATTTGGAGCAATTGTTGGTGAATTTGAAGTCAGCGTCATCAGAGAAACGATATAGATAAGGAAGAGAAGCTAAGTCGGCTTTTTAATTGCGTCTGATAACATATAATACAACATACATACGTTTTAAAGGTGTCTAAAGAGACCTTTTAAACGGTGTCAACTGATGCTATAAGCAAGTATGGTCAGGCGAAATCTTTCGAGGTAGTGTTGAATGTATATGTAGCGGGACACTGTGTAAGATTAGCTAGTTACTGTGTAGGAACCTTGGGCAAGTCCTTCGCATTAACATTTAGAAAGCTCTAAAATCTTGAAGGCGAATACAGGCAGACATAGCCATGAGTAGTTAGTTACTAATTGGTACTATCATAATGCGCTTTAGGCCCATTAGAGAATAATAATATTGTTGTTATTCTAGTTGGGGAAAACTAGTCACAGGTTGTTTGGTAAGATTAGGTATCTATTCATAATAATCAAGAATAATAATAGTCCTATATATGATAATAAAGAAGACTGATGATGATATTTATAATGACCTTTTGTTATACAATGACTTTGACAATGTCTTTCATCATCCATAACAATAACTATTATGTTCAATTATGTTACTAATCAACGATCACATACATGGCTATTCCTGAGATCATAATTCTAGTTTACGAACCTCATTGTCCATGAAACACGGAACCTCAAACTGTCATGTCCAGTACAGTCTGGGTTAATTAACTAATGCAGGTAACGCTTTTTATAGTGAGGGCTGTAGAAGGGGATAGTGGCACGCACCAATCACGTCCAGAAGACTTGCTCTTCTAGGCTGGGGCTGCAAGTGTCTGTTAGTCTACCTCATGCATATTTAAGTAGATTCTAGATGTAGTATACCTTATATCTGATCTCTAACATATATACGACCTATGCAAATAGTGGACTACGATAGTACTGCCAACTACTCATGTTTGTAATTCGTAACTTCTATAGAGCTGATGCATAACGCACAAGACATCAAACGATGGCGCTCCAAAATCCAACCCCGATCATATTATGTGTGAAGGTCGTGCTGTATGATAGGAATTCCGATCGGTTAGAGTGGGTGATTTAGACACCTTTTTAAATTATGACCACCGACGCTATATAAGGATGGGACACGCCAGGCAATTAAATTAATTCAAGCTCTTCGGCACAATAATATTTCATATAAAATAATTCGTAATCGTAATTGTAATCGAGCATTTATATAGCGCCACTCAAAACAGAGGCGCTCCACACCCGGGGTCCAGTGTCTTCACTGGTAAAGAGAGGTTTTCAGGCGCTTACGGAACTGGTCAAAAGAAATCGAAAAAAGGTCAGTCCCGAGGGACTGAGGTAACTGTCAGAAACCTAATATGTCTAATGCACAAGGTATCAAACGATGGCGCTCCAAAATCCAATCCCGTGCAAATTATGTGTGAAGATCATGCTGTGTGGTATGGATTCTGACTGGTTAATGTGGTCGCTTTAGACACCTTTAAAACGTGAACAAACTATATTATATAAGGATGAGGCACGATAGACAGTTAATTGCTGCTTTTCTTCGTTTATTTTTATTTTCGTTTATTGGCACACAAAAAACAGCTGACACACCGCAACTGATTACAGCTAATTCAAAAGAATAATAAAGATAGAATCGAAATATAAAACTAATGTTAACAGGAAGGTACAAAAGATTGAATTTTCTGCACAATATTTCGTATTAAATAATCGTCGGTAACCTCAAAGTCTTCAGAACGAACACAGGCAGACATGGACATGCGTAGATAGTTTATAACTTCTGACTACTAATAGGCCTATGTCTAATGAACCAGGTATCAAACGATGGCGCAACAAAATCCAACCCAGTGCAAATATTTCGGTAACAAAAACCCAAAAATCGTGGTGAGAGCTGATAGGATGAACAGCTTGTGTTAAATATTTTCTGAAGATCCATATAGGGCAGAAGAGCTGATTACGAGAGCAGACAGGAAGCTCTTCCAGAAATCACAGTTCTTTGGCCACTGCAGTCATCTCCTATTGCCACCTCTTCATGAGGACAAGTACTAACTTTGCAAGAGAGGACATAATTTAATACTAACTTTTGTTAAATCTAAATTGTTTGAAAGTAGTTTATAAGTCGATGAATCCTTAGTTATATAAACTTTTATGACCTGCTCCTGTCACAGTTTATTTTTAAAATGTGTGTAATCGTTGTATAGAATACAATGTAATACATGAGGGCTTATCAGATGCAAGTAAAGGCTACTTACTAACTTACTAACTTATTAACTTACTCCTTAACCCTCTGCAGTACCCCTGGGGGTATTTTTGACCCCCACATATATTTCTTGTATATATTTCCTCAACTATGCAATGCATGCGTATTAACTTCTAAGACATTGATTCTATGTTTCTGCTCAACAGATTCATTCAATTTAGTACGTCATTCTTGAAGCAGGGAACCAGTGTTGGTGTTTGATAGAGAAAGTAAACAAATAGTAGTGCAAATATGGCGACCTATTCGCATAGCGCGGTGATGAAACATATTAAGTAAGTAAGTAAAGTAAGTGTGTTCTTTATTAAACGCTGGCAAACGCACGGCACTGTACATACAAAGTTATCAAATAGTAGCGAAAAAGTTAGTAAAAATTTAATAGTAATCTAAAAAACACTATATGGCTTAGCTGTACAACATCCTAGCCAGGAAACCACGCCTGGTGAGGGAATCAAATCTAGAAAGAACACGGTTATGTGAGCGTGGGCGCAAATTGTGACCAGTATATAGGACAGGGGGTAATAGGTAATGAAGGATATGTCCGGGATTAATTAAGATATTTCTAAAAAGGTCATGGTCGGCTTTAATGAGTGGTTAGAGTCGTTAGACAATGAAAACGACTTGATTGATGGTTCAGATCCATCAAGTGATGAAGAAGATGAGTTGGAAGTACAAAATGGATGCTATGACTTCAGATATTATATCTACTATGTTGATATTGTGCATTAGTTGTTTCATTGGAAATATTATACTCAAAACATGCTTAAAATAGTGGGGGTCCTTTTGACCCCCAGGGGTACTGAAACGTGTTTTTCAAAAAGGGGTGCCACCGAGGGTTAATAGGAGATAATTTTATTATTCAGTTATTAGCAACATCTCGTGGCTGTCAGAATCACGATAACTACTATCAGCAGCTAGCTAAACTATGCAACGATAGACCGCAAATGAAACATCATTATTATAGGGTTGGTTTAAAACGTTTTAAAGGTGTCGCAGGGTAACTTCTATCGCGCCAGTATCTAATGCACAGTACACTAAAACCACGCCGTAAACGGGTCGACATGGTTAGTTACTGTTTAACGACGCTCACGCCCTCCTCCTTAATCCAGTCTTGGGACTGGCACTACCACAGGTGAACATCCAGCATTTTAGTCGACTATAGGACAGAGGGACAACTTCTATAGCGCCGGTGTAAACAGTCTATGGTGGATAAGCAATTAGTAAAAGTAGTCTTAATTTGAGAAAGAAGTGGCAGTGGTATTTCTCTGAAGACTTTGTGTTTTTAGAATAGCGCTATAAAAGTCGTCAGATAAGACGTGATCGAATCAGATTAGATTTAAAATCGAAATTTTTGTTCTGCATTAAACACCTTTTTAAAAAAACCAGAGCTTTGAAATGCAACCAATCTTCTGCTATTAGTGTCTAAGCGATTAACGTATTATTCAGTTTTCAACGACATCTTGCGGCTGACGGCGATTTAGCTTTACATGATGCAAGTGACTTGTATCCAGCAATTGTGAATTTAGTTAGGCCACTGCTTTTCAGCTAAGATTATTAGCGTCGACCTCCTCCGTCATATAAGCTCAGGACTGGCACCATCAAGAAAGTAAGTGGTGCAATATCTATCGATTGAGCCCAAATGCCATGCTATTATAGGTTCCGTTAATAATGTTTTAAAAGTGTGCACAAGATCGCTGTGTTATTCAGTATATGCGACACCAGACCCTGGGGCAGTGGCCTAACCAAACTATATTCTTAATAGAGGCAAGAGAGGTTGTTGAAACTACATGTAGATAAAACTGTTCTCTTAAACACCTTTAAAACGTTTTCAATTAACCCTACATATAATACAATTGCGTTCAATCGATAGATCTATACCCCTACTTCTGATAGCTAACGTGTCTGATGCAGCCACAAGATGTCGCTAATGGCTGAACAAAACAATTATCTCTTATTAAACTTAACGAGAGGTATTATCAGTGCTGTTCCCTTTTCCTCGGTCGAGGATTGAGAACAGCATTGGGAAGAGGATTGATAAACGGAGAGGTCATAGGTCAACAAAGAACACAAATGAGTCAAATCGCGATCAAAATTTCTAAACCTAAGCGAGGGGCACCAGTTTATTCACGAGCGCTGCGTCATGTCAGAGGGGTTGTCAAGGGATGGTTAATCGAAGATCTGAGTCCAGAGAGTGGAAATCATAGAGAATAAATAGTTGGGACGATACGGTATTAAGGGACAAATACCGGGGACGCTGGTATGTTTGGAACGACAGAGGACAAATGTAAGAAACGAGGTCAACTGCTTAGAGCGGTCGCCTTAGACACCTTTAAAACGATAATATATAAAAATGATACGCTCCACGCCTGGTCTTAGTAGTTTCTAATAATAATAATAATAATAATATAATATCTTTTCTTTAATAAGCGCCTGACAAACGCACTGCGCTGTACATTTACATGTTATGCAATTTAAATCTTAACTACAGTACTAACAGAACAGACAGCTTGCAATACAACGGCGCTAATAGCAGCCTACAAAGCATATCCGCCTAACGGGGGCTCGAACTCGGTACCTCTCGGTCTGTGTGCCAGATGTTATCCAATGTTATAAAACGATTTCAGCTTGCTCGTTTTCTGGCAGTGCCAGTCTCAAGTATAGATGAAGGAGGAGGGCGACGCTAATGATCCTGTTATCACACAGTGTCGTTAAACTGAAACTACTACTAAACGATTGGTCATATCGCTCGTATAAGACACCTTTAAAACGATTTTTAATAGATGCTATATAAGACTGAAACACGATTGCCGATTAGTTGAGTTATCAATTCGGCCTTCGTTTTCTGTTACAATAATGACACCAAATAGCGAGAGAAAATCAGTACAAGAGACACTGCTTTGCGGTTGGCTTTACACAATAACGCCGGAATTTGAATACACAACCAAGAAATTGTGGGAAATATTGAACTGGAAATTCTCTGTCCAATCCCCTTCGATACAGTTCGGCGATAATCTTGTTTACGCTCATCCTAAATAGATCTGATAAGTCCTTGATCCTAACCCCAGTCCATTCCTACACCCCTACCGTCCCTACGATTAATACCATACTTTCCAATGGCCGTGACTCTATACTTCTCTGTGTGTCTGTTCTCAACCCTATGTCTGTCTGCCTATCCATCAGTCTGTTTATACGTTTCGCAGTCTGTCTGTCTGTCTTTGTGAACGGTCTCCTACAGAGGGAGCGACTTAGAACCTAGATTCAAACATCTGTGTATAAATGGATTTCAACATCAACGAATCATGTCTTCCATTACTTATAAGACACATGTAAAACTTAAAAGAGGTGTGTAAGTGAATCTAATTCGTAATTATCATCACGATTTTCTTATTTTTCTGTAAAGAAATTAATCAAACTCACATAAATTCACACAGGACACAGTATGAAAGCCTGGATAATAGAATAGAAGTAGTACTATCTGTTGCTATCTGGCGCATTTTAAAAATCACCCAAACTATTGGTTATTATTACAAAT